>CM055197.1:19395256-19585256 GCA_029224185.1 Karalla daura
CCATGTACTGGCTCTGGCGGGGGCTGCACGTCAGCTCGCAGAACAGGGTCATCAGGTTGTAGAAGCACGCCGGACACCTGGGCGCAGGCGCACACACACACACACACACACACACACACACACACACACACAGGCATGCCGCAGTGAGGGGGCCGGGGATGACTCGGGAGGATGTGAGGTGGGGTATGAGTCTTTGAGAGGAGCCCGTCTAATCACAGTCATCTGCCTGCCTGTCCCCGAGCCATTATTTGGAGAGAGAGAGAGAGAGAGAGAGGCGGGCAATACCGTGAGAGGAACTGGAGGGGCAGCTGGAGGCTCCCTTTGAGGGTCTGCAGCTGGGCCACGTCGCAGCACAGGCTCCGGTTGCCGTAGTCGTATCCAGGGCAGAGCTCCTGCGCGGACAGGAACGAGGTCACTCCAGACGGGACGCCCTTTCCAGGGGTCGCACGCACACACACACACACACACACACACACACACACACACACACACACACACAGAAAAGAGAACAAGGAGCGCGTACCTTGAGGAGGTCATGGCCCTCTGCAGCCAGCGGCCGCGGGGGGCCCGTGTCGTTGCAGTTGTACTTCTTCCCGGGCACCTTGGACTCGCCGCACTCGCCGTACCACACGCAGTGCTGGGCGTCCACCTGGCGGGTGGAAGGGGGGGGGGGGGGTGAGGGGGGGGGGGGGCAGGACGGCAACAGTGAGCGCATGGGGCAACTCCGTTCCGCCCCTTTCTTTTCCCTTTGTTTTGGTTTTATTGTAGGAATTTCCACACATTCAACTGTATCTCTTCCGGGTGGGCACTGATAGACTCCTTTTGCCGTTGTTATCTGGCGAGGCCGGGAGCGGGGATTGGGGTGGGGGGGTGAGGGGGGTGAGGGGGGGGGGGGCTCGACAGCTATTCAAACACTGGCCAAACACCAGAGGCAGAGTTCCTCCGGAGGCCACGGCCGCCGCACCACGTGCCTCGCTTTGGGCTGCGCTGAAGGACGCGGCCGCGCCGGTGTCAGGTCTTTTCGAACCCCGACGTTTTCTGTCCGCCAGGACAACAAACCCCCCCCCCCACCACCACCACCACCACCCCACCCGTGACAAGCATCCCTCGCGCGTCCGAAAATAGGGATTTCACTTCCCTTTTTTCCGTTTTGTGAAACCTTGCATTTCAGGGGGTTGACTTCGAAGCGACGCGCTGTGACCGACTCCACGGCTGACGTCAAAAGAAGAGGAAAAAAAGGGGGGGGGGCGGGCCTGGAGAGAAGCACGGACTTGGGTTTCTATGTCAACACAACGCTCGTTGCTGCGCTGGAGGAAACACGCCTCAGAGAGCCATCGACGCAATCTCCGTCGACTCGTTTGCAGCCCGCGCCGTCCGTGTCCCGTCTGTCTATTCAGCATCAGACGTCTCCCTCACGTGCTCCGTCTCCGGCCGGGTCGACTTGGGGAAGTTAATTCACTTACGCCTCGGCCCGTTTTGTGAGAGCTCAGTGTCCACTCTGTCCCACTTGCGGCTTGCGGGGAAGAGTTCAAGGGCGGCCTTTGAATCTCGTCACTCCCTCTGCGTTGAGCGCTTCACACGGCCGAGGAGGAGGAGGAGGAGGAGGAGGAGGAGGAGAGCCAGAACAAGCTCTGTTTGTACTGGAGTGGGAACGGGAACCTGGCGACGTTTGTTCAAGCCGGTTGTAAACACACACAGGCTAGTAAAACACATATAAGCGCGTATAGGAAATTGCTGCCATCCGCAATTCATTTCTGACTTCGCTGCACATTGTGACAGTTATGCAACTGGATTTTGCTTCGTCTACAGTCCCGGGTTTACAGACCCAGATCAGGCATTTTAGCAGGCTGGAGGGATTGTCTATGGATTGCGGAAGAATGCCCTCATCGCCCCGAGAGTCACCTGATTAGATCAAGTCCGGTGGATGTGGCAGAAACAGGCGACAAGTGGTGTCATCAGCTCTGTTTTGATCCACCATGTCCCCATCTGGCATACTGCACCCGTGTGTCCATCTTTGGTTTTTCCCCTTCTAAATGCACCGTTCCATACCTGCACGTTGTATGGATGGTTTACTACTAACACATTGGTCATTTGGCGCGCTGCTGTCTTAGGGGACAAGAGAAGCTGAACTTCTTTCACTCAGGAACGTGCACTCAAAAATATTCCTTGAAAAGTCCAAAATAACTTGATGATTAATAAAGTGGATGTTTATTTGATTTGTTAATAAACAGTCGATTGGTTATTGCATCTCTAGTTCTTTCGCACCTCTCAGCAAACAGAGGCTTTGTTTTTTGAATTCATACACTACTATCTCTCATGAACAACTTAGTGCTGCTTCTCCGTAAGATGTGTGTTTTTCTGTAACTTTTGTTTGTTTTGGTTTTTTTTTTACTCTGAAACCTAAAATTCCCAAGGGGTTCGTCCCCGGGAGATCAACAGAAGTTTCCACCCACTTTGCTTATCTACGATCGTACCCTATATTCGTCAAGCTTTTCTGGTTTGACACAGTTACTACACCGTGGTACCTACATCGCAGTATCTACATGTGGTGGAGCCCAATAAACAGAGAGAAAACACATTCGCCTTCATTGTTCACCGTTGTCTAAGTGCCACACAACTTCCTAACGCTGCAGATTTACGGTGTCAGTTGACCGAGTTACCAGAAGCAAACAGGTTGTTGTACTAGATCCATAAAGAGGTGCCAGACCGAAACTCTTCAACCTGCACCGGGAATGCCAGAGCTAACGTATCCTTGTTCCTGCCCCCTCCACTCACCCGGCACAGTATCTTCCTAATGAGAACACCACCCACAACACTTTGACAACAGAAGATGTAGACGCTTTTGGCTGTGTTGCGCTGGCCGTGATAGGACTTGAAACCCTATGGGACCGAACTGACCTTAATCTTCGCTAACCAAAACAACCACAGTACACTAGCAAGTGCAGCCGGAGCTGAGTCATGTTTTGGTCACGGGATCGCGGACGTCAAGCGGCACTCACCCATCGGAAATGTCCCTCTGCCAGGAGGACAAAGTATAAAAGTATGTGTAAAAGGCGTCTCCCCGGCAGTGGCCCCATTCCTCTCGCTAGAGACATCGACGTCGAGTGGCGGTCCGGGTCGAGCTTCGCATTTCTTGTTGACGCCTTTCTTCTTCGACGGCGCGTCCGCTCGGGGCGGAGACAAAATGTTCCCCGGGTGCTGCCCCCACCCGGCCCCGAGGTGGTACTGCACCGACGAGCATCAAAACATCGCGCCCTGGGAGTGCACCAGGCCTCTGAAAACAGCTTTTCCCCACACACACTCTCTCTCTCTCTCTCTCACACACACACACACACACGCACCCAGCCACCCATCAGACAATCCCCTCCAGGGTTCTGACATAATCACTGACTGCTGACTGCCCTGCATTTTTCTCATACAGTGCATGCATACTTGTACATTTCATATACTTTTTTTTTTACACAGAATCAGCCTTACTTGTGTTGTTATCCTGTGCTGCTAACTTCTGTCACCAGCCTTGCTAGCGTTTTGTACTAATCACCAAATTGCTTTTAGCCGTATAAATTAGTTGTATAACTACTTGGCTATAAATGCGATTCTGACACCGGCAGCGGTAGACTTGAATCTTCAAAGATTTAGCTTTGCCAACTCTCTAAATATATGAGTACTTCTTGTAAAATAGAATATAAAAGCTAAGCGGTCACTTTACTTTAAACAGTGCTTAAACTCAATATTGAATGTCAGTTACATCATTTCTTGTTTCATTTAGGACATGGTATTGATTTCAAAACCACCAGTAAGAAAACAATGAAAAATGTATTTAACCTCAATTACAACTGAGAACAGTGAAAATACCAAAACCACAAATCCAATCCAGGCTTTCTTACTGAGTCTTACTTACTTTCTTACTAATTAATGAAATCAAATCAATCTATTTGAAGCAAGAACAAATGGAGCTGAATGGTGTGTGTTCTTGTCACAATCCTCTCATCTGAACATATCCTCCTGGTTTCTGTTACTGTTGTTGACCTGCTTTGGGAAAACTTTCAATCAGATGTGATCAAAGCACAACCAAACAGTCCTGATGAAACAGATGAGCTCAGTCTCCAAACTAACAACGTCTCCTGTTAAACTTACACAGAGTGGCCACACTGATGTGCCAGGCATTTACATGTAGGAGTTCTAATCACTTCATGAGAAACAATTACAAGACAGGGTGGACACTGGCTGGGCAGCTGATTATCTGGCCAGGCATTTCATCAAGGTGTTACTTGAAGGGCTGCAGGCATGAAGAAGATACTGAGGAGATAAATCTCCCTATATCTTATCCTGAAAGTGTTCGAGATGAGTAAAGAGGAGCAAACAACGTGTTTCCTTAGAAAAAGATTTATTCATGGTCACTTTGAAGGAAACGATCACAATTCAGGATTAAGTGCATATTTCATGTATGACGTCTCAAAACTGTGTACAGAGTATAAATTACAGGTGACTATTTAGGGATATGTTGCGGTATAATCATTGTTTTCTGTACATGTACCTGTGTAAAATCTGCAAAGGTAGGCTTAGAGGTTGCTACAATAGTATATTCCTTTAAAACTAGGAATAATATTGGAAAAGTTTATGCTCTTGCAAGACTACAAGACTTTAAAGCTAAGAGAGGGTTTATAGATATGGTGTCAACACCGTGAGAAACATCAGTCTACATTTTTATAAAAACAAAACAAAACAAACAAAACAAGACAAAAACAAAGAAACAGTCAGACAAGGAAAAGTCCCTAAGAAATAGTACAGATACACTGGACCACAAACATCAGAAACACTCTTTGTTTGTGACTTGACATGGAGGCATTCAAATAAAACTTTACAGGGAACTAAAACTTCTAATCTACGAATTGAAACAAGTCACTCACATGACCCGAGACAGTTCTACCAGCATTCTTCTGACAATGGGATGTGGTGTATTTTCACTCCTCCACTTTCTTGCAGCTTTTCCATCCCACCCCCCACGGCTCGTTGGCTTTGTGCATGGTGAGTGGTGCCCAGTGAGACCTTGATAAGCTGTGAGTGCAGTTGGGTTGTTAGAGATACCATGTGTGGGAAACCATCAGCTTCCTGCATAGAGCAGCTACCATAACTTTCAGAAAAATAAAGCCTCGAAACTGTCCGACTTTGTTGGTCCATACAAATAAGCTTAATGCAGAGCGGCACGAACGCAACCACAGTCACATTTGCTGTATTTACATTTACATTCTCCACATAATCAACGCAATATCAGGGGACAGCCTCTTGTTTCAATCCAAGAGATCTCCCAAGTTTATTACACACTGAACTGTCTCAGAGCATAAAAGTAACACATTCAAATACTATAATTCAACACAACCCCCCCTCCCCCACACATAACCCTCTTTACATCGACTATACATTCTACACATTGCAACAGTTGAGTTTCCTCATTGACTCGTCCTTCAGGACGGGTGTCGTCAGGTCTGCGTGGACCTAAACAGTCTTTGTTTCACAATCAAAGCCTCCTCTTCGTCAGCTCGACCGCTCCCTCCGTCAAGTGTTCTGAGGCTTCGCATCAGCATAAAGTGACCGCACCGCCGCCTGTGTTTAAATCCCAACGTGTTGTGTGATTGAACTTGTGGTCCGGCAACACCTGTACCATAGTCGTTTCTCTTGTCGAGCTGCCGCTTTCTGTTCTCTGCCTCCTCCTCAGAGCAAAACCGGGAGAGGCCTTTCTGTCCCGTCGTACACGGGGAGATTTTCACATCTGAGATTCTTCAAGGTAGACTTCCGCTTTTCTGGCAGAGGTGGCACACGTGCACCTCGAGTCCAGCAGCTCTCCGGTCAACTGAGCGTTGCAGCCGCCTGAAAACAGCTACTTGTGGTTTTGGTGGGCAGAGGATAAAACATGTGTGACGACGTGCATGCAGCCTAGGAAGCTGCACAAAGTGTCACCTGACTCGGAACAGGATGCAACGTATACGCTAATTGGAGGTGCCACCTAAGTACACTTTTGTCAATGCCCTTACTAGAAGAAAAAACAAGTTCTGTTTGTTTCCTGTGCGAGTGTGCTCGGCCGTCAGTCCGGGCCCAGGTACTCTGCGTTCTCCGCCGCCGGGATGTGTCCGTTGGTGTGGGTGTGGGTCTTGAACGTGGGGGTGAAGTCCTGTTGGTAATCGGGGTTGTTGATGCTGCTCTGGGGGTGGAACTTGTACGCGTCGCGCGCCGTGCCGTTGGAGGGGAGCGGTGGGACGGCCGGGGGCGGCGGCTCGTTGAGGTACTCGGGCCCGCTGGCGCCGCTCTTGAAGCAGTTCAGGTACTCCGTCTCCGTGTCGTCGGAGGAGGAGATGGCGGGGAGGACGGCGCGGGGCGGGCCGGGGTGCTGGTAGATGGGATTCATCACATCCGAGACGCCGTTCTGGTTCATGTATTCTGTAAGAGAGCAATCGACATTAGCGGGAGGGGGGCCGGAGAGGAGGGGGGGTGGCGCCACGGTTTCTCATTAAGTGTACACGGAGTCAAAACAGAAAGCAGCGGGTCGTTTATGAAGCCGCACGGGCCGTAATGAGAGTGCCGCACGATTCAGCCCATTAACTACAAATTGTTATATCACATCAGCGGCGGCAGCAGCAGCATTACTGAGGCCCAGACTGAGAGACTTAAAAAAGTTTGACAAAGTGTCTGTGTTGCAAAGCAGGGACAAAAAGTTCGAAGGAACTCAAATCTCTTTTCTAAGCACTGGAATCGTGTCACGATATTACTGATGCAATAATGGGTTCATGACCGTCCTGCTGGGGTCCAGCTTTCACTTTCTGTGCATGCATCGCAGGCCATGTCTCGCAAAGACACCTTTCCCTGTTGCACTTGTTTTGTTTTGTAGTCCTTGGGGAGGTATATTTTTGGTTTCTTTTTCTTTCAATGTGAATATTCCAGCCATGTGTAGATTAAATACACAGCTTTAAAGAAAAATTAAATCGGCTGTGTGAAAATGAGTGCAAGAAGGAAATAAAAATGGGACTCAAAGAGTTACGGACGCATCACTGAGGCATTTGTGGCCTCTGCCAAAACCATTCTGACCGAGCTTCACAGGGGACCATCTAGTCGTGAGGCTGCAGACTGCAACCACGTAATTTTTCCCTTCAAACTTCCCTTGAGCAGCTGCTAAAAGTGGAAAAAAGAAAAAGAAACCAGAAGCCCTCTCTGGAGCTGGGACTTGGTAGAAACTTGGCATTATAAGGCAGTGCCTGTGGATGACAACCAACTCCCTCTGTAGATGTAGCAAGCACAATATAAAGCAACGAGACACTTATTTTCAAGTTATTATACACTAACACACTACAAAGCTCAACTTTGTATAATAGATTCCAGGTCTCTCGACAGAACCCTATAAATATTACAAGTTCTACTGAAAAAGCTCCCAAATTGGTGTGTTCGGGAAAGCTATTTAGCTGATACATCTAACTGATGCTTGAGTTTTTATGAAGCAGAAAACGTGGCGTTTAGAAGAACCTAATAAAGCGGGGCAGGTAATACACAGATGGACTGTAATAAAAACATGTTTTATGTGTTACACTACTCGGTTTAAATCACTTAAAATACTCTAAAGGAGACAAGACTAAGGATTTATGCAGGGTAACGTAAAAGCACTGGAAGGGAGACCATGCCAAATGATTAATGCTCCAGAGCTGAGAAAGAAATCAGCTTTTTTTCCCTCCACTAGGTGGCCCCGTTCCTCAGCGAGCCGAACGGGGACAGAAGGGAGAGATCGGTAACTCAGGTGACTGGGGGTAAAGCTGGAGAAAACTTGCCTGGAGACGGCAGGAAGGCCTCATTCAGGAGCTTTTCGGTGGGGTCAGGAATGTAGCGGAGGACCATGCTTCCATCTCTGCTCGGGAAGCCATTCTGCAACAAGGGATGAAGAGGGGGGGGGGGTTTAGGGGCCTGTGGCACTGAGCCAAAAACAACACAGAGGAGTGCGGTGTGATTTTTTTTCCCCCCTCACCAGTAAGCCATTTCTGCTGTGGCACGTCCCGATGCTGTTGTTGAGACTCTGCAACAGAAAAACAATAGAAACCTGAGTCAGTGAGCCGCGATGGCACCACAGGCTCCGCAGGGCGGGAAACGGTGTTTTCCCGTGCCATGGGACACCGAGCCTGTTGCTCACCAAGCAAACACTGTGTGAATCAAGGTTTAAAATGGAACTAGACGGGCAGCTGTTGGGCAACATGACGGTCTGCCGTGCTCTCGAGTTTAAGATTGGGCAAACCCTTCCTTTCTGTCGTCTCGTTTCCTTCCCTTATTCGTCGTTTTCTCTCTTCTTTTTCTTTTCGTCAGAGCGAGCGAGGGTTTCTTTCGGTCACCGCGGGTTATTTTGAAGCCTCTCAGGGGACGACAAGTTCCCTTTGATAAAAACGTCCCCATTGTACCCCAGGAGCTGCCGCGTCAGCACAAGGCCACGTCGGGATGGAAGTGGACGTCCTCGCGGCACATGTTCACTCTGCCGACGTGACGGGCCCTGTCGAGTCCGACGGGCTCGCCGCTCCGATAGGAGTGAATAAAGACAAGAGGGCGACAGCTGTGGCAGCGCAATTACTTCCGACAAGAAAAGGAAATTAAAGTCGCTGAAGGAGCGACCATCTGTGGAAAGACGTCCGCGACTCGCAGAGGTGGGGGGGCCCACAGCGGCTCTGCGCTCAGCTTTCCTTGGGCCAAGATTCGAGGAGGCCCTGCCCGGGCGCCTGCAAAGGCAATCAGGCCACGAGGCCCGGTATGAGCTAAGCGGGCTGTCAGCGTCCGGCACCGAGCCCAGGTAGAAGGAGCAGACCCACGCGCGGCCCCTCGCCCAACCCCAGTTGCGCTCACTCAGCTTTCATCAATCACAGGGCACCTGGGAGGAAGCGTGGGAGAGGGGGAAGATGATGAGGATCGGTAGGGTAGGGGTCACGGAGGAAGAGGGGGAGGCGGGGGGGGGCAGTCCCAGCGGTGACTGTCAAATTGGCCTGTCAGGTAGCGGCGGGGTCGAGCGGGGTCAGCGAGGAGCGGGGCGGGCGCGGGTGGCCTACGCAATCACGCAAACTGTCAGCTTTGTTTTTCCACCTCCTCCGCCTCAGAGAGAAGCGAACGGCTTTCAAAGGGGGAAAAAAAGCGTTCATTTCCCTTCTTCCTCGCAGGGTAATGATTTATGCAGAAATCCCATCGCCTGCAGCGCAGTTAAAACAGCCCCATTAAATGAGAGCACGGCGGTAAAACGCTGCACTGCCGAGCAATTTCTTTATCAATTCCTGTTGATTTTGCGGGGAAACCTAAGCCGGGCCTCGGAGCCAGCTGCTATTGCTCTCTCACCGTTTGGACAGAGCAGGTCGGTGCAGCTCTGGCAATGGGAGCGTGCGTCTCTCGGTGAGGAGAAAAGGTGCCTCATTACATGTGCAGATTCACTTTTTTCCAGTCTACTCGTTGGGGCTGAAAATTCACAGCATAAAACACTTTGACAGGGCCCTGGCTCATTCTGGCTAAAATCTTTATATGATTAGAAGTAAATGCAGCGGGTCAGGTCGACAGCTGCAATAGTTTAAATTCAATAAACCGTGCCTGTTTTATTTTATCATTTTAAATCCTGTTTTTTTTTTCCCTAAAAAAGTCATACTAGCCCTGGCCCCTGCTCACACATTGTTATGGCTTTTCACTGCCATTTGTATTAATACTGCAGGTGTGCATTTAGAGAGGGAATCTTGTCATGTTTACAGGTTTATTTACAGTAAAACGGCGCCACCCTGTGGGCCCTCCGCAGCTCTCGCCAGGAGCAATTCAGGGGTCGATGAATTATTCTGCAATTAGGTACAAGATTCCTCGCAGGAAATGAGCCTTGGGACTTGAAAAAGCGGAGACGGGGAGGCGGACTGGAGGACACGCCTGACGGAGAGAGCCCCCCCCCCCGCCGCCGCCGCTCCCCCATTAGGCGCGTCTCACCGTGGAGTGGAGCAGCGGCGTCTGGGAGGTGCTCGGGCTGCTGAAGAAGCCATGCTGGGGCACCAGGTACTCGTCTGCATCCACCGCGTCCTCCATGTCCTCGCCGCTGATCAGGCTGCGGTACAGCTTGTTGTCGGACGGAGTCGGCAGGTGCATGCGGTCGTCGCCCTGCCCAGGAAACACCGGCGTCAGTCGTGCGTGCGTGTGTGTGTGTGTGCTGTGGCTAACCGTCACGTGAAGCGAAGTGAGCGAAATCCTACCTGGATGACCAGATAACGAGAAGGATCCCGAGCCATCTTGGTAAACTCGGCTATGAGCTCCCGGAAACGGGGTCGGCTGTCGGCATCGATCATCCAGCCTGAGGAGAGATGATGGTCGGTTTTATAAGAAGGGTGCTAGGTGCCCTAAAACCTCCCTCTCGATGTGTGAATATTGTTGGTTCTTCCCATCGACTGTATTTCCCGCCATTTATATGATTGCGGAAATGTACACATGAATCAGGACATGATGATGTTTTTGTGTTTGGCAGGTCCGTTGAACGGACCGTTGCTGCTCCACACAGTCAGGATGTCCTTTTGAGAATAAACAGTGTATTAAGTCAAGTTATCGTGCCCAGCTTACATTTCACCATGATCATGTAGACGTCGATGGTGCAGATCGGCGGCTGGGGGAGTCGCTCTCCCTTCTCCAGGACTCCTGCGATTTCACTGGCTGGAATCCCATCGTACGGCTTGGTCCCAAATGTCATCAGCTCCCAAACGGTGACACCTGGGGAGGGGAGGGGAGGGCAGGGCAGCCGGCACGTGTCAGACTGAGCTGTCGCTTACTTTGTGTTGTTTTTTATGTTTTTTTTTCATCCAGAGGAGGAATCGGAGTGACAGGATGTTCACTTTCCAAATAACACAGAGTATCGAAATAGAACTGTTGACAAATTGGCTGTGCCTGCGGGAGTGGGAGTCAGCAGGATGCATATCTGTGTTGGAGGAACTGAAGAAGGGAAAGGGAGTAAAAGGAAGCCCGTCACTTCTGCCAGGGTCTACTGATGCCTTTACCGTATTGAGCGGAAGGCATGATCAAACCCTTGGGGAAAGAGGACTTGGATTCGGGCCCGCACCAGAAATGTGTGTGTAGGCATCTGTGCATGCGGTGTGTGTGTGTGCTGCTCGGGCTGGAAGAACTGTTTACGTGGCCTGTGCCAACTCGTTTCCTCTTCTGATGCGAGACTGTCCATCTGAGACTGCCGGAGTGTAGGTGTGCGCTACTGCTGTTCCCAAAATCGCAGATGCAAGCAAGATGTTCTCCCCTCTCATCTTTTAAGATGTTGACAAGTATTATTCGATCCAAAGGCAACATCCTGGATCTGAATCTCTTAAAATGTTCCCTGTTAAAGCACTTAATTTTGCGCTGCCGGTTTTACAGTTCTGCGCGAGGGTCCAAGGGGACTTTATACTGATAGCAGGGTCTGCGCGTCTCCGGTTTTCCAGGCGGAGCGTGTGTTCAAAGACATAAAGCACCGCTTACCGTAGCTCCACACGTCGCTCTGGTGCGTGTATGTTCTGTTCAGGATCGACTCGAGAGCCATCCATTTAATTGGAACCTGTGGAGCGAGAGCAATGTTACAAATCATCCAAAAAAACGCCACCTGAATCACTAGAAACTGAGGCATGAAGACTACATGAAAATAATAAATCGGTTTAGACCTCAATGACATCTATTCTGACTCTTTACTCGAGGCACTGTGTGACACCAGTGTGTAATTTAACTGTACTGTCACCTAGTGGTGCAGACTGGCTGTTGCCATAACATGCACAGTACGAGTCAACAGTTTATCCCGAGGTCTATCACAGATTTCAGTTCTGTAGGTGTAAACGTACAAATGTAGTTGTCAGGTTTTTGTGAAACTGGCTGGGAGCTGAATCAATAAGACAAGGGGATGGTTTCCTTCAGATGCATCAAGCCTTGTCCCATACTGACACCCAACATTGTGTGAAGTCAAAACATATAAAATATATCGCCTTCAGGATGGTCCTGGTAACAGTGACACATCGGGGAATCTACTGAAAATGTAGAAATATATGGAAAACAACCATGTTTTGGAAAAATTAGGACACGATAAGAGAGGCTTATTGATGGCTTTGTAGATGCAAGTAAATATTTACCCACTTCTATTCTTTTCCTACGAGGTCAACGGTGCTTTCAGTTGCTCAAAGAAAAACCCGATAAGAGAGGGAACTTATCTGATCCGTCATTTTTCTCTGAGCTCGGTGCCACTGGCAGAGCTATTAATATGACATCGCTTGCACAAGATACAATCTAGAACAAATTCTCAAACGCGAAAAATACCATCTCCTATGGCACGGGGCACAACTCCCTCCCTCCGTACAGGAAGTCATCTGTCGGGAAAACGGGCAGCCAGATCGAAGCACGAACAGGCTCGATCACACTTGGCTCTATTTGCGCGCACCGCCGACGCAACAGCCCACTGCTACAGAACTCGACGCGTTTGAGGAACGCCCTCGCTGAAAGAGCCCGACCGACCTTTCCCCCATCTGCATGGTACTCCTTCTCGTCCGCGTTGAGGAGCTTTGCCAGGCCGAAGTCTGTGATCTTGACGTGTTGCGGGTTCTTCACGAGGACGTTCCTGGCTGCCAAGTCACGGTGCACCAAGTGGCGCTCCTCCAGATAGTTCATACCCTTTTGTCAAACCAATGAATAAAACACATATTATGTAAGCTCCTTGGAAACATCTCTGCTGGATACACACATGCTGACAGCATCATGAATGCCCGAAAAGCGGCTTTAGAGCTCGGGGTGGGTGAGTTAAACAAACACGCACGGCCCCGTACGGGCCTACCGGGGAGCTCCTGGGGCGGGACGCCTTTGCCTTACCTTGGCGATCTGCACACACCAGTTGAGCAGGGCCTGGGAGCCGATGTTGTCCTTGTTCTCCCTGACGTAGTCCAGCAGGCAGCCGTAGGGCATCAGCTGGGTGACCAGCTGCACCGTGGAGGTCAGGCAGATGCCCAGCAGGCGACACACATGCGGGTGCTCCACGCTGGCCATCACGTAAGCCTCCTGAGCGCACGCACGAGAAGAGGGAAAAGTCAGCTGACCCAAAAAGCGACCGCATCATCTCGTAAGTGGGTGAAAAGGCAAAAAGAAGAAGAAAAAAAGGGCTTGTGTTTGAGTGAAAACATCTGACTCCAGCTTGAGGTAATGTGGGCAAAAACCGAGTGTTTTCTCTGGAACTGATATCATGAGAGCGGCAGGTTTTTTGCGCAAATACCCAGTGCGGTGTGATACGTTTCTGAGCAGCGGTCATGCCCGGCCAAGCACACTTCATGCGCCTCAGCTGTGGAGTGGAAACCTTCCCGTTGTCATAACAAGAGAACGGCTTCGGAGGAGAGGCCGCGGGGCGGGTCGATGCCGGCCACCGGGGGCACGCCTCCGACGCCGTCACCCTCGGCTTTATTTAGCCCGCCTCCAGCCTCCATTACTGTACCCGAGTTGTTCCTGTAAAACAGCCATCCCGACTGCGTGGCGCTCTGTAATTCTGACGGTCTGAGGAGAAAGAGACTTCAAAGCGCTTTTTGAAAGAAAAAGAAAAAAAAAGTCAAGCCCCGGAGGCTGCTCGTTCGGAGTCTGCGCGCGTCCTCCGCTCATAGTACAACTTCCAGATGTACCGCGGGCGCGCTACACGACGGGATCTGAGGCGCGTGCTCAGACGGCGCCTCCTGAGCAGGCCGCCGCTGCCTCGGCGTTCCTTTCCGGGGCAGCTCGGATTACGCACCGACGCCCACGCGCGGCTCTCCCGATGAATTAATCCCGCTTCCTGCGGCTCCGTGAGAGGGGATGCCGAGGGGGGACGTGACACGTTCGCCATGGGAGGGGAAAAATAATGGTCGTCAGCCGCACGTGCCGCAAATGAAAGGATACGTTTGACGCGCGGGAGGCAATTATTGTCGCTCACTCGGAGCGGGCGCGTGTGCGGGTACTCCGGAGCATTCTCAATCAAGTCAAAAGTCCGTTCGCCCCCACCCCCCACCCGCGCGTTTCGGAGCTTTCATATTTCCGCCGTCACTTCCCAGCAGCACGCGCGCACACACACACACACACACACACGCTTTGCTGCAGCCGTCTGGGAAATAACATTTCCTATGAATGGCCTTTTTTTGGCTCCGACGAGTCAGCGTTGCAGTGAGTTTAGGATCCAAGAATGCGCCACGTAAATCAGTGAACCTACGTCCAAGATCTCTTTGTTTGCTTTGGGTGATGTGGCTTCTCTCAAAACCTTTATGGCCACTGGGATCTTCACATCCTCCCCTTCAGGAACCCACAGGCCCTGAATGGACACATACAGATGTCATCACGGACAGAACAATTGCAAATGCTGACACGTCACGTCTAACTTTGTACTGCTGGAAAGCCGCACCGCTGGAAAACAACACAACACATAGTCAAGTGCAACGTTGAAGTGCATTATACAGACATATGACATGGAAAATAAACAGTGACATTATCATAATGATGATCATAATCAGGTCAGTTTACTGCTGCTTCTCGGTGGTTTTACTTTTACTTTTTATTGGGAGACACAGATTCTCGTAACATGTCTCACCATTTACTAAACCTCAAAGTCGTAACCTTGTCTTGAGTTGCAAAAAGCCCTTGAAAAAAAAGTGCTTGCTTTTCAGAACGGTCCCGAATCTCAAGGTCTAAAACTCAAATCGAGCCTCAGAAAGACAGAAATTTTAGAACGAACACACACACTCACGCGCATACTTGTTTTTGTGCTGAGAACATTGTGTTGACTGGAATTCTCGCTCGGGGGATTTACCCTAACCTTGACCCAGAGGCGACCCTAAAATAGATGGTTAACTTTTACTCCCATATGGAGAACTAGTCTCCACAATGTCACTGTATAAACTGTGCGCACGCAGACGTGCACACAGGCACGCTTGGCAGCGGGGCCGCTCATGCGTGATCCGCCGAGTTAAAAATTTCTCTTGTAATTGAAAAATTGACAACAGATGTATGGGGAGAGAAAACACTGGTGGGTGTTGGTAATGTAGGCTCGGCACATTCAGCACTTCTGTGCTCCACATTCACGTAGCTCAGCACTGGAGTGTAGTTTCGACAGTATCCCTTCTTTACCTTGTACACTGTACCAAAGGCTCCTGATCCAAGCACTTTGATTTTCTTAAACTCGGGCTCTTTGAGGATCCGCAGCAGAGCCTGGTTCGGTGCCTCGCCGCTCGGAGTCAAAGGTTCAACCAACTGGGAGGGGGAGGAAGAGTCGACACGTCTCTCAAAAAGCACGGATTTGAGTCTCTCGATGATACCCGCGACTCGCCCCTCTCGCCTCACCTCTCTCTCTTGCAGGAGGCGGCGCGTGGTCCTCTTCCTCTTGATGTGGCGGCGGCGGAGCAGCACGAAGACGGACAGGCCGGCGACGAGAGCGGCCAGCAGACCGCCGACCACGCCGGCCGCAATCATGGAGAGGCCTGACGATCTGTGGGACGGGAAGAGGCCGGGTGAGGCAGGCAGACGGAGCACGGAGCAGGACAGACGGGGTCAGCATGCAAGTGCATACTCACGTTATGTTCGGGCAGCCCGTCAGACCTGGCCCGCTGCACCTGCGACACAGTCAATGAGAGAGAAGAGTAAAGAGCGTGTACGAGCCCGTAATAGCCAACCCTGGTTGCTATCTGCAACCAGTCTGCAGTCACCGCTTCTACTCTGTGAGTGGATGCACCATTCGTCGGGGTCGGCTCAGGTCTTGCGGTGAAAAGCATACAAGTTGGAGGAAAACTTCATCCTGTTTTTCTCAATATGAAGTTGCAGAAGATAGCTATGGACGCCTTCGGGCACGGCCGCTTACAGTGATTTAAAGAACACCCCGGCAGTGCAGAACTGCTCCCCTCTTCAAGGTCTGAATATACTAGTGTGTGTGTGTGTGTGTGTGTGTATATATATATATAATATATGTGCACGTAGACCAATTCTGTACACCCGTAACTGTTTGAGTGCTTGTTCCCATCTTTAATCATGAATATTAAATCAGAGGTTTGTTGGTCTGCCCCATGTACTGTACGTAGTTTAGAAAGGTAAAAGAAATCATAAATCTGAAAAAAACATGCTTGGGGAAAAAAGAAAAGTGATTGGAAATATATACACTTAGTGAATGGGTAAAATTCAACCAGCTTTATTATGAATGTGACAGTGGGTTCCGGTTCCCATCAGACCTCTCTCTGTCTCCCCCCCCCCCCCCTCTCCCAGTCTGTGCCAGCAGAACCACAGCTGACCCCTCTGGCTTAGATCAAGTTACTGCAACAATATTTTGACAGGCAAACGTCTTCGTCGAAGGTGCTTCCACTTCTCAGGCTGGTGCTCCTACCCCTGAGTGCAGTTTTTGTGACAGAGCTGGCACACTCTCATCTCGTCGGCGTATTTCCACACCAGCGTGTCGTCCTCGCCTGGCACGCCTTGGGGACAGCGGGACACGCAGAACAGTCCATCCTGGAAGTTGGCACACCTGGTACAGTTTCCAGAGCCCTGCAAGTACGACAACTGTTTACAACCCTCTTAAGAGTTCTCAACAGAGTAGTAAATATTCTGCAAACAGCGAGGCCTCATTGTAACCATCGCTCTGAGCCGGCTTCCTCATAAAGATGCAAATATTTAGTCATAAAAAAACCCTTTGTTAAGTGTTAGGTGCCCTAGGTTTAGCTCGTCGTATTTGCAGAGACATTTATTGCAATCGAGCGCTGTAATTGAATACTTTTAATTCAATCATAATAATCTAATATTGCCTCCCCGGCCCGGCGTCTCCTATTCTCAATAACACCACTTTGAGCAACCTTAAAAATGGGCTCAAACTTGTTCTTTTTCCACCACAGAGGTGGGGGGGGGGGGGGGGGGGGGGGGGGGGGGATTAGGAGGTCTTAACAGCCGAGCCACACCCTCTGGAGCGCAGCACGTCTTGTGGCTGCAGTCGCACTGTGGTCTATCAACGCGGGCCGAGGATGGGGAAACGGGGCGAGCTAAAACTTGAGCAACTTGTTGTGCATGTCGTCTGTGCTGAAAGAGCCGTGTAGGTCGCTGTGGGCACACATACAGGCGCGCTGCAGGTCGCCGTCCCGTTCATGCGCTGACACTCGGGGTGACACTCCACGCAGGTTTGGTTCACCATGGCCTCCCGCGGCTCCCTGCAACCAGGGCGACAAAGCAGAGAGTCTCTCAGCGGGCCTGCGCGAGGGAGAAATTCCTGATCCTCGATTTGGAGGGCAGAAGTTAAACTGTAAGCACGTCGAGATTCAATGTTTGACAGAGATCGGCAAAGATAAACAGATGTGAGCGAGTGTGCCATTGCAGCCGAGCTGTTTGCCTTCTATCCGCCGGGAGGTTTAACTTCAAAATGCCTCGGATTGTGTTTGGTCTTAGATCCGCTTCAGTAGCAAATCCCACCCCCCCCCAAAAAGACTCATGTAACATCACAGCCCGGAGATGCTCGTGTTATGAAAATAGACTTTACGGGAGTTAAGGGCACAGCGCACAGATCTGATGCTCGGCTGTTTGTCTGAGAGAAATGGGAAGCGGTGCATTTCGGAGATTAAAGAAAAGAGGCATTAGGAGCCAGATCCCTCCTCACCCCTCCAGGATGTTGCAAGAGTCAACACAGCTCCCGTCGCGGCTGTAGTCACGGCAGGCCAGACACATGTTGGGGCCGGGGCCCCAGCAGCCGTCCGGTGTACACATCCGGTCGCACGTGTTGTTCCGCAGAGCTGAAAATAAACGCGCAATCTCAAGGGGAGATCTTTCCAGCTCGATAATCCAATTTTCAAATAAGGCGTCGCTGATTCAATCCGCCCAACGAGGGGCCGGAGAACAAAATGAGGGAAGGGACGCGTCTGTGAACCGCAGCTGCCGTGCAAGATTCAATTTACCACACGTGGCGGCGTCGGCGTTTTCCTCCAAGGTGACACTCTGGCTGTCCGACTTGAAGAGCCGGTTCCAGTGGCTTCTGTTGGCGTAGCACAGGTTCTGGTTCTTGATGATGACCACGTCCCCGTCGCTGATCTCTTTGAGCGAGCGAAGGCCCAGGGAGGTGATGCTGAGCTGAGCCATGACCAAGCTGCGGCCGCCCCTGGAGAAAACAACGAGATGGGAGGAAGGAAGGAAGGAAGGAAGGAAGGAAAAAAAGAAGAAGAAGAAGAAGAGGTAAAGGGATAGATTTTATGACGGCCTTGAATAATACTCAAATCCGGTTCCCGTGGATTACGCAGCTGTGAATTCACGGTCGGGGGTGAGGGGGTGGGGTGGATGGTGGGAGGTTACGAGGAACATACCGCTTGGTCCGTCCTCGGATGATCTCCAGATTCTCAAAGGGACTGAGTGAGCTCATGCTCTCCGGCCACGTCTGGATCCACAAGTATCCTGCAGCAGCAAAAACGCGCCGTTAATTGGTGTCCGCTCAGCACGTCGCGCATTACTCAGGCTTCATTACGCGGCCTCACCGGTGATTTCTTTCACAGACTTAAACACGTCAAGCTGGGACGGCTGCATCCTGGGGGTTTTGGTGTAGGTGTCCCTGGGAACAACAGAGAGCGGCGCGCGGCTCGTGAAGGCGCTCGGCAGACCAGCTGGTGCGGACAGAGAGGAACAGGGGAAGGAGGGAAGGCCGGCCACTCACCCGTGGATCGAGGTGTGGATGATGTCGATGTTGCCGTTGATTATCGTGCAGTTCTTGAAGGAGTCGATGTTGGTGGCGTTGATGGACAGCGTGTGAGTCAGGTCTCCGGCTCCCAGTCCATTACACACTGTAAACAAGTACGGAGGCAAGCGTCAACACAAGACTGTATATTCAAGTGTGAAGTTTTCCTGTAAATAGGCGATTAAAGCACGAGTGGGACATCTGGGATGTTGGATTGGGATGGGATTTGAACATGTCGCGTATGGGTCGGTAATGTTTCGGCTTAACCTCAGACCTTTTGGACACAGTCCTTGACACTTGGCGCATTTCCTGATGCCTCCCTCCTCCACCTCGAACGTGTCTCCGCTGCACGTCCGCACGCATGCCCCGTGATCGGTCACCACGTAGTTATCTGGGAAGGTTTCGAGACACAAGCGTCAACCAAGGGAGCAGCTGGGCACAAAAAGCGCCGGATCAACTCCAGATGTGCGTTTAACGACATGTAGGCACATAGGTACAGTCAACAACAGCGATGCTGCACATTCCCGGCACACCGCGAGTAATGCCGAGCGGTTAAACCGACAAAGTCCGGTGTTGCATTAACAGGTCCTGAAACTCAATCATTTTCTCCCAGTGTCTATACAGTTTATAATTAAACTGAGACTAACAGTAACTGCTGAATGTCTAACGAGCCTGAAGGGCAACCTGGACCGCAATGTGAAAAAGCTCATAAAGCGCTCACATTGTGATTGTTATTGGCTGTATTTTGACTGACGCTCGAGAAATAGGGGTGGTTTGAGTAAAGGAGCACATATACACGAGTGTTTGAGCCAGAGGCCCTCTGCTTTAGTCGCTCTTACGTGGGCAGCTCTTGACGCAGGTGGCTCCAAAGCTGTACTTCCCATGTGGGTTGGGGACCAGCTGGTGCAGGTTGGGGTCGTAGCGCCACAGACCCGGGCAGGAGTCCTTACACACCCCGTCGTCCTGGAAGTCCCGACAGGCCTGCAGACACAAACAGCAGCCATTTGGTCCTCCAGGAACATAACAGAGCCCCACACTAAGAATAACACCGCATTCCTCCGGCAGCAGCCTTGACCGAGAGCAGACGCTGGAGGCATCTGCCAAATGAAATGTCTAATCAGCACTAAAACGCAGCGCACCCCTGATCACAAGAACAGATGTGGCGGAACGTGTAGTTCCGCAGCTCTGCTGCTTAAAGGTGACCAAGAATGGCTGAATGCAGTATTTATCACAACATTGGTTTCACTGGCTCTGTTTAGATCCCGCTTTAGAGGTGGAAATTCCACAGTCTGTATAAGCATAGATCCGCCTCAACTGCAATTTCAATGATTTATACTTTAACGAGGAACAGGACAAAACTGAGGTGAAAGTGATTTTTCATTCTAGGTGCCCTCCAAGTTCCATGATCTTCTCTCTACCTTTTCCTCTCTCTCTCTCTCTTACCAGACAGTCGGTGGGTCGTGGCCCGGTGCAGCCTGCAGCACAGTGCTCATTGCAGCAGTCGCTGGGCGAGGGGCCTTTGCATCTTTTGGAGCACTGCTGCGCACAGTTCAGCTTTGTGACTGGAAACACGCAAGAACAGTGTCAGAACAGAGTCAGTGGGATCACCCGGAGCGTTTCGACTTTTAAAGAAAACATCAAAGCTGGGAGTCAAGGTGCGGCGCGGGCTAGGATTATGGTCAAAAAGGTAAAATAGTGAAACAGGCACATTGACAAATCAGCAAAACAGAGTGCTCCAGGCGCTGCTTTGTCTCTGCTGCCGTCACACTGTGCAGACAATGCCTGCAACTTTGACCCGACAGTTTTCCCTCTGATGATCAATAAAGACTTATCTTATCTTGTTGTGATATGAAGACAAAGAGACACACAGGTGTTTCACCAACCTGAACTACAATACAGCCAAAATGTGTATAATGTTTGCAGGTTATTGTTTTTTTTCTTGCTGAAATGGACACCGACAGAACTACGGGACACCTTTGGGTACAAAGCAGCTAGGATGGATTTCTATATGGATAGTGGGTGGATGGATGGATGGATGAATGGATGGATGGACAGCCTGACAACTCACATGTCTGACAGTTCTGCGGACCAGGTGCCCAGCAGGAACCATTGAAGCAGCTGGAGTCACATTTCTTGCCTGAAAAGAAACACGACATTGATATGGAGTCCATACGGGCCGTTCAGCATAATGGCGTCCACAGCTTTGCTGTGCATTGCTTACAGTTTGCATTGTTGATGGTCACGGGCAGCTCCATGATGGGCTTCTTTTCAGCGTTGACAATGTCGTGCCACTGTATTGTTTCCAGATTGCAGAGCTTCTGGTTACCGATCTTGACGCCTCCTTTGAGAATTTCTGCAAGACGAAACTCGCGTGAATTTGACGAGAATTTGAGACAACATCTGCGCCGTAATGAGAGCGAGTGATTTTGAGGGCGGGGGACACACCTGTCAGGCTGGTCAGGAGCAGCTGACTGGTGCCTTTGCCTGTAGCTTTGTCCACGTTGGTGAGCACAGCCAGGGCAAACTTTCTTTCATAAAGCGTGTGGCCTCGGATGATGCGCAGGTTCTCCAGGGGAATCCGGGACACCGTGTTGAGCGCAATCAGGACATAACCGCCCACTTCTTCGATAGACTGGGAGGAGACAAAGATGGAGAAAGCCTTGTTGCTATTACGGCTGCCAAAACCCCCGACAAAACACCTCAAGTTCAAATAAAACCAAATATAGCCTCTGTGTTGATGCTTCTTTCTGCAAACATATCATAACTGTGCTTGTCCATAATACTCATGGAAAAACTGAATAACACAAAATACAAGTGAGCACAAGCCTAACCTCAGATCGTCATACTTACTTTCCACATGTGTCACATGCCCTAGTTCCAGGCTCTGTCTCGCCTTTTTGATTTACTAATGATTAGTCTCACCTGTCCTCTATTAGCCTGTGTCTGGACTTTTGAGTGTTGCCTGCACCTTGCTGGATTTGTTCGCCGGTCTAGACCACTCTTTCTGGTTTTCACACTTGCCAGCCTCACCATCTGCAACCATTTGCGCCCTATTTCCTGTGCTCCTTCCTACCCAGCATGAAAAGTGTGACAGAAATTATATTTAGTTTCATAATGACAGGCAGTGTTGGTTTTACAATACTCTCCGCTGAATGGTCCCTCGCTGGCTTACTTTGGAGGCATCTTTTTTAAAAGAGCACCACCATTTAAAAAAAACTACCTGTCAGTTCTAAATATACCCCTTTTTAATTTTCCTATACATGAATTTGCAGCCTCGCCTTGAACACTTACACTATCCCCCACAACCCCATGTGACAGATTAAAGAAAAAAATGATTGATTTATGTCAGAATTTCTCTAATCTGGATCATGACGGCTGGAGAATAAGCAGGCAGAGTAGCTAGTCTCCCAGCATGAGGGATCTATCCCCTCTCTATTCCTACAGGAAATGGCACCTCGGAAACTGCTGCATGATATACGCGGCCTGCATGTTATTCTGTGTTTGTGTGTACCAGTGTGTGTGTGGTCCCTGGTCACATCTGCCCCAGTGCTCGCAACCTCATCGTTACAGCACAGCTTCAAGCAAATTTCCAAACCGGAACCCCATAAACACTGAAACACATCCAGCACTACAGAGTCTCCGCTGACTGTTGAGCATCTGCACTGAGGCCATAAGAGCTGGAAAGAGCCTGCAAAGAGAATATTTCCTGGTTTCTTTAGTCCTCTATGATCGAAAATTAAGTGTTTGAGGATGCTTGAAGACTTCATCTTGGTCTCTAACATTTTAAAGACCAAAACAAATTTAAAAAATCATGTGAATCAACTCGACAAGTGATCTTTGCCACAATGCTGCTTTACCCGGAGGAACGACAGGTCCCGGTGCTCCTCCATGTAGGTGATCTCCAGGTTCTCCAGCACCACGGTGCAGTTGCTGTAGGTCTTTACCATGTTCAGGTAGTGGTCCTCTTTGGAGCCCAGAAGGTTCAAACGGTTCGTAATGCCTTGACATACTGGAGGAGCAGACAAAGAAACACACGGACGGAGAACTTGTGAGGTGATTTCTTTGAACGTCCGCTACAAACCCAGGATGCAAACTGGCTCTGAATCATCTCCTTTGTCGCGAAAGCATTCATCCTAGGCCCACAGCGCTATCAGTCAGGAACATTCACTGCTTATGCAGCACGCTGGCTCAATTTATGCCTTTCTGTGTGTGTGTGTGTGTGTGTGTGTGTGTGTGTGTGTGCGTGTGTGTGTGAGTGTGCGAGTGAAAAAGAGAGAGTGAGAGAGAGAGAGAGAGAGAGAGGGAGGGGGAGAGAAAAAGAGAGAGAGAGTGTCTGTGTCCGTGTCTCTCTGTTTGTGAATTTGATCTGGACAGTCATAACTTGGCCTGCTTTCATGTGAAAATACACGATCTGGGTTGCATCTACAATGGGAATCAAATCTCGGCATAGAAGCGATTCCTGGCCCGTGAGTCAAAGTGAGCTGGCTCTATTTACACTGGCAGGGGCCCGAGTCTTTCCACTGCTATGCAGGCTAGTTAAAACAACCGCCGCCACCAGCGTCTCTGGGCCCGCCGTGTCATTTCGGAGAAAAGATCCGGTGTGTCACAGATTCCGTGAGATTTGCGAGCGCCGTTCCACGGGGGCACTTTAGCTCCCTTAAATCTCATAATTAATAACCGTCTCAGGAAATTCAACCCAGTTTAAACATATCTGACTTTGGGGCAAGTTCTCGACATGACTAAATAACAACCCCGGGCTTATTACAAACGCTGATCCATGCAGTTCTCCGGTTGGGAGTTGCAATGACAACAAAGCCATTGGCTGAGCGATTCACAGGTCTGCAATTATGGCCTGATAATGTTGCCTATCTGACATTATGCAACGCAGTATTTGGATAAGGAAGGCAGCATTACTGATAAGTGCAGGAGACACAAGAGGCTTTTTTTCTTGATGAACACGGTGTTAAAGTCTTAAGGAGGCGGCCGTCTTCCTCCGTTCTGGTCAGACAGGTTGTGACTGGCACCGCGGAGAGTCAGCTGTGTGCAACACCCCTCCACCACGCTCACACAAACTCACAAACACATGTAAACGCATGTATAATGCGCATGATATTTCCATTTTCCCCATTTTGCTGTGAAGCTATGGAAAACTGGAGGAACGGGCTGCGAAGAAAGAAAGAAAGAAAGAAAGAAAAAAGGAGGATTCTTCCGTTTCATTAGAAATTTCGGCGCTGGCGTAATGTCTCCCGGGTCGCATTCCACAACGTGTCCACTCTTGACTGCAGAGGAAGCCACAGCAGGCGCTCCGAGTTCTGAGACACACCTCGTGACACTGTGCGCCACAGCTAATGTGATCGCACTGAGCCGTTCCCGACTCACAGAGACGACACATCATCTCGCAGCTCTGCCCGGCCGGCATCTGAAGCCAGCTTCTTGTTTTCGCAGATCCTCGTCCCCTGCACGCCGTGTCGTTTTTTTTTAAAAAAACAACGCATGCCTTTGCTTTGATTTCACTCGATCGGTTAGAGAATTAGCCGCAGACAGCTGTCCCCCCGCCCTCCTTTTCCCTGCTCCTCATTAGTTTGTCCCTCGAGGGATCCCTCGCCGACATGAACCCGTGCAGTCCGGCAGCCCAACGCCCCGGCAACAGAGGCAGAAAAGCAGGCCGACCGTTTTAATTAGAGAGGAGCCGAGCAAAATGTAATTAGCTCCTTAATTATTACTCAACCGCAATAAACAGAAAGGTTGCCGGGGCTGTGCAGCTGTGAATATTAACCTGCCCCCACCCCCACGGAGACACCTCCAGCAACAGTTTGCCAGCAGGGATGCTGTTTGGTACTTTGTTGTTGTTGTTTTGACACAAACAGCGACTGTAAACCCCCCAGCTGCAACGTATAGGCGTACGACTACTTCCTTCGTTTACTTTGTGCAGTTAATGATTATGATGGGCAGCGATTGCAGCAGGTAAACATTTCGACAGATCAGGTGCACAAGGAAGACCAAAACAGAGGAAAAAAAAAAAACTAGCTGACCATAAACCGACTTAGTCATTGAGCTGCAGCGCATGAGAAAGAGGGAGTGACACAGATTCTACAACTGCAGTTTGGTTCTTGTTTCACATGCATCATCTATTTAGTATCGTAAAAAAAGGTTGCGCAACATGTAAACTACCTCTCTGCTGGGAACTGCTATGTGTCAGACTCAAAATGACGGGGGGGGGGGGGGGGCACAATGTTTCCATGGCAGGTGATTTGAATCACTGTCTTGGATGCGTACCGTATAACTGCAAGGGTGGGGCGCGCGGTGATGTAACCGATTCTGTGACAAAGACTAATTGCAGATTGCTTCACTTCCTCCAGCTGTATTGTCGTCATGAAACGTCCAGGAGGCCAAGGTAGGTGCAAGGAGCGGTAGATCTGGTTTATCTCCATTACTGCGCGCCTGTGCCTGAGTGGGCGTACGTGCTGGCATGTGTGCGCGAGTGTGAAACGCCGGGATGAGTTCATAAACGGCCGTGATCGGCAGAGCAGAGCGGGACAATAGACTCGATGAACCTGATCGTTAGTCACCTAAGCTTGTCGAAATGTGCGGTCGCATATCGCCCGTCTGATGTTTACTCGGGGACTAGCTGTGGAAGTCAAGGGCGTGTGGTGGATATTTGTTTCTGGAGGCTACAGGATCTGCGCGGCTACTGAAAAATGGTTCGGCTGCCATTAATATGAGAAATGACAATCACACGCGCACACACGCCACACATCACTGGGAGGTCAGATCTGTCTGTCTTTCTCTCTAAGAGCTGAAAACAGATGCATAATTACTCAAATCTGAGCAGAACATATTTAGGGATAAATATTCCGTTTGATGTAAGAAAAAAAAAATCGTAACCGTAGGTCACATGCGGCCAAAACACGACAAAATACAACTCCGAGATGACAGCATCTCACTCTCTCTCACTGGTTCTGATCTGTTTCCACACAAAATTAGGTCAAAGGTTAGGTCCTGCTCTACATTTTGGTAAAGCGCTGTCGGGTCTGTATGGTTTAACTGAAGTGAAGACGCTTAAAAAGGGACAACAACAGTTGCATGGAAATGGGGAAAGAGAAGGCATTTTGTTCAGCTGATTATGAATGTATAATAATGAAAGCTCTTACATAGGTGAAAAATGCTGCATTTTTTAACAATAAATATTATGGTGATGAATGAGTTCTGGCAGCGCCGTGGACTGGTTTGATTGGTCCAGGTACCTGCTGAAAATGATAGATACAAGACTGATTTTTAAGTGAGGCCCATGATTTGATGCAGAAAGTATGAGTCTATCTAGCCTTTAAATCAAAGAGACAGTCAATATACTCCTGCATTTCTTTGTCATACTGGGAAACAAAGAAAGTCCAGTTGAGACTTGAGAACTTTGAGGTCGCGTAGATAAAATGTGTTCAAGTTTGGCTCTATTGTTTTTTAACTGAGGAGAATGTGTTCATGCAGCATAAGATTATATGCTCTTCCTTCCCTGCTCATCCATCACAGTCATCACATCTTCATCAGCATCTTCATCAGTTTTACTTATTAGCCACACTGGTTGTATTAGTGCAGCTTAGAGCTTTTCAGGGTCTTTTAGCCCCTTTTCAGGTTACAGTGGCACTGTCTGCTTCGATTCACCACCTTCCCACCTTCGCTTCATGGGTAGCATGGTAGTAACTGAAACCAAATTTCCAGATAGGAATAAAGTTTCTATCTGTCTTGCTATCCATCCATCCATCCATCCATCCATCCATCCATCAATATAAAACATGGAATTCAGAAACTTCAGAAAACGAAAATCTGGAGAGCGGATTCCTCAGAGTCTAAAACAAGCAAACGTGACCAAAATGTCAAACTATTCCTTTACAGCTTTTGTAACTTTCTGTACTGAATTACATGCAGTTCATCTTGTTATGTCCAGCGCCTTCATTAGCTGAGCAACGCTGGCACCAAACTGTTAAATAAAAAAAGCCATTCGACAGTGGGAAGGGGAACAAGTGGAGCAGGGTCGAAAACCAAAAGTCAGTCCAGACAAAATTTACAAACATTCGAGACAAGCTAACTAAACAGGCCGAGATCAAATGTACCTTGTTGTGTAGCAAAAACCAACCAAAGGAATAGGGTTAACATCTGATATAAATTCACTTTTGGAGGTCTCATTTAAATGTTTGGACCAAACTTTGGCTTTTTTTTTTTTTTGCCACGACAGCAAATAACGTCCACACAGACAAACCAAACTTTCCAGAGAGACTGCGGAGAACGTCCTGGAAAGTCGTCCAGAGGTTTCGTTTTCTACGCTGGACCTTTTACTATACATGTAAATCATCTGGCTTTATACTTTCCTGTAGACGGCCGAAATGGCCCGGCTGCTTTCTCTTCCTGCCTTTCAATACCTGCAATTCAATTACACCGTGTCCAGAGTCTGATAATTCAATCATCTGAAAAGATATACATAATTAATGGGAAATAACAAGGCTAACTGACGTGAATTGTTGATTTCTCTCTTCGAGCTGACAGCGTTACGGCAAAGCATCTGCGGTAACTGAATCTGCGATGTTTCTCTGCTGATAACAAATCGATGCAAAGATAATTCCCTCATTTGGAGGGAAATTGTGGTTGAGCCGCTCGTGCACGGCAAAAGGGCGCTAGTTCTGCTTGGATTGGACCGCATTTAGTCAAACTTACAGATATTCAGATATCGGGGAGGCACCAATCTCTCAGAGCTCACTATCAATGACTGGGGGAGGGAAAAACAGCTGTCTCTGTGTATTCTGGCCACACTTCCTCCTCCTTTTATTTTCTTACTGGCCACAAGTCAAGAGAGCCAACGTCAGCACCATAAGTTGAATGTGGACTTTCTTTGGTGTTGGACAATATTCACACAAATATACAGTGTAGTTTGATGTAAAACAAATAAATAAATAAATCAGATATCCTGCCCTCTGTACAGAGGAAACGCAATCTTGCTATGCGTGGGAGATGCACCAATCCCTTAGAGAAAACATCTTGGGGCCTCAGAACAGAAGAAACGGGGCTAGTAAGGATTAGAGGATACCCCCCCACCCCTCCCACCCACTCCTCCCCACATTCCCTCCCCATCCCCAGTGAATGCAACAACACAAGTCCCTTTAACATCTCAGGAAGTTGATCCTCACACGGGGTCAGGCCCAGACGCTGCCCCGTGATGCTGGGGCAGATGGCAGCTGATTGTCGTCTCCAGCGGAGGAGGATGCGCAGGACGCAGCGTCACAGACGACCACGGCCGACGGACAGGAAGTGGAAAAGAAAAAGAGGCAGAAGAAAAGAAAGAAGGAAAAAAAAAACCAAGAGTGCGCCCGGAGCGGTCCGTGGTCACGTTAAAGGGGCCGTAGATGCGGGGGCCGGCTGCGGGGTCAAGCTGAGGAAACGGGGTGTAAAGCCTGACACTTGATGTATGAACATGGCTGACCTCTCCCTGAAGGCCAACAAAAAGGGGCCAACACACAGCGGCAGTCAGCAGCTGTAGAGCAAAAACAAACGGAACCTCCCACTGAACACGTCACGTGTGTCCTCTGGACGGCTCAGACTACGACCTGTGAGCTCACCGCTGAGGTTTAGCTTGTTACAGGCTCGGCAAAACGACCAAATAAAGACCAAAAAGGCTGATGTTTACTCTGTGCTTCTGAAGAGCACTCACTACCAGTCAGTGAGACACTCCAGATACCTGTGGCTGGGCCCATCATAATGTTTACTCTCCACCTCAGCGTGAGGAAACCGTGGATTTAGGTTGTGCACAAACACAGGAATACGGCATGTATACTCACACTCTTGCATACTGTGATCGGCATTTTAAGACATGGAGGGAAAATGTAGCCCATGTAAATGACTTGGACCTTTTCTGCAATTTCTTTCCTGACTTTGGTTCAAATGAACACAGCAGCCATGGATACTGTAGCTCTACATGGGCTAAAACAACAGCGGTCCATGGGATTTTGTCTGAGTGGCTGAAGGCAATAAATAAATGTCGTTCACACAATTCCACAGAAACCATGTCCCTGTTCCCTTGGACAATCAGACGTCAGTTTTCATTACAGGACATTCTTGTGTAGAGAGCTATTCCAGTAAAACCACTGAACTCTGAGAAATTGTTGGAGGAACAAAAGAAAAGATGCCTTTCCTTTTTTTTTGTTTGAAAGCAGCGGTAATGAGCTTTTTTAATATTTAGAGTAATGAGAAGGGAAATAAAACCAAAACTGTGGGAAAGTGAGAGAATGTGTGTGTGTGTGTGTGTGTGTGTGTGTGTGTGTGTGTGTGTGTGTGTGTGTGTGTGTGTGTGTGTGCTTGTGGGCTATGGAGCCCTTCAGATGTTACAAGTTTGGTTAGGGACTAAGACAAGAATCTTTCACTGCATTCGTGCTGATTCCGATTTGAACCACTGCTGTGACTTCTCAACAAACCACAGCTTAGCTGCAGTGTGTGATGCACTCATTACTCAATAGCAATATCCTTGACAAAGCAGATACATAAAGCAAAAATGATTGAAGATGCACTGAGAAAAGTAGGAATTACTGGGCATGAAATGATTTATTGGAGTCAGTTAAACTGCAGCTGCACTATTATTACCTTCCAGCTGCGACCAATATACAGGGGGCCCAACATGACAGCCCGCATAATCAAACAATACAAATCATTAGTCAGATAATTCTCCCACATGCCCCGTTGGTAAGTCCATTAGACCTCCGTGGAGGCACCAAACAATCCCACTCCTGTTACCCAAAACTCAGCAACCTCCATTAGCCCCTGCCCCATTTAAATTCCAATAATGCACCGACCGTTCTCCAAACCCTCCAACATTCAACCCACTTCCTCTTTAACATCCCAGACATTCTCCCCATTCAAGCCCAATCTGGCCAAGACATTCAACCCCCCCCCCCCCCCCCCCCCCCCCCGATGCACCCCTTCCCCTGCTTCTTTTCTCCTTCTCCTTCCCTGTTAAAACCATACTCCTCTTCAGTCCCACAGGAAGCACGAGAGGAAGACCGGAGAGGGAGTGGGCGGCAAGCACACTGCTGCTAACTCGCTCCTACCCCGCCCCCCCCCCAACCTTCCTCCTTCTCCTCCTCACCCCTCACCTCCACCGACAGCCACTGAGCCATGTCTGGAAAAGAGGAGCGGAGGACAAGAGGGCGAAAGACGAGCGAAAGAAAAACACGGCGCACAAGCGGAGAAACCCACACATTTCACACATCATTCCAGCAGGAGAAAGCAGCTGTGACTCGGGAATCCCCTGTTGGTTTAAGCATTCCCAGTGCAGAGGAGCGGGCCCAGGTTGGAGGACAGATAACTCTCACTCTCCTCACTGTCGCCCTCATCTAAACAAAAGAAGATAGGCCCTCTTCGAGACAGCCTTTCTGCTTAAGGGCTTTCTTATTTTTAGCCTGATTTGCTGACAGCCTTGATTCTGTGTCGGCCCGAGTGCAGCCTGCCAACAGCTCTGTTGCTGCCTTAGTCATGTCTCTAGCAACTCCGGCCCCGCTGGAGTCTTCAGAGAGAGACCCCATAAAAGGAATATTCCACAAAAGCCCCGGGGTTTTTGCGTCTGTGAGTTTAACTCTGTTGCTCAGCCCTTACTCACCCGTGCGAACCTCTGCTTTACACATCAGCGCAGCAGGCCCTTAAATCCACTGATGAGTAGTTTCTTCCTCATCCACGCTGGCTGGGGGCAAGAGTCACAGACAAACGGAGCTCCGGGAATTGGTTAGTACAACCGAGGAGCTCTGATAATTTTCGTCAGTGCGAGAGGGGTTTTCAGTTACATGTTGCGTTGTACTTGCCCGAAGCATGACCAATGTAATTTTCACAGGAAAGCTCGGAGGAATCTTGCTACGTCTTCCCGGTGACACATCAAACTGAAATGTCTGAAATGCAACAAGAGGGGCCACTGCCAAGTACTCCGGGCCCCGCACTGCTCCGTCATAATCTTCAGAGCATTTTCAAAACAAATTTGTGCAGACAGGAACGAGTGACAGAATATGGGGCCGTCTTTTTTTTCTTTTTTTTTTCCCTTCAAACACCTCTCCCACGGGCCCACGGCTCGGATTTCATCCATTGTTAACGTGCGGGGCATTTATCCTGTTCCTGACCAAAAAAAAAAAGCACATCGCACACGGTTAGCAAAGCTCAGAAACAATGCCCAAGCTTGTTTTAAGATGATTATGACTGAGGAGGGCTGTTGTTTCAAGGCCGCCCCCTCACTGCAGAGACACAGAGGGGTTTTTGCACAACCTAAGGCCTGGCTGCTTTGCATCAGTCATCAAAGGCATCGGACTTGGCAGGCGGTTGCCTTTCCTCGCTATCAGCTCCACGGCTGAACACAAGGACACTGGCCTAGAATCGAACTCTCACAGCTACCCCAGAGAGTGGACAACCAGTGCCTAAGCCAGGGGGCCAAAACCTGTCCGGCATAACATAAAAAGCAGAGGAAAGCTGTCTTCCTTTCTTCACATAGCCAGCAAAGGCTGTCAACGGAGGGCTTACTCGACACAAATGCAGTAATTGCCTTAAAACTTGTCTCAAAATTCATTGTCGACAACCTCAACAAGCAAAATGTCAAATATTTGCCTGTTTCAGCTTCTCAAATGTCAGGATTCGTAGAAAAGACGAATGGTGCTTTAACTTTGCCATTCATTCAAAGCCAGTTGTGAACACTAAAGAAATGATTCATATTTAGTTGTGAAAATAATTGGTATATTAATGCCTGAAAGAAAATAATCCTGCTCTCTTGATCTTGGAAACAGTACTTGGAAGAAAACGCTTGCAAACTGTTCTTTCGATCATATCACAATCATTTTGTGCCTGAAATGAGGGCGTTCTGTCAACTTCTGTTTCCAAAGTCCACAGTAAACTTTCAATCTTTAATTTTAAGACCTTCGAGTGCTCAAAGAGGGGGAACTAAATATCCTGAGAATATTGTGCGATACAACTGACTGCTCCGGAAAGCTCTGGGCCTTTTGCTGATAATATCTCACAATTTTCTCCTGTTCTGTCGACTACTGTTTCCTCGGGCATATAAATTAACTTTAAGATTGAGCTGACACTGACATGGGAAGACTAGAAATCTCCCATCGTAAGACAACAAGGCAAACTGCTGGCTCCCACTGAGGCTTTGTGCAGTAACAGTTACAAACAGCTCACTGAATGTAATGACCTTTCCAGCCCCAAACCCTGGACCACGTTTCCAAAGGTTTTTTTTTTCCAAATGACATATAGGTGCCAAGCTTTCATAACCCCGGACACATCTTGAACGTCTCATCTCATGTCATTTCCTGGAAACACAAGACATAATCTAAAACGCTGCCTCATGAAGACACAAGAGGAGGAAATTACTTTTGCTGCCTCACGTGTGTATTTTGAATACCTCTTGCAAGATTGTTTGAAATATAAACAGTGCAGCCGCGGGTTGTTTACACGTCCTTTGACCCAAAGACCCAATTTGCTTTGGGTGGTTGAATGTCTCGGTAATATTGCGGGCACGTGATTATTGGAATAATACCCAGATCAAAACCAGACAAGTGGATTCATATTAAAAAAAAAATCTCAAACTGCTTTCTAATCAGATCAGAAGGAGATTGTTGGTGTAGTGGATATAGTGCAGGAGGGCTAATCCTTACGGCCTGGCACGTGTCCAACAATGCACTCCAGGGTATTTCGACCAGGGAAGCCACTCTCCATCCACAGTAGCGACACTGCTAGCGAATTGAAGTGCTTTATTATGAAAATGGAACAAGAGTGGGCGACGCTGATCAATTATCAGGGGTGCTTTAAGTCTCCGAGGCCAGTAATATGAAGCAGGGCATAGGGATATATACTTATATGGCCTTTACAAACGGTTTATTGGGCAATCTTGCATCAGGGTCAGTTGCACCTTTTTTATGGAGGGAAATATTGCCAGTGAAGCAAACAAAATTCCCTCTTTTTTTCTCTCTTTTACAGGCCTCTGGCTTCAATTATGAAAACATGTGGTAATGAAGATGTTGAGCCCAGAGTCCCACCAGGAAATTAATTCTGGGCTCAACGAAGCATTGGTATTGTTGAGACCTACCGAGCAATTAGAAGAGCTGCCGCAGAAGGTGCTGCGTTTAAAAAAAAACGCGTAACGTTTTAGTGCTCCGGGAGCTGAACAGATCGCTGGTCGACTCTGTAGTCGAGCCTCGTCTCCACCATGATATTATGAGCAACGCTGTCATCTCATCTATAATTGGCCGGGAAGAAATATGCTTTATGACGCTCATGAAATCCCTGAGAGCTGGTGCTGGCTCATAAAACCCTGGAACCGTGTTGAGGGAAGGGCTGATATCTTCCTTTCCTTGCCTCGCACACCCTGGCCGCGGAGACGCTGCCAGAAGTGCTAGCATCATTGTTGTCATAATTCAGACAGAGCTATGTCACGAGGAGGGACGTCTGTTATTTGCTTGCCAGAATGATACCTCACGAGCAGATGTGGAGATTACGCATCCTGTCATTGCAGAGTTCTTCTTGAAGACAGACCTTTCACAGACACACACACACCAAAAAAGGCTGCAACTGAGCATTTATTACATTTTTAGTCGAGCAGCATGGCTCCAGCCAGGTAGGTTTGAGTCAATCCTAATGTGTTTGGTATTTCCAGCCCTTCCTTGCCTTTTCCTCCGTAGCCACTGTGAGGCTGGCAGTTGTGAGGAATGTCTCCACAACTGTCGTTCAGAGTCTCTAGTTTGGGTGCAGTCTCGCTTACATTTCAGGGCAGCAACTAATTTTCCTCCGCAGACAGCATCAGGTCCTGAAACAACTAAATGGACCCTTTCAGCCTATCGGGCCTTCCTAACTTTTGGCTGACAGGGATGCCTTTCTCCTCGCTGTTGACACAGGGCTGTAAAGTCGTGTCTACATGGCAAGTTAAGGTCATGGAAGACAGATAAGCCTGCGTCAAAGAAGACAACAAAGTGCCGAATAAAGAGCCTTTTGTTCGAAGACGGGGCTTCTGCAAGGAGGGAGACACTCATTCACATTTAGTCGACACAAGAGCCACAGGGGCTGGACGAGTAAATTTATCTTCTCCACGGTCCTTTTTTGTGTACGTTTCCCAGTCATGCGTGTTTTCTCATTATCTTTTGTGATTGCCTGCCGACACCACCCACAACAGTCATTTAGTGGCTCGATTCCGTCCTGATTAAAGTTTTCTGTCTAGAGAAGTTCCATTTAGCAAAGCTTGGAAAGCTGACCAAAGGAGGCACACCACGGAGTTGAGCATTCAAGCTTCGTGCTCTGCGGCTTGTCAATATCCGAGCCATTCAAGGATGTGACAGGAGGGTCTAGACTGGGAGAAACCCGGAGGCAATACAGGTATCGGTTAACATGCGACACCGCATGTCTGTAGATGCTCGCTTTGCTTGGGAAAAAAGTCTCAATGTTCCTGTTTTCCCAGAACAAAACAAATCAATTCAACGAGTTAATTAGCTGTTTTTCCTCTTTGAGTTGTCTTAAAGAGCGGCTTCGATTCACTGCATCTCTGCAGAGGACATGGTGCAATGCAGCTTCGACTAAGAATAAATAAGTCAAAGCCCCATGTTCTTCTGTTTGACTAGTTATTGCATGCCACTACTGGCTACGTTTCTATAAATACTGGAAAGTCTCACAGTGGATGTTTTAGCTGACACACTACCACGCCCTTTCAATGAAGCATGAAATCCCTTAATCACTTTGTCAAGGAAACACACTTTGTCATGCTGTATCCAATCAATGAAAACTATCAAACAAGCCTGTTCAGGACTGCCATGAAAGGCATAAATCATTAAATATCTCCATGACAGCACCAGATACGGTTTTGTTGCTAAAATATTCGCCCTCGTGCCGGGTGAGGCGGCACGACTGAAAGCGGAAAAACCTCACATCCATCGAGCACATTTTCCCTTGTTTACAGATACTAGCATGGAAAAGGCTAAACCTTAAAGTGGCCGTCCAGCCCAGAGCAAAAACAAACGAATGAAGAAGAGTTTAATCCTCCAGGTAATGCGGTAAAAGAGCTCCTACATCCTTTCTATCAGGATGTGAGGCAGGAAGCCCCCTCCCCACCCCCATCTCCCATTTACACTATAAAGGGGATTTCAAATTAAACATCCTGGATCTACTTTACAATAGCTTTTGACAAACACAGGAATTCATTAAGAAAAGTTGCATTAATTGACCAAAATGTGCCACACGGTGCCAATGAACCAGCGCCACTGAGTCACAGCTCAAACTGCACCATTTAGTTTACTGGACCACACAGGAAGAGGCTAAATGCTAAAAGGGAAGCCAGTCTCAGAGATCAGGCACCACCCTTCTACCAGTGCTTTCTTTTGGAGTATTCAGAGATGGAGATATGTTTGTGAAGCTATTGTTCCCTTCCCTGTAGGGGATTCCTCTTCTGGGCGAGTGCAGCTCGACTCGCCGCTCCAAAGAATGACCCTGTGGGTCATTAGAGAAGGAGCCACACCTACGGGAGATGTAGCGACGAGAGGCCCTCATCTCCAATTTAGACGTCAAGATGAAGCAGAACGATCGAGCAGTTCAAGACCTCCTTTTAATGAAGAACGGAGAAAGAGCATTAAAACCAAAAGCCACGGCTCTTACCCCCTCCCCCTGATGTTTATTTGCGTCTACACAACCGTCCTGCTTTTCTTCCCTTAATCCACACACACCTCCACTGTCGGTGTCTCGCATTTGCACTGCGACATATCGCAGGCTCAGTGCAGAATATAAATGCGCAGACTTGTATATCTGGAACAGTAAAAACACCTTGCTCACAGATTCTGCTGTTCACTGTGCTCCCCTGAGCTGAACCGAGCTGCAAAAAAAGTCTCTGGAGTTTTCATCCAAGTCGAAAGCTTACATGGACGGAAAGGAGGATTGCCGCCCACTTTCCAGGATATTCTCAGAAACTGCTTCGTCAAACTCAAATTGTGTGAATTGTTGAGAAATGTTTCCTTGGCTGTGACTGGCATCAGTGCAAGGGCTGTGTCGATGTGCCCTCACAAACATGCACTCTAGCAGCCAACCAAAACACAAAATTACTTTCCTGATTCTGACCCATAAATTACGACCAAGTCACACATTCGCTCTCTTGTTATTTTTCTGAGCCTACCAGTCCAGAGTTAACCAGTCTCCCATACTAATATTTACATATGACATATTTCCACTATTCAATAAAAAAGTGTTGAGGAGTGTTGGGCATTCTTACGGCACCGTGATGAAGGGAATAAGAAAATAAGAACAACTGTGCATTGGTGCAACAACAAAGCGAGCAGCTCTCACATACTACGAGAGTATTTGTCCATTCAGTACATCACCCTTTCAAGCCAGAGATGTGGAGGGGACCTGCTGGTGCCCATTTCCATGGAAAGGTCTCCAGTCCATCACCGGAGACACACACACACACACACTCACACATTCACTCTCACATTCACACCTAGGGGCAATTTAGAGTCTCTCCAGTCGAACTACGCATGAATGTTTCTGGACTGCGGGAGGAAACTGGCGTACCAGGACAAACCCGCACAGACACAAAGAGAACATACTAAGTCATTTTCTGAAGCTCATGGGTACGTCTTCACATGGATTGTTTTCTCACAACAAACACGCTGGAATGTTTGGTATTTTTGTGGTTTTGAAAGCGGTCGTGTTATTTTTCTTTCTGTTGAATAACAGACTCAATTATTGCTTTTTTCTCTCGTTTTTTTTGATGGGTTATCCATCAAACAACAGCTACATCAAACAATGACTTGAAATAAAAAGGCAGAGGCATGAAATGGACTGCTCCTCGCCACTCCCACAGCTACATATCCTGCGGACAGAAAATGACAGGCCAAACATCTCCACCTCTCAATTGGAGCAGTGGCCTCTTTTCCCCTTTTAACACGACACTGCTCCTGATGACATGGGAAGATAGCAGAGGGCATTTTTTTCCAGGCCGAATTCCTAGGTCTCTTTCCACAGAAGATTCCACACACAGCCCTGTGGATCATGGAAAGGCCATAAATGAAGCAGATCACTTTGCGACCATGTACAAACACAGGAAGCAAATCGGCTCAATGAGTAACCACATTTTACTCACTCCTTCCACGCTACATCTGCAGGGGATGTATACAAACTACAATAAACCCTGTTGTGCTTTCAATAATGGTAGCCAGGCATGTTGCAGGAAGTGTGTCTGAACTTATCTTATTAGTGTCGAAGATCAAAACAATGAATCAAAAGTTATTGGTTGTCTGTTTGTTTAGACCGGGAAGCAGTGCAACCAGACATATAATTAGTCCCACACAATAGTCTTCTTGTATTCAGGTGTCTGTTTATGGTTAAAAGTAAGGAGAAGAACAAAAGTCGCTTCACTTATTTGTTTCCTCTCGATGACATACACGTCTAGCCCCAAGTGCGCCTGCGGCCACGCCGGAGATCTGGGCTGCTCTACAGAGGTATCAGTGCTGCCAGATAACCTGCCCTCCACAGAGGCGCCATTGTCCCAGAGTGAAACCAAAATCCTGCACCTCGGCAGCAGCACTTGAAAAATCTCCACCACTCAGACGTGGTGCACTTTATCAAAGCTGGGGAGAGGGAAGGGGCAAGAAATGATCCTCCGGCTCCCACGGCCCTGACCGAGAAGCCGTGTTCCAACAATGGCTGCAGCAGATGGAAGTCTGGGAAGGTCGTCAGAGGACCAGAGAGACGTAAAAGCAGCAGTAGTAGCAGGAGGACCTCTCTGGACCCTAAATCTGGAGATTCTAGGATTACACGGGATCATTACCTATATTTCACGACTGACGTACATCTTATCCCTGAGAGTGGGCTTTAATGAAAAGAAAAGGCACGGTTTTCTCAAAGCAATGTGGAAGAAAACAGATGACTGATGAGTGGGGGCTGGTTTGTTGTATCGCAACATATCACAGAGGGAAAAGCACTTACTCAGGATGCCGAAATGTGCCGCAGGGGTGAGATTTTGCCATGATTCAGCTCAATTTTTGCAGGTGTGCAGGCACACTGAAATGCAGAACTGAGGGCGCTGGACGTCACCTACAAACACTGTAGTATCTTCCAATCGTGCTCAGTGGAGAACTTGAATAACCCATTAAAAGCATATTGATATAAGCCGGTTATCCTGCGCCCAAAGCGAAGCCGGGGGAGCCTCGCATTAAGGATTATGGGTTTAGCCATCAACATGCCTCTGAGATTAGTCTGATCTTTCACACATCGACTCTTACTCCCGCTAGAAGGGCAGATTCACCTCATGTCGGCACTGTGGCAGTTTCAAAGAGCAGCATCCGACACTCCAAAGGGCGAGCGAGCTCCGGGAGTAAAACGGGAGGACAACACAATCATCACCCCTACAGTTTCAACTCCAGTGACAAAACATCCAAAAGTCCAATTGATTCAGGGGCCACAAACAAATCATGGCGATTATTACTTGTGGTCGGCTGCTTGGTGAGGGTGTGGGCATTATTTACGACCTCCCCGCAGACGATGACAGTTCATAAAATGAGCGCGCGGGGCACACTGTGAGCCAGGAGCTTTTCTATTATTCAGCAGCTCCTGTCTGACTGCGCCGAAACCGTGACAGGCTGCGGCTGAGTGGCGGACTGACAGGCGGGCTTCCTGCGGGACGGGCTGCTGGCTGCCAGGTGCATTATCAAATCTCGCATTCATATCCAAAATGTCTCCCGGACAGCAGGGCGGCAGCTAGCTGTGTGCCAGCCACCTGGTCATTTCTAGTTTGCGGAAGCGTACCTGGGCCTTTAGCATTCTGCCACGTTGGACATTTGTCCAAAACGCATACGAGATGAGAAATTTGAAATCGTGAGGAGATTAGAGTTTCAAAATCTATGGCAAACAGCACCGCGCCATGCAATTTCACCAGATATTTCCTGACATGATTATTTCAGAGTCTCATTTCCCGGCCTTCCTCCACTAAAGGAGGAGTATCCAGGAACGCCTCCCACACAGCTGAGAAATACTGCACAGCGGCTGTGCCGCCTTGCCATGGGGCCTCCTTGCACGTCGCTCCAAACACATGCAGTTCTTGTTGGAGCAAAGGTTTTAATCAGCTTTGCCCGCTTTGTCGAACCGTGTTGAGGCTGAGACACCAGACAGCACTCCGCAAACTCTCCCAATCCCTCCGACCACAGCGCTGCCTGTCGCTCTGTTTCGACATGTGGAGAAATCTCAGAGCTCAGCAGCTCCACACGGCCTGGTTATGGTTGCTAAGCTGTCAACGGACCTCAGTTGTTTTCTGTTATGTTTTTTGTTATGGTTTCTTGGGGGGCGGGGGGGGGGGGGGGGGGGGGGGGGGGGGGGGGGGTCAGGCAGTCAGTGAATTAATGTGTGGTACCATGCGTGTTTATCTCTCATCCCATCCATGGTGTCATAACACATATCTGTGACGACTATTAATGAAGTAATTTCTTCCCCGCACGGTGAAAACAATCCCAATACAGCGGCCAAGTGGACGATGTGTTTGTTTTCCACCTGTGATCCCGATCATTTTCATGTCTTTCTCAACTTGAAGATCTTTTGGCACCTCTCGGTGTAAACAGCTGACCAGATGTTCCCTCTTACTTCCAGCCAAACAAGCAGCTTCAGGTCAAACACACTCTACAAACAGAGATCCAGCGGCACACATAGCCCTGCATCTGACAGTTTGGTGATTTTTGAAATAAATTGGGGGGGGGATTACACACTCCTTTGTGGGTTGGGGAAATTAGCCGTCTTCTTAAGGCTTATTAAAACCTTTCAAACCCCGCTGGATTATCACAGAAATGCATTGTCGCTAAGCTCAGATAAAGACCGTCTTTCCTCGCTTTTGTTCACAGATTTCCAACATGCTAGGCTTCTTGCTGAACATCAACATTGTATAACAGCAGCTCAGGTCTGATCATTTATTTCAGATGTGATAGCGTTACAGAGATCCTCATTAGCCCCTCTTGCCTTGCCTTGTACACATAAAGCTGGTTTGAGCTAGCATCAGTAACCCTTTATCTTTCTGCCAAACAGAATAAAAGCACAATTGATTTTTAAAATAATCAAGTGTCTATTTTGCCCACAGTTTCCAAGTCCAACCATAATTCGCATAAAGGCAACGCTTTGTTTTCACAGATATGGATCCGAATCCCACTCTGATCGTCCCACCAGCACCATTCAAAAGGAGCAGAATAAAATCCTCACTTTTTTAACAATTGAATCATACTGCTTATTCAGTATTTGTGTTCTTCAGCACTATATCCTATAAGCCCCAGATGTTTGCCAGTTAAACAAGGGATTTCATTCAGTCAAAATGCGGCAATTAAGGATATCACCATAAAGTTAAAGGATAAGCTCATTGCAAACTAGATGGCAAAACCCCAGGAACACCCCGGTGCACTTTCTTCAATCTATAACAAAACTGAGCATAGGTCTTACTTGTTTTTTTGTTTTTGTTTTTTTTAAACACGGTTTAAACCAAGTCACAGGTTGTAGCGTTTCATCAGCTGACTTAAAACACTTTGGGGTGTTGATGCCATGAGATGGTAATTTGACATCTTGTTCGAATCAGCTTTGACAATTATTGGATGCTATGTGCTAGAAAAATCACACAGATAGAAACATCTGTCTCTGCCTCTGGCCAAAACCAAACAACAACAACAAATAAAACTGTCAAACCATATGGCCAAGCTTGCATCTCCATGGAAATTGGATCGGTGGCAACAAATAAATGAACAGTGATTAAAGCACATTGTCTTGCATATCATAACAGCTATCACAGCTGCTCATTTCTAATCTCCCCTGGTTTAATAAAATGCAGAATTCCTTATTCTGTGGGAGACTCGCTCCTGCGTGAAATGCGCACCGTAGAGTTTGTTTAGGAGCCCAGAAATATTTAGCGACTCTGTCTTTTTGGCTCGCAAACACTTTTGATTTGTTATGGTTGTCTGAAAAACCAGCGCTGGTTGTTACTTCCTGGACTGGGACGGGAAAGATGCAGCTCACACGTGTGCTCCTGGCACACAGCATCTAGATCTTATCTGCTTATAAGGAGGAAGAACAGTGCAATGAGTGTGGACAATGATGATTCATGAGAATGGGAAGTTGGACTCATTAGGGAGTAAACTGATACTTCTGGTCACTTTCTCCCCCGACATCTGGCCTCCATGAGATGTGAATCACTGTAGCTACATGTGGAATACATTTGATTTTCTTTTTTTTTTTCTTTTTTTGAATTTAACCACTCATACCCTATCATGTGCGTATGTCATCACTGTGTCATTCAACCCACGTTTCCCATTGGAGAAACTAAAAAAAAAAAAAAAAAATCTAAATCAAGAGAGCAGTGAAGGAAGGTGACAAGGAAGCCCTTCTGTGGCAATACATTACCATCTCACAGGAAGAGGGTCCCTGGTTCCAGTCCCAGTCCCAGTCCCAGTGGGTACACTGGGTCCGAATTGTGACGCGTGAGTGTGAGAATGAATGGTGTGTCTATGACCTGACCTATTCTCTGCCCGTTAAGCAGTTAAGGCCATAGACGGATGTCACATTTCTGTGACCCTTACTTCAGGGCCAAAAAGGACAACGGCTCAAGTAGAGCCGACAGGAGACCAAGAAACCAGTTCATGCCACAAAACATTGGTTTTCATACTTAGACGGAGCTCCCTCCACTCCCCTCTCTGCTTTCTATCAATTTAGCTGGCGGGATGAAGTGACTCTGTCTTCACATTTTGATCTAATTTTGAACATTTTGATCGTTGAAGACCAGATGGTTTTTATTATTAGATAAAAAGAGGCTAAAAAAAACCCCAAAACAAAATAAAATGGTGGAACAGCTGACTGGGCAATGCAGCAAATCTCTGATCATTTCAACATCACTGACGCAGGTTCACATCAAACGAGCCTTTAGTGTGGATTTAAACCGTAATTTTACCGACAGAGATCTAAAACGACCAACACTGCTTACTGCGACACAAAAAACTACCAAAAACACCCCAAAAGGGGCCTTTTAAGTAAGAAATATGATAAACAAGTGAAATGTACAATGCGCATCACCATCACCATCATCATTGTGCAAACTTGCGCACTGTGGGTTTCACACTCCAACTGCCAATCTATCGCAACTTTGTTAGCGACGGCGGTTAAGGTCATAAAACTGCCCCGAGTGCTCAGATTTTATTGTAGCCCCCCCCCCTCTCTTTCCCTCTATCTTTCACTTCTTCCTGTAGCTTTTTTTTCACCAGGTCAGCCACTACACGCTCCTGGAACACCGAGAGAAAACTTTTCCGCTCCTTCCCACGGCGGATCGAGTCTCCGCGCCGCGTTTGCGCTGCGCACTCCCTGATTTGTGAGCGAGGAAGGGAACAAACCCCGGTGAGACTGCTCTTAACGTTGAGGTGAGTGAGATTCTCCGGGTCTTACCTTTCTTTTCCGCCGGCACGCAGCAGCTGCAGCAGAGGCAGATCAGCCAGGTGAGGACGCACCTGGTCAACATCTTGTCCGTCAAGCTCCGGGACCGAGGGCGTCAGTCCATACCGCGATTTCCCCGCTCCGACGCTTCGCGATCTCTGGGACTCTGTTCCTGCTGGAACTGCTAGACTTTTCCTTGCATGGGAAACTTTGACAGCTCCTCCTCCTCCTCCTCCTCCTTCTCTTCGCCGATATCTCCCGCAGTTCACGCTGGCTGACGTGACGTCACGGGAGGGAGGACAGAAGTGGACGCTCAGGTGAGGGCAGGAGCTTTGTTGTTTTTGTGGCACATGGTTAGATCGTTTTTTCTTTTTTTAAGGCAATGGTCTGTAGTGTGGGAAAGATTAGAGTTGTATTAAAAGCACACATACCCCCACCCCCTCAAACACACACACACACCCACAACCAGTGGTGGAGGAAGTATTCATGTTAAGTAGTTCAGTAAAAGTACAAATCCATGTAGAACTTGTGCAAAAGTACAAGTTCCATATTAACCAGTCTACTCATAAGTAACTTAGGTTTGTTTGTTCTTTGGTGCTCATGTTGAAACTATGCTAAATTGACTGGTTCTGACTGTATGTGACTCTCAAGCCATAATCAGCCCTTCACATCCATTCATACACAGTTTGGGGGTTTAGTATTTTGTCGTTCGAGAATACTTCTTGTACAACATGAATGTGGGCTACAGGATCCTGGGATTGAACCATTGACCTGGCCCTGACGTGGAATACTAGCATCATCATCAGTGCCTCATACTGTATGCTGTTTTACAAGTCCATAGAAAATCCTGATTTTATTATGGGAACATTATGATCTGTCTCTGCACATCTTGGCATTGGGGTTAGCGTCACCCAGATTTTGCATCACATTCTGTCTCCAATCAGATTCTGCCATTCCTCAACTGCATTTCAAAATTGGAATTTCTACATGAAGGAAGACATGATGATGATGGATCTGCTGTACATTTCTGGCCAGGAATAGACAATGGAAAATCAAGTTTCTATTCAAAACCAAGGTTGAAATCATTTTTCATTATAGGTCTCCTTCAAGTCAAAATAAGACCAGCAGTTACATTTCCTTCAAGTTTCAAAAGTAAAAGTACAATGAATACTAATTTCTCCCTACTAAGACATCAAACAGTGCTCTATAACTATAACAACTTGCGGAGCATAAGAGCCCCTTAAGTAATAGAAATACACTATGTCACCTGTAATCTCAAATAACTGGACCATGGATGGCACAGTCAAGATACTGCTGCTTCACTGCTTCACACCTCTTTTTGATGAGACAACACAAAAAGCAGAGATCACAACAAATAATCAAGGCAGATGTTGGGTCATTTCACAAAAAAACTTCTGTGTTATTCTGATGTAACTCCATCTGACATCCAACCTTCACAGGTTCCACTGAATTGTCCCAAAGCAGCAACCTTTTCACCCTTGTCATCCACATGACTTGCATGTATGTAACTCACAGTCCTCAGTATTGGTGCCCACGCTGAGGCCGAACAGACAAAACGTCTAGACCATTGTTGACAGAGCGTCTGTCTGATCAGAGCCAAGTCTAACTGGATGTCATGCTGCTTAAATGTGTTTGTTGTTGTACACAGATCAGACTCAATGAGGACAGGAGTGATAGAAATCATTTTTCACACCGGTGCTTATTTCATTACTACAACTCTAATGGCCCAGTAAATCCTCTTCGGTTGTACTGACGGAGGAAGGGGTCATTGTGTTAGGTGAAATTACAACCATTTTCTGTGTGGAGAAATTACTTAATGTGAGGCTAACATTTCACATGAGACATGACTATTTGCAGTGCACTGTGGATGTGGTGCAACTGTCAGTTGGTCTGCTCTTGGTACTTTTATTGAGAAACAGAAAGCAAGATATGTGGCCTTTGTAATTCTAGTTAAGTCAGAGGGAGGAACAACAACCATAAAGTCATTCTCTTTCCAAGGCTACACACTTTCAAATGTTTAAAAGAGGAGCAAGTAAGATCACATGACGGACTCTTTCTTCCAGTAAAAACCCAATTTCAGCTTTTCTCCATGGTCATCTGACTCAGAATTTGGACTTGACTGTTTTCAAACCATGGTTTGCCACATAAAAGCCAAAACGGGGACTTGTTCAAGGAGCAAGACAGAAAGACGCAAAGAAATAATCTTGGCGTCTCACCAGAGGCCAATTTCTGCACCGCCGGTCAACGTCTCAATTATGAAATGTTCCAGTGTAATGAGTGAGACAGAGAGACAGAGAGAGAGAGAGGGAGAGAGAGAGAGTCTTAGTTGTGGCAGTGTTGCATATCGCCATCCATGGCTGTCCTGAGGCTATGTGTGTTTTGCAAAGACCTACCCAGCCTCACGCCACAGCTGTCTGGCAGCCAAGCAGAAATGCTAAACAAACACAGTAATAATGCCCAGACCACTGGGGATTCAAAAGAGAGAGAGAGAGAGAGCGTAAGTTAAAAAAAGAAAGAAAGAACCACAGAAGAAACACACAAGTCTGTGAAAGAGCGAGAGGGCCCGACAGATAGCGGCTGGCAGACATGTCCTACCTTGCAATATTGTCACATTTTCCATCTCTTATCTCTGCGCACACATTGACACTCAGTACCTGGAGGAACACTTTGGATATACACCATGCGGTAATTAATGTTTGAGACTGAAATCCTTTCAGGTGCCGTAGAAGCCAAACAATATTGTGCGCAACTTCTCCAAGGATAATGTCTGAACAAAGAGTCTTATTAAGTGGCTCAGTGAGGCAGAAAGGCTATGGGACCGTGTTGTGCAGGGGAGATGATTCCTGCAGTGTGATCTGCATGACAGGGCCCAGATGGACCGGCAAACATCTCTGGAAAAACATCTCTGTGGGTACCAGCCCCCACTAACTGACAAGCATTTGCAGTGTCACATACATAAAAGAGACAGGAAGGACCAGCATATGGGATCATATAGGGCTGACTGTCACTCGAAGGCACAACATCTGCCGCATGCACCCAAACAGTCTTCACACTCGAGGTGTTTCGGGAAACAATAATGAGATGTAAAAATGAACAATGTGATGGTATAACTTCAAGACACAGAATAGAAGCTAAAGAAGATTAGCAGTAATTACCAGGTGGTCTAAAGATGCGAAAATGTCGAATACTTGCAAGTAAAAACAAAACAAAATAAAACAGCATGAGTCTGGAAGAATGGCAGCACCTTTGCATGCTAAATCCAGTAGTACAGAGTGGCACTGTTCAATCAAATGAAATCCAAGTCCCCCTCTGCCACATCAGGCATATGTAATGGCTCAGACATGTGAGGTAAGATTTGAATTAGATGTGACTGAATCCATGACAGCTTTACTAATAGCTTTATGAGCCCTGTTTTCAGCAGTATGGCTAAAAACGCCTCTGGCATTCAGAGCATGCTGTCGAGCGCCAATTATTAGGTTTAATTAGAGAAGTCAGTGAGATTACCTCGCATCACACCATCTGCCCCCGAAAAGGAAATTCTCCCTGTACAAATATTTCTGAATGAGCACACGAACACTCTTTCTCTTTTGCGTGTATCTTATTTCTCTCTGTCTCACTGTTACCTGGTGGGGCCACTGGTCTCCTGGCTCTGAGCCATGCTCACTTGCCAGAGCCTGTGGTTGCCACGGCAACCCATTGGGTTACACAGTAAACACCTTAGAGTAAATGAATGAACCTGTTTTAATCCAATAGGAATCCCTTTCTCGACTCTGCAACCAGTCACGTCCTGTTTCATAACACGGAACACCTTGTTCACCATTATGAGTAATGTGAATAATTTCCTGAATCTGTGTGTTCAGGTTTGAAAGGTAATTTGGATTTGGAAAAAAAAAGTGCTTCACGTGGCATGATACCCATTTAATAGCAGTGGTTAACAAACATTGGCTAATCAGAAAGACAAACATTGAATATCATATCAAATGTGAATAGAAATTTTCAAATGATCAAATACAATAGTGCATACTATAGCATACACATCATTACATACACATACATTTGTTATGGCTTAGTTTGTAAAATAGATATATGAAATACGGTCTTCTGTTGTTTCTGGGCCATATTAAAGGGACTTCTTCTGGTTCAAGAAAGGCACAGATCTAGAGAAATAATTTTAGCAACAGGGAGACCTACACATTTGCTTTTTGTGATGTTATTCAAGAGTACAATCCAACATTGAGGTCAGTTAAATCCCATTCAGGTGACATGTCTGGTCTTTGCTGTGGCCTTTACTCTTGACCAGGCTTTAGGATCATTGTCGTGGTCTGGTGCTGACTGTGGTGCACTGTGTGTGGTGGACAGTGTGTGTGTGGTGGGGGGGGGTCTGAAGTCCCAAAGCCGGTGCCATGGTTCTCTTCTGGTACAGGCCGGCATGTTCTGCATCCATTCACATGAGTGATGAGAATGTGGCCAAAACTACAGGAAGCTCTGACTCATTCACAAGTGAGAACAAAAGGGATCAAAGGATTGACTGTAAGCACACTGGCTGCAGATTTTACACTGGACTGGGGTCATGACCAGGGATAGTCGGCCTCAATCTCTCTTTTGCAAGTGATTGATAGAATGAGATTTCTTTTCAGCACGCATGTAAATAGCTGTGTTGGTGGAGGACAGGTTCACAGTCAGGATACACTGCTTTTGGAAATGAGGAAATGCATGTGTTATCTTCCTTTTATTTCATGCTATACTTCTCTATTATACTTCTGTATTACTTATTTGATACATTAGAGCTCCGATAAATGAATCAAGGCTCTATCTTGAGTGTCAGCATAAGGTTACAGTGGGATCTATCTATCTATCTATCTATCTATCTATCTATCTATCTATCTATCTATCTATCTATCTATCTATCTATCTATCTATCTATCTATCTATCTATCTATCTATCTATCTATCTATCTATCTATCTATCTATCTATCTATCTATCTATCTATCTATCTATCTATCTATCTATCTATCTATCTTTTATTATGTATTTATTTGGGACAACAGCTGGCGGCCTCTTGACTCGGAGAAACAGCGCCATCTCGTGGCAGGTTTTCTTGAGGCAGATTAGAGGGGGTGAGGGGGTCGTGGGGGGATCTGCCTTAAATGTCTTGGGGAAGGAGTTAGGTCACCCCCTGAGGGCACAGGGTACTCACATATTTTAAAGACAAAAGTAGTGCGTAAAAGTAGGTCAGTGGGCATCTTTTGTCATCGCGCACAGATGCATTCATCTATTATTATTAGGATTATTACTATATGAATATAATATTAATATTATTATAGTTATTATTCTCAGACTCCAAACCCTGGCCTTTTTCTGACCCCCACCAGCAGTAAAACAGCCCAGAGCCAAAAGCCAGAGGCTCTGGGAAGTGTGAGGGATGCTGTGATGCTGCGCTGAGCGGGGCAGCTCTGTGCGCGGTGCTGCCAGGCAGGCAGAGCTGTGAGGGATCAAGGCGCAGGCGTGGAGGAGAGGGAGGCAGCCTATCCTGCGCAGACTGCCTACTGTACATGGCCATTGATGCTGCTGGATGGATGGATGGATGGATGGATGCCTGGATGGATGCCTGGATGGATGGATGCCTGGATGGATGGATGTAAATAAGAATGGCGAGGGCAGCGGGTGTAACATGCATCGTCTCTGCTTGACGTCGGATCATTTTATGCCACCGTCGGGATCCTCGTTGTTGTTTTCCTCGCATCGCGCCGTCCTGACAGCTTGCCCGATGATTTCCATTTGACACAAGAGCCAGAGCAGACGGGCGGCTTCTCTCAATAAACACTCGGGTAAAAACAGGTCATTATGACCTTAGCATCCTCCAATAAAAGAAAACCATCGGATTGCTTGTACGCGGCAGCTTTCTGCACGCATCTTTTGCTTTGGGTTTCGTGTGCAGTGTCCGGAGAGGATTCCCACCACTTCAACGTAGAGGTAAGATGAATGGCCTTCCTCTCCTCTCCTCCTTGCTTATCACAAATACTCCCTCTGCTCCACATCACACATATGCATGTATGAACGTATGTATGTATTCTAATGACCGTAACGCATAACATGGATCCACTGTGAAAGCCTATAAGGGCAGAACAAACACAAGCTTCCCTCATTTAAGGAGTGCAATGAGACAGGAGGATGCTGGCTTTTCATGGCACTGCTGCGGTGCTTGGAGGGATGCAAGATGGTTCAATGTGCAGCCCCAGATACACGATTGGGATCTATTTTAGCAGAGATGCCTCCACAGCTGGGTGTACTCTTGTGACAGGGCCAGCGTCAAGTCAGACGTGCTTTGGCAGCATGGTGGTGTTGCAGGAGATTAAAACCTTTTTACAGACACAAGTTGCATAATAGGATTTGCTTTTTTGTGACTGCTTAATTGATGTCATTTTCATCCTCACCTCAGACTCCCACTCCCACCACTCTGAGGAATTTAAATGCTGTAGATGACAGTCACACACATACAGTCTCACACATCTCTCTCTGTCTTTCAGCCCCCACACATTCATGCATCATTATTCAATTTTATGGCTCGCTGAAATCTGCCTGATATCTCTCTGAGATCTGTGCCTTAGAACAAACACAACACAGGAAACACACCCACAGGAGAGACACAGAGAGGAGGAGGATAAACAAGGCGTTTAGCTCAGCAGAAAGCGGGATGGAGGCAGAGGAGGCGGTGGGCTGGGAGGAGGGGGTGGACAGGATGGAGGAGAAGGTGAGATTAGCCTGAGAGGCATCTGTGTGGTGTTGGTGGAGGCCCACTGGATGGAGCTTGGCTATGACCCGGCTCGGCCTCTGTACCAGGCCAGGCTTCGGCTCTCTGGGGGCAGCAGGAGGAGGAGCAGGAGCAGGCTACAGTGCTGCACATGTGTCCAGTGACCGGCAGCAGCAACACATAAACAGTGACTAAGGTCACTGAAAGAGATTTAAACGCAAACACCAATGTCCACAGAGGCTTTGAGCAAACAGGCAGAGAGAGAACTTAACCCTAGCTCCGCTGGAGACAACATGCTACTTACATGTAAATACAACATCTGTGGTGCCTGGAGAAGCTTCCAAAAGTGCCGCTGATGCTATGAGTTTGAACATAAGCACAGCAGCTCAGTCTCCGGTTGTTTTCTTCAGGTATAGTAACAAAACACTTTGAAGCCTTGTTGTGAGAAGCAGAATGGATGACGCACAGCTATGTTGGTATTGATTTTTATGATCACTTACTGGGGAGGACTGGGCAGGGTGAATGAACAAACAACACTCTGGCCTCATTACACAACTGCTGTTGTGGTGCCCTTGAGCAAGGTAGCCCCAGCCCCTGCAGCAGAGGAATGTCCTCTACTCTCAGTATAAAGTGAAATATGAAATCTGGAAGGGAAAATGCATTGAAAGAGTCACTCTTGGGACCAGATCTAATCAAATGCAAAATGGGGGAGATTCAAGTTTAGCTGCAACCAAGGAGAAGACAATAGAAAAAAATAGATTCTTTCTTTTATAGCCCTTCACTTTTGATGTATTCCAGCTGCAATGATAAAATGTACATCTCAGCAGACCATTAACTCATTTATTATACAGACAAAACTTGCAAAAAAATTAAATGCAAATGACCTCGATGTGATCTCAGCCCTTGAAGTCTCTTTTTTTTAGTGTGTCATCTCCTGCTCCATCTCTGTGTTTTGTCTCTTGGCTTTCTAAGAAAACAGGCGTCGTTTTCATTTATTTATATTGCCTTTATTTAACCAGGTTAGTCCCACTGAGATCAAGGACCCGGCCAAGACAGCACTAACACAGAGGAATCAGATAAACACATGAGTCAAAACAAACTGACATAAAATACTTGATCTGCATTCTAGATGTTTCGCACCTAGATGTTTCCATCCATTTGCTGACCTGCTTTGTACCCAGTGGGTCCTGCTGGTGTCTTTTCCCAGTGCGCACAGGGTAAAGACAGGGAATAAACCCTGCACAGATCTCCAGTCTATGTCACAGGGTACTCACACCTAGAGAAAGCCCATGTGCTGACCCATAGAACCTAAAGCACTACAGAATTGCTCTGACCCACCGAGGAACCTTCTGGAGATGGATTGTACTCTGATGGAAAGCATTAGAAGTCAAAAACCCTAAAAGATTTCCTTCACAGTTCTTACTGAAGGAACAATAATTTGCAAATGGTCCTTAGGACAAAGATTGTTGCATGAGATGAAGGATATAATCTCTCTCCCTCTCTCTACTCTGGCAGGGATGGCTACAGAGGTATGGATACCTGCCCCGCACAGAACCGGGAATGTCCGTCCTGCGCTCAGCCCGGACCATGCACTCAGCCATTGCTGCCATGCAGCACGTCTACGGTCTCAATGTCACAGGGACACTGGATGAGAAAACCAAGGAGTGAGTACATACACACACACACACACACACACACACACACATGCTTTTACTGTGTACAGACTGGAGCAGAGGTGCCGTTTGCCTCTCGCTCGGATCCTCTGATGTCACACGTGTGCTCCAGTTCATTCATGAAAAAATTCCAGGAGGCATTGTTTCAAGATTTTAATGAATTAATGAAGGACAGAAATAACGTGTTCGTGTCACCCCCGATCACCTCGCCCGGGTCAACCCTCGGGTGCAGGTTTTAACACTTCTCCTTCTTCTCATTTTGCATGATGATGCAGTGATATCACACTGAGGTGAGAAATAATGTTTTGCCTATGTTATTTTGTGTGTTCTGTGCGTGGTATGAATGAGACACTATGAAGCTCTTGGTTTCCTCCTTGGGGGGGTTTCAGTCTGGTAATGATGAATGAAGTTTGAAGTAGTTTAGTCACATTTTTGCACCCTTTCTTTTGCGGCTGTGACACTCTGGTACCTGTCAGGAAGAGAACTCCCAAAGTTCACTTCGCTGCTTTATGTCGTCTTGTGGTGGTGTTTACCTCCCTGACCTGACTTGGCAAACCTGAATCACTCTCTCCTCTTTTTTCCCCCCCTTTTCTCTTCTCTCGTCTCCTCCGTCCTTTTCTCTTCTCTCGTCTCCTCCGTCTTCCTCAGTTGGATGCAAAAGCCTCGCTGCGGCGTTCCAGACAGAATAAAGAGCGCTTCGAGGTCGCGGAAGCGGCGGTACGCGCTGACTGGACAGAGGTGGCAGCGTAACCACATCACCTACAGGTGAGAAATAGCGGAGGCTGTTGTCATGGCGACCATTGAGTTTAACAGCGCGGGTGTAGACGCGCCAGTGATAATTTTCGCAGCCCTCCTCCTCTTTAACCACCTGGGATCACATGCTCCGTGTTGTCATAGAGACCGCGCGGATGCGTCACAACTGTGGGGGAGGGCACATAAAAATATCGCAAACATCACACATCCAAATTAACACATACATATGCCCATGTGCCGTGTGACTATGTTTGTCTTGCCGAGTATAAATAGCGTGCTGGCAGAATGAAAAACGGGAGCAGTTCTCCTCTGCTTTTCATAAAACAAAACAATTTCAGCAGGAGGATTGAAGGCTCCCTCACATAAGATTGTTCGAAAAATCCCCGAGTGTAAATTGTCTGTAATCTCAGCAGAAATAGTCAAACTCTCATCTTATCTTGCCTGATTAAGCTCCAGCTTTTAATGGGCGCTGAGGAGAACTGATAAACGGGGGGGGTTCTGGCACAACTGCAAATTGACAGGTTACAGCAGCAATGGACGATAACGCTGTCAATTTATTCAAATCCTCCCTTCCTCCACGAATTTGAATTGATGAGCCACCTCTCCTAATGGAATGTCAATCAGTGCTGAGCCAGTGCGGCTGCTGACTGCACTTTATTCATGAAAATGAGTGGAGGGAGAGAGAGGAAGATTTCCCATTCCTCTCTGCCTGCCAGGGACTGATAACGACTGCTGTGTTAAAAGTTCAGTGAGAGCTGCCGGGCTTGAAATAGTTGTGTCAAGTGCAACTTTTCCTTTTAGTGTCTCCTCATTTGGAAAGGTTCAAAACGTTCACCTGAAATTAATGGGCTGGTGGCACGGTGACAATGCAGCATGGTTTCAAGAATGAAATGTGTCTTTTCTTTTTTTCCCCTTTTTAGCTCATTATCCGCATGTGCAAGGTAGAGCTGATGCTAAATGCTAATGACCGAAAATGTTTATCCCGGACAAACAAAGTTAGAGCATTCGGTGAAATTGTCCTGCTCCCTGTGGTTTTCAGATGAATTGTCAGACTACCCTCCATTCAGTTCATGAGCAGGAATTTGGGTTGAATTGGCTCCACATCAAAGGATGTGGGATTGGGATTTGGAAATATATTCATTGCAGTTGAAAGAGCCCACCCAACAGAACGGGCACATTGCTTGCTTTTTGCTTAAGTTGAAGGAAAGCATTTTTGGAAATAGACAGTTTCATGTTTCGCACAATGAGACTTAAGTGAAACCCAATTTGATGATTTGCTGTATGAGTGCTACTTTGAATAAGCGTTATTGAGGGGAAATATTGGGTGTTATCGAACACTGTGTTTTTGTCTCTCGAATTGAAATCTATTTTTGGCTTTGCTGAATAATATCCGTCTATTCCTGGGCAAAGATGTACGACAGGTCCAAACATGTCACCACTTCCTGATTCACCTATAAATCGTAGATTCCGAGGTAGTTGCCTTTATGTTAACACTGAAGAATGAAAATAAATAATCCGTTCAACCACTCCAGGTCCCCTTGAATTCAGATTCAAACTAACACAGCGGCTCACAACGTAACTCCAACTCTCTGCTTCTGTTCTGTGATGGGCCTCGTTTCCTCCCTGCAGCATCAAAAACGTCACACCAAAGGTGGGCGCTCGGGAGACCCACGATGCCATCCGTCGGGCGTTTGACGTGTGGCAGGGTGTGACGCCCCTCCGCTTCGAGGCCGTTCCGTACAGCGCCCTGGAGACGGGCAGGCGCGACGTGGACATCACCATCATCTTCGCCTCAGGTTTTCACGGCGATAGCTCGCCCTTCGACGGGGAGGGAGGATTCCTCGCCCACGCCTACTTCCCGGGCCCCGGCATCGGCGGGGACACACACTTTGACTCGGACGAGCCATGGACCCTGGGGAACCCCAACCATGATGGTAGGTTTAAAAAAAAAAACAACAAGTAGGGAGAAGGTGGTGGTAAAAACGGAAGGGTAAGGGAGGGGCGGAAGCTATTTAGATTAGAAAAGAGGGGAACGACGGCAGAGATAAGGGGAAGACGTAGGATGTTGGCAGGTAAGTAAACAGGAAAGGTGTGTGGGGCGAGAGCGGAATAGCACTGGAGGAAAGAGCCCGTGATCAGGAGAGGCAGATAAGGACTGATGGAAAACAAATACAGATGGCTAGGCGGGAGGGCAATATGACAGAGATGGTATCACAGGGCAGGGTGTGAGGGATGCTTAACCAAAAGCAAAGAATGCAGAGATGTCTTTGATCAGGCGGCGCTCTGTAAAGACGCAACACCCCATCTGTCAGGATTTTGATGTTCTTCCTTCTGCATAATAAGCTCCACAGATGACAGGACGGAGCGCTCTGCTATTTTAAGACGTTGCACGCCGCCACAGAATTATGGCTGTTTTGTTTTGAGTTTAAATGTGCTGTCGCTCGGCTTTTCGCTTCAAGGCAGGTAAAATGGAAAATAGAAAAGAGCCAGATGCTTATCCACACCAGTGCAGGAACTAAAAATAATGCGATGTCACCTCGCGTTAGTTCATCTCGTGGCGTCGTGGGCAAATTAGATCTGTAGTTATATGATTTCATTATGGGTCATGATATGTCAAATTATGCCGTATTAAGTTTTATGGGTATGTTTTATTGAATAAGATCATTTTTAACGGTTGTGTCATGTTGCACTGTCTTGCGTTGCATGCCGTTACGTTGTGGCATCTCTTGTTGTGTTGCATCACGTTCTGCTACTGCATCATGTAATGTTACTGATGCTGACCGGTTTTGGGTTACATAATGTCGGCCCGTGTTGTGCCATTACTATAGATTAGGCGTGTCCCCGTTTATCTTTGTGACATGGTTTAGAGAAATTCAGTTTTGTTGTATTTTCATGACCAGGTGAATAGAGGTTATAGATGCTGAGTGCCGAGGTTGAATGATGTGTTCTTCCATGCTGTTCTACTCTATTGTATTAACATATTACTCTATTAACATTTTGGGTTGGTTTAGCATAATGATGTGATATTCTAAGATGGTGTGATTCTAAATAATGCTGTGCTGTATCATGTCTCATGATGACATGGCAGCCCCGATAACACGAGTGTGGATTTTGGCAGGCGTGTAGCACACACACACTTTAATTACCCTACCTAGACCAGGCGCCAGGCCTGTCGGGGCCACACCAGGCTGCCTCGCTAATACCCATGTGCCATACGCTTACATTTTATCCACCCATTAGTGGGAGAAAAGGGTAGCAGCTCACACTGTGTTTGCTCTGGGAGAACTGCTTGCCACCCATGGGTTCCCCTCCCTCTCTCCCCTTTGTTCTCATACTCCAGTGGTAATTGTCTCGGCCTCCCCAGTCAGATTCTTGCCCCCCCACCCCCCCACACGCACACGCCCTTGCAGAGTGTCCCATGGTTATCTTCGTGGAGTGCTGCGGCTGGTTCTGAGAAGCTCCTGCCTCAGCTTGTGCGCCTGGAAAGCTGTGCGGCCTTTAATGGGCTTTCACGGCAGTGTAATTGTAAATGTTGCATGTTGACATGTGTGCTAATGGTAGCTCCGACCTGTCTCCTGGGAGTCCTTGTGGGACATTTTTGGTCAGGTGGAAGAGGCTGTGTTAGATAAATGGGGGGTGAGGGTGTGTGTGTGTGTGTGTGTATGGGGGGGGGGGGTATAACCTTTTAGCTGCTGGCTGAGGGTCAGTGGTTGTTCTGAGCAGAGCTGCTGGCAGGAGTGGATATCATGTTTTAAAGGGCGACAATCTCCCGGGGCCTGCTTCAGTCACAAGCTGTTCGTAAATGCTGTACTTCTCTCTAAATCAGGTTGACACCATGAGCCGAGCGTTGACCATAGACACCGACTGCGACATTTCGCTTTTCTCATTCGGCTGTGTGTGTTTGAGCCTGATATGAGCCCCAGCCACTGTGTTTCTGTGCACGTTTGTACGTGTCCAGGTGCTTCATATGCGTGTGCTTATGTGTGCGCGTGTGCGTGTGTATTTGTGTGTGTTCTCTGTGGTGCCGCAGGCAGCAACATGAGCACGTGCCTCTGATCTCACCGAGCTGCAGCTTCACATGCTGCTTATCTTCTCTCACGGAGTGAGAGAGGGAGAGAGTGCTCTTGCTTTGCAATTTACCTCCAGTTATCTTCACTGGCTGCACATTAGCTCAGTGGGAGTAGCATCTGGAGCACGGGGCTGCGAGCACTGTTTTCTTTTTGCTGATTAATAAAGCAGCTATTTTCCAATTAGGTGTTTAATGTTTGATGCAAAGAAAGGTCAGTTCTGATGGCACAAAATAAGCCTCACTTGTGTCAGTGACAATGACAGGAAATCCCGTGCTCAGACCCTGGAGTGAGCAGATATATTCTCTCTAATGAGAGACTTTAATGGCTAAGTGATGACAGAGACGGCCGTTGAATTATTTTCTGATGATTTATTAATCAGGCACTCACTACAAGACCTGGAAGAAGGATAATCTAATGTGGTTACATAAACTCCAGCATATCATATTACCACAGTCCTCCTCGAACGGTCCGGCTAGCATGTTTTAACCACGAGCTCAGTTTCAGGGGCAGTTTAGCGTGTGGCACAATCACTCAAAGAGTTTGTTGTGTGGCCACATAGATGCATCATGACTGTGTAAAAAAAATGTCCAATGTCTATATAATTCTCTTTCTGTGGCATGTCCTTTGGAGTGGGACTCTCTTTTGTTGCATCACCGCACACATGCATTTGCATGCACTCACAAGGCTCTGCCCGTCTCTGCAGGCAATGACCTGTTCTTGGTGGCGGTGCACGAACTGGGCCACGCCCTGGGCCTGGAGCACTCCAACGACCCCACGGCCATCATGGCTCCTTTCTATCAGTACATGGACACAGAGAACTTCAAACTACCTCACGATGACCTGCAGGGCATCCAGAAGATCTATGGTAACACGCTCCTTCTATTCTAATATTCTAAAATAGCTTCTGTGGCATTTCTCGTGAAACCAATGTTCCATTGCTTCTACATCACTTTAGCATGTTAGCAGCATTGAGTAATCTATCTGTATATGGTAAAGCGACATTTTTTGGCTTCCATTTTGTAATCTGTAGTGGAACACATTTGAGAAGTAACCCTCCCAACACCACTTGATTGAAGCTATAGGACAGATTATTATAAATAATGAATTAATTTGTCGCTATTACAAGCGCCTCTATGTTGGGTTTCCATGCCAGTAAACAGCATTTGTCAGCTGTCAGGCAGGAAAGCCAACAGGCGTTTTCACAGCACCGTGAGTCAACTGACAGCGCTCCAAAGAGGCCAAGTCATCCGCGCCAACATGAACGATGTATTTGTCAATAAACTGTAAACGCATTTAAAAATTTCAGCAGGGGCGTCGCCGTGAAGGCTGAAACTGAAGTCTTGTTTGTCCCTTTCCTTAAGGTCCACCGGACAGAGCCCCGCAGCCCACCAGGCCTCCGCCCACGGTGCCCCCTCCCCGCTTCCACCCTCCCTCTGACCCGCGTAAACACGACCGCGCCCGGCCCCACCGCCCCCCCCAGGGGGCCAAGCCCTCCAACCCCAACTCCAAACCAAACATCTGTGATGGAGGCTTCAACACGTTGGCCATTCTCCGCCAGGAGCTCTTCGTCTTCAAGGTGGGGTGGCTCGTCAGCTTCGGCCAGTGCGGCTGAGAATGTGGCAAACGATAAATGTTCTACGCATCTATATTGTGTCCTTCTCCGTTTCCACAGGACCAGTGGTTTTGGAGGGTACGGGACAACTCAGTAGTGCCTGGCTACCCCATGCAGATCAACTACTTCTGGAAGGGCTTACCTGCAAAAATAGATGCCGTGTATGAAAACAGCGAAGGGAAGTTTGTCTTTTTCAAAGGTAATTGAAGGAATCAGATTCACAGCGAGAATCCTGCAGTTGTACAGCGATAAAGAAACTGTTTTGGTGTTTGGTCTAATATAAGTAAGGTAAATAGCATAAATGAGTACAGACAAATGTATATGGCACATGCACTGTACATACAGTTGCTGTGATGCCATGCAGAGTTTTTCAAAATCACAGCAAAAGCACTTTTCGCTCACAATGAGCTGCGGTGAAGCGCAGATACATGCAGCAGTGCAGCAGCAAAGGCAAAGGAAGAGGCCGCTCACCAGGAAACGTGGACGTGAACGACGCAGGGTGTAAATGTTTTAAAAAATGAACTTTGCAAATGTTTCATGAGGGAGGAAGTGAGGCATTTGTCAGCCGCACAATCCTTTAAAAGTCACTGAGTGTTTCCCCCTCAGAGCGACTCCGACACGCACAAGCAGAGCAAAAATGAGTTGTCAACTGCAAACAGGGCTCTATTTTTTCCACAAACCCACCTGCTTTAATAGGTGGAAAAACAGCCAGAAGTTCTCCTCTTGCTGCATTCATGTCACAGTAATGGCACAGTAGTCTGGAAGCGTGGCGTGAACGGAGCTGGTGACTTGATGACGGCGCTCTGAGCTCTGTACAGTAGCAGAGCGGGTGCAGGTCCAGCACAGCCATCCGTCCATCAGGCAGATTAACGTGACATCTGTCACCCAGTGGGATCAGAGTGCCTCATGCTTTATTTATTCTCTCATGGGGGACTTAGCTGTATGTGTGTGTGTGTGTGTGTGTATGTGAGTGTCTAGCTACTTAGTGCCAGCGCGCATCCACAGCGGCTCTGCCTCGGGCACTTATGATCAAACTGAATTAAATGCAACAATAGCTTCAATGGAAGTGAAAACAACGAGCCTCGGCGGAGTTGTCTTCAGAGCACCGTCTCGCTGTTTATTGTGTTACATACAAGACGGCGTAGATTATCTGCTGTGCAGGTGTTTTCGTAAATGAGGTGATGTATCTGACCTTTGCAACACGTGGACAGAAATAAATAGACTCAGTGGAGAAATGAGAAAACAAACACATATACACACACGCACACGCACACACACACAGGAAAAGGCTGGAATGAGCCCAGAGCTGGATTTGTTTTGCGTGGAGTGGTCTTTTGAGGTCATCTGTATGATAATGTCTCACAGCCTCCTAACTTCGTGTGTGTATTTTAGGAAACCGTTTCTGGGTCTTCAAGGACACAACTCTCCAGCCTTCGTACCCTCAGGACATCTCGCTGTTCGGGAGCGGCATGCCCACTCAGAGCATCGAGACAGCTGTGTGGTGGGAGGATGTCGCCAAAACCTACTTCTTCAAAGGAGACAGGTCCGTGCCGAGTGATCATCAGCACTTTTGTGAAGTTAAGCACTTGGGCAGACGTAGAATGTCCCGCACAAGAGAAGCCTTTAGTGATATTGAAGTTTAAGGGAACTACAAGCAGGAAGTAGCTCAAATAGGAAGCGAGCTTTAATCCAAAAGCTGATCAAAATGTAACAAAGGGTGAGAGAAGTGCAGCTGAAGTGCAGCTGAACATATGATAACCGCAACTATCACAAACCTTACATGAAACGTGGAACAAAGACATACAACTAACTAAAGGCATGGAGACGAGAAGAAACGAGAAAGAAGGAACTAACAGAAAGATAAGACCTCAACACAGTCCAAGACCACAAGGGAAGTGGCGATTCATTTTCACAGATCTGTATTATTACTACAGATTGTTCAACATTATGTTGCCAAACAACATGGGTTTTTGTAATATAAGACTCTAGTAATATAGGACTCCTGAGCTTTGGTCTCCTTTGTCTGGGTCTGCACCTTTTTCTGGGTTTATAACATTTAATGATACATTTGGACCGGTTCCCCAGAGATATTTAATAATTGAGCAGCTTTTCTCGATCGAGGCATTTTCAGTTTTGTCAGAGATTAGCTGACATCCTTGCAGCTGCGTGAGCGGTCACATTTAGCCCCGAAAGTGGTGATTGCCTATTTCACAGCTGACAAATGCTGCTTATTGGCTTTCAGCTCATTTTGGCCCGGCATCACCACCACAACATCGGTAATGGGGATCACATTCCACCAGGGTTTAAGTCACTTTGAGCACTTATTTTCAGCGGACGTTTGTGCTGCTTCACATATAGCCATTGTGGTGGGATATATCTTTGATGCGTATGTGTTTGCAGTCGGTCACCCGCTGGCGGAAGTGACCAGAAACCAGGGAGCTTCTTCCAAAAATCACCAGATCACGCAATCTGCTGTTTCTCTCCGTGCCCTGTGCAGGTCTCAACATTTGAGAGCATGCCAGTGTGACTCACATGTTTGTCCAGCTGTCGAGATAAATCATATTCTCAGAGGTCATGAGACCCCGTGGTGAGAGCTGACAAAATGCTTTGTCATGATACTGTCATCCCTCAACCTGCTGCTGCGCATCATGACAAACAGGACGCTCTGTCCATCGTCACAGACGCAATGTTATCTCTGTCCGTCTCCCTGCAACAGGCCGCCGTTTGTTCCAATTTAAAGAAATGACACGGCGCAACGAGATTTATGTGCGCGTGCGGCAGCAGATGAGAAGCAGATCAATCACGACGACCCCTGAAAATAAATTTGCACGGCGGATAAGCGCAGCATGGATGATTGATTCTCCCTCTCTCTCCAGCCGTGTGAATTAAGCGCTGAGTGATCAAACGGACAGTGAGGACTGTTTTTAAGTTCCGGGCCTCAGAGTGTCACTGTTAGCACAGTTTGCAGAGGCACGGTGCCACTTCAACATTGTGTACCACCTCTTTATCGTAAAGGCCAAGAATATGAAATAAGACCCAGCAACGCCACGTCATGTCACCATGCCCATCCGCCCCGATCAATGTTTAAAAGCATCTGTAGTAGCGGTAATAGGCAGCAATACTGACTTTGTGTAGAAGTGCTCAGTGCACTTCTATACATGACGAGCCTGGCTGTACCTCCTGAAAGGCCTGGGCTCATCTTTATTTGATCATCTGTCAGTTTGAAGTGCTGTTCTGGGAACACTGGTGAAAACTCTGGGCCTTTTTGTATACTCTAAAAGAGAGACAAATGGATGTAGTGCCGTGGAGTTAAAGGATTTGGCGACTGTGTCCAGGTGTTGGATTAATCAAACTCTAATCACTCTGTTGAGATGCATTTGCATGTGCCCGGATTTGTGCACCACAGCAAGAAAGTGTAATTTCCTCCTCCTTGGGATTAACTCAGACTGACGCTGTCTGACTGCCGGGGTCAGGTGCTGCTGATTGAGTGTGTATATACACTTCCGTATTGACTGTGGTGCTCCTGTCTGTCCTGCTGTAGGTACTGGAGGTACAATGAGGACATGAGGACCATGGACCCAGGTTATCCCAAGCCCATCACCATCTGGAAGGGCATCCCTGACTCTCCGCAGGGGGCCTTTGTGGATAAGGCCAACGGTATGCCAGCTACATGGACCATGTACCTGTTTGGAAAGACAGCGAAGCAGGCTTCAAAATCTTTTTTTTTTTGTACAAGTTGCTGTCTCACTAGGTTCTTAGCACAGCGGCAAGACAGACAGAATCAGGAAGTAAATGCATAAAATGTTAGAGATCAGATAATCTGCACAACTAACTGCCTTTACTGCCTTACCTGCCATCATAAAGAGGGGAGTAGGGATGGTGTAGAGATACACATCAGCAGACCAATCCTGTCATCCAAAGTTGATATAAAGAGAATTAATATGCCTCAGTTTATTGTCAATTGATTGTATCTGAGATATTTCTTTTATGGGCGACAAACTGACCTGTGTTTGACCCCGGGGATCGACTGAAGGCCTCCCTCTGTATGTTTTATGTTGTATGTTCACTATAGGTCATGTTTTTTTCTTTGGAGACTCTGGTCTCCTCCCTCCCTGTATGACACTGTTACCTGCATGGGGGGCAATATACTGTAGAGACCCAGACTCAAAGCATGCATGTGTGGTCGATAGGGGACTCTACTGTAGATTGCAGTGTCATTACAGTGTCATATAATGTGGCATATAATCGGTAAAGCTTCGTATATTGACTAAAAGACAAGGCAGGATGAATAATAACAGCATGTGCTAGTTGCAGCCACACATTATAGCCTCATTTAGAAGCAGCGAAAAGAGCTGAGAGACATAAGCGCTGTCACTGATGTGGCTCCTCTCCCTCAGCACAGAGTGGGACTACTCAGGCAGCTGCACCGTACTTCATCTGTGCCAAGTTAAAAGTGACTTTGTTGTGTCCCTCCCTCCCCTCCCTCCCTGCAGGCTTCACCTACTTTTACAAGGGAAAGGAGTACTGGAAGTTCAACAACCAGATGCTGCGGGTGGAGCCTGGCTACCCGAGGTCCATCCTTCGGGACTTCATGGGCTGCGATGGCCTCCCTGCCGACCCGGACTGGGACTGGAATCCCCCGGTGGCAGAGGAGCGCCACTACGACAACGGTGACGCAGACGTGGTCATCAAACTGGACAGTGCCGGGGGCACGGAGAAGGCAGTGGCCATCGCCATCCCCTGCGTCCTGGCACTGTGCATGATGGTCCTCCTCTACACTGTTTTCCAGTTCAGGAGGAAGAGCACGCAGCGCCACATACTGTACTGCAAGCGCTCCATGCAGGAGTGGGTCTGAGGGGCCGCACTGTATAGAGAGGGGTGTGAAGCTCTGATAAAGGTCTAGCTACTACTTGAAGCCCTGAGTACAGGAATTTGAGGCACTGTAAAGGGTACAGTACATGAGGATTGCCATGTTGGCAGATTTGGGAAAAAAAACTGCTGGAACTCGTACATGCAAGCTGCAAGAAAGCAAAACGATCAGCGGAACGCAGCTGAAGGCAGAGTGGGAGCTGCATATCCTGTGTCCAACTAATATGTATGTATCTGCTTTGACTTTTTTTTCTGTATCTTGGAATGAACTCAATTACTTGGGACAGAGTTAAGCTACTGTAAGTGGGACCTTTGTCTATCCTCGTCTCTGCACGCTGCTTAAAAAGCCCCTAGCACTAACTTAAGTGGACAAATTAGATATAGGCTTCCTCTTTACTTTCATTTCTTAATGAAAATCACTCTGACCTGTGCTTTTTCTTTATCATTAAGGGTCCCTGTAAAAGATTATTCATTGTGTGGAGGACTGATACACAAACCAAATATGACCTTTTCTTCCAAAGAGGATTACTGCTCGATGTTGTTTTTGATGGGACATGCCCCCTTCCGTCCATGGATCGAACATTGTGGCGTCACGCTCACACTTTCTTTCGCCATTGGTATTCACATCCACCCATCTGCTCTGTAATCTGTGGGGATAGGAAGCAGCCGTTAGCGAGAGCTAGGAACTGAAGACTGTTGTGGCAGTCTGTCTCCAAAACAGGGGCCAAAAACCTCTCTGCAATATTTATGAGACTGCCTTAATCACGGATTGCTTGCGCCCTCCCCGTTTCCCTCCGCTCTCTCGGCTCTGGAGGCTGGATACCGCATAACACAGTGGGGACACAAACCGTGTACAAAGGCGTTAATTAGTGTCCATAATGCAATTTCAGAACCAGTAATCAAGGACAGTGTGAGCCACAGTGGGGTCGCCACGCTTTGAAAATGCGCTTCGTACGGCACCTGAAGGCAAAGGAGGCTATCAGCTTTTATTTACTGCTTCGCTGGAGGGCGTGTGAGAGAGGAAAAGCAAGGTTAGCTGTGTGTGCGTGCGGCAGAGACAGTGAGCCCCTACACTGTATATGTACTGTACCGCGCCGTGCTCTACTGTACTGCACACTGTAGTGTCGCGCTATTGGACGACGAACATCCCGCTCGCCTGTGCTTCTTTCCACGTTTGGACATTAATGCCGTGCATCCCCTGTGTCTCACACTGCTCTCGCCAATCCACGTTTTATTCCGTTTTCCAACTTTTATACGAGTCCGGTTCACATGTCATGCGAACGCGGTTAGCAGCGAAGGAAGGGGAGCAAGGGGTCATCCCAGCATCTCCAGTCACGCAAGCACGCGAACCCGCTTTCAGTGGCCAGTGCTTCGTGCCCAGATTGCCCCATTTGCTGCTCATGCAGTTTTGTGAGTAGCTTTTTTTTGTTTGTTTGTTTTTTTTTAAAGATCAACAACCTCTGTTGGGAAGAAAACAACGGGTGTCAGGAAAAAAACAGGAATTAATCAGCGGTAACGAGGAAACCTACCGCTACGTGACGCTCTGGATGTTCACAAACTCTGTAAAAACTGTAAATCTGTGTGCCAGTAATGTCGGCGGGTTCTTTTGCGCACCAGTTTACACAAGCGAGCCTTTTACCGACAACAATTCTCATAGCTCCTTATACAAAAATACTAATGCTATACTAACAAATTACTAATCAATGTGTATAGAAATTCTTCGAACATCGTCAGAATTAAAAAGACATTTCGGCGCAACCAAGACCAGCTAAATTTAATCTGAAATACGTCACATATATAACACAATCTATGATGTTGCATATAGGTATATATATATATGACATCAGGCATAAAACACGATACGTTCTGGCCAGTTTAATCAGCCAAGTAGGCAAAGCAGCTCAATGATATCAAGCAAAACAAATGGCTGACTCTCTGAGGTGAGACAGAGCTAATCTGAGTGGGTGCTTTTTTCTTTTTTTCTTTTTTTCTCTCCCTCACGTATTGTATTGTAAATGCAGTACACAGCCTGGATCCTGATGAAGTCTATTGTCTCGCCATTGCCTTTGACTGCTGCCATACTGTATATGTAACAATGTGATTGTGTGTGGAGGCGTCTCTCGGATTCAGCGAGCGCCCACCGTGTGGTCTGTTTTTCTACTTGTGCTCCTGGATTTTTGTTACTCTTTTACTTGAAACGGCTCATCCACGCAAACTGTACAGGTTATCTGCTCATTACCTGTTGATATCAAGGCAGCACCACTTTTTTTCATATCACCAGAAGAATCAAACTTTCTAAAATCTTCTCAAATGTATGAGGAATTGTCAGTGGGTTGGATCTCGTTTGTTAGGAACACTTGAGGTGAATGTGTTTGGTTGTTAGAGAAGACCTCATCATGTTTTGGACGATCATGTGCTATTCACCTTTTCCTGCCGGGGATAAATGACAAGTACTGCGGGTCTCTGTTGGCGGCATTGTCATGAATGAGTTTACTAACTTCCAGTCAGTCTATGTCACCCTGATCCACAGCCATTGTAATTTAAGGTGGAAACAGAAACCTCTGGCTCCATTTCGGATGTGATATCCCATCAGTTTGTGTGTTTGATGGCTCCAGCCAGTGTGAATCAAAGACAGCCAGTGAGGCCAGTCAGGATTATATTTCTTGCCATATTTATTCCTCCTCAAATCTAGCATTGCATTGTACTGAGGGCAACAAAGCTGTCAATAAATTGGCTTTGTAATGCAATGTTTTTTCCCCCTGTCCCAGTACTACCAAGGAAACCACCTCCTCCTCTTCCCTCTGTTACTGCCTCAGCAACAAACAAACCATCTGATGCGAATGTGTTTCCATCTGTAAATCGCAGACTTTCAAAAGTTGCATATTGACACCATTCCTTTGACACTCAAATCACGGGAGAAATTGCCAGACATTTTAGATATGGAGCGTAAGCGGGAAACGTCTCAATTCTCTGACCTGTTCCTGTTTATCTCCAGATTCCTCGTTTGCCTTGACACACGCTGCTAAGCATTAGTCATTAAAGGAAGTAGATGAGGCCGATTACACAGCGGTCGATGCAACAGAGAGGCAAGGATGCAGAAGAGACGAGGAGTATTTGCAATAATTGCAATCATGATCTCGTACACCGAGACGTGCGGTATATTCTCCAAGGCACAGAGTGTATGAGAAGTAAACATATTGCGTAACATGTACATAACAGACAGAGTGTATACTGTCGGCTTGGGAGAGGTTTTGTTTTTAATCCATCCATTCCGTGGATAAAGAAAAATGCTGTGTGTTGTAAATAAACATGTGCATAAAGAGTGTGTCCTTGTTTTGTGCTCTCATGTGCAAACGCTCAAATCAGACCCCGGAGAAAGCTTTTCTACCTCTTCCCCTCAGGTTATGTTTTCCAACAAAGTGACATTAATGAGGAAATCCAGTTATTGCACAATACACATTTATTTGTTTTCGCAAAGGCAAAGAGAAATGAAGAGCATTGTGTTAATGCATTTTTATTAAGCAAAAAATGACCATGCTATGAAATAGACAAAGTTAAATCTACATAAAGACAAGGTGGAGATGCACACATTGTACATGGCATATATTTGATGATCTTTGAATAAAAGCAAGCAAGGATTAATGTCTAGCACGTTTGCTTTTGCCTGGTTTGGGTTAGTTGGTTGAATTCTGAAACCTGAAAAAGGGATCAGATGGATATCACCATATGATGGTATACAGAAGTGCTGAGTTGATGTCGAGGTCTGGAAGAAAATGAATTAAAAAATTAGGAGATTGTACATAAATATACATACATACATACATACATACATATATATATATATATACACACACACACAAGCTGGGCAGGAAATACCTTACTTCTTGCGTTCACATGCTGAGGGTGTCCGTCTCCGAGGTGCTGGATCATTGAATATGAAGCCCACATGAGGCCCACTTCTTTGGGGTACACATTGTGTCAGAGACGGTTTCAATGAAGCCTTTCATGTTAGGAAGTCCACTTCCTTTTCATGTATACACAGACAGAATGCATTAGGCACACAGTGAGTGGTATCTGAAACACTGCTGTGACTGTAGAATCAATCTCATACCTATGATCAGGTTGTTGAACAGGCAGTAGTCATTCGGCTCGGTGGCATTCTGAGGCCTTATAGCAAAAGCCTGTGCAGGCATTGAGGTAATGGTGAGAGATGCCGAGGGTTAAAAAAAGAGAGAAAAACAGAGAAAAACGAACAACACATGATCGTGAAAAAGCAAACTTACCTTGATTTTGCAGAAGGAGGGTGCTGCAGGAGGGAACAAAACAAATACCATCACTGTGGTTTTCTGGTGGCGCTGGGACGTATGCTTGATTTTGAGGAAAGAGGCGGACCGCTCCATTACCTAACATCCCAAAAGACAGCATAGTGATTTGTTAAAAGCATCATTTCATGAAACAACACATCACCCACAAGGCTTTTTTAAATGGACAAATGCATTGGCGCGTGGAACCCAGAGACACAATGATTCCAGTTACCTCATACATGCATCTCTCCTGCTTGTCAGAACAGTTGCGTTTGGCCCAGGTCTCCACCTGGTTCACCAGAGCAGCAGCAGGTCGGGAGCAGGTCACGTTGAAACTCCTGTGCAGATGGAGGCAGTCATTTTACAAAGCAAGTTCTCATTTTAACGAAAGAAAACGAGAAGAAAACGTGCCCAAAAAGAGTTCCCCCAACTTTTCGGGTGATGCGATCGGGTGCGTCACATACCACATGATTTTGCATGTCGCCTTGTCTCCAAATGCGCTGACGCCGACCAGGAGCAGAAGGAGCAAAGCTGAGGCAGCCAGAGTCGCTCTGACACTCATCATGTCCTCGTGCGCGCGTTGTGTCGCCTGACGGCCCAGCTGCATCATGGGAGGCCTTTTAAAGGCTTGATTCCTGTGGCCTCACGCCACGTTACAGAGAGGTGAGGCCAACCAAGACGTCGCTAGTGTTTCAAGCACTAAGCACTGAAGGTTCAATTTGTTGTTTCAAATCCATCTCTGACTGTACATCCTTATTAGTCACCCTCTAGAGGCCAAGTTAGCCGGTCATCAGCCTAATGGGTGCGTTTTTCTTTTGTTATGACAGTTTCATTAAATCTTTTAGTACTTGTTATAGCCTTTTGTAGTTTGCTTAATAGTCATACTGTTTGATCTGAATAGACCAACAATCATTTTTAAAGCAATAAAAAAAGCTATAGATGTGGTCCAAAAGGTGTGACCCAAAGTTACTTTAAAATAAAAGAAAAACATGGCTATCTTAAAATATATATAAAGATTTACCCCCCGCTCCCGCGTACACACACACACGCACACACACACAAAATAGAAATCAGAGAAAACCCACCCAGGTAGTATTAGGTTAGGACTGGATGTTGGAAAACTGAAAAGCTGTGGCTCCCATATCCTGTGATTTGAACCTGATTTGAGCCAGCTTCACAAAATGTCACAGGATCTTTGTCAACAAGTCAACAGGAAGCGCATCACAAATATCAGACTGACAGACATGAATAACAGGCAAGTCACATTTTAAACATCCTTGAGAGACATGGGACTCGGTGATGATGGGTCTGATCTGTGTCTGACCCTCAATTCTTGGAAAGCACTGCAGTCATCCAACAAATGACCTCGTCATTTCTTTCATCATCTTCCTCCCCGGCACCATCCGGAGGAGGTCTAGCACCTCCCTCCAACATCTTGATCAATTCTTATCTGATTAGTGCCTTCTGCTTCCTGTAGCAGCCGACAACACATTCACAGATGGATTAAACATTAAATCAGCTGTGGTCAATGTGCCACAGCCTCTTACGGTTCACTTTTGTTCAACTGATTTTATTTTTTTAAGATCTTATTTGTCAAGACATTGACAATATGAGAGAACACACTGCCTGACAAGTATCCAATGGGGTAATATATCATGAGCGGATTTTTTTGCTTTTAATGAATATTTCACATTTTATTATTTGCTAACCTCGTATTTTGTGTGGTGGCGGTGGTGCCAGGATTTGTGTTGGAGGTCTGTGGCGTCCACAGACGATTCGTTAAAGATAATAAAATATTCTCTATTTCAAATTTTAACTTTAAATCTCTATTAATAAGGGACTTCACCAGCTATCTCTGCTCAACTACTCAGCCCCAGTAGCCAAGGTGACCCAGTGTCACCATCTTGGAAGGTATTATGACCCAATTGAAGCCTGCGATGGCCTAAAAGCCTCACAGTGGACTCAGCCATGACGTGTCACGGGGTATCACATGTGAGGCTGTCACGAATGACTTTGCCACAAAGCAAAGTCCGATGGAAGAGAACGCAAACATTTGAGATTTGTTACGCTGTCGCTTCGTCCTGTCAGAGCTGTTAGAACACTGAGCACAGACCCAACAGTTTATTCCATTCTTTATCATATTTTGTACGTGATTTTATCCACCAAAGGCATCAGAGATGTTACTTTAATTGTTTTGCACCCATCCTGCAAATTTCTGATTTGACTTGGCTTTAGCAGTGGAGACCCTTATTCTCCAAATTGTTGCAAGACAGGCCAAAAAAAGTGGGGCGCGAGTGTGCTCTTTTTTCTTTTTTCCCCTAATTGGATTAACTGTGTCTGAGAATCACTGCTGTTCATGTGGCCCCTGCTCCCACGGGTGGTCGCTTGTTTGAGTGCATGTGCCTTTTGTTTTAGTGCCCGTGATTTATTCGGATTTCCCCCGACAAAGCTCAACACTGTTCAGTTGTAAAGGCACCGCACAAAAGTAACCAAAGCATTGATCTCAGTGACGACGTAAAGAAACACCTGATGGTCATTCCGAGTGTGTCGGTCCACAAAAAGATTTGACACAAATACCGCAATTTCTTTTTTTAACAAATCAATTTCAAGCAACTCAACCCTGCGTCATGACGAGCACCGTATTTGACATAAATTGACGTGCCCGGGAAAGCGGTCACTCAGTCAACGCTCCTGACACAAATGTGCTCCACATCCACCATGAAGACTGTGCTGCTGGTCGCCGCTCTCTTTGCAAGGGCACTCGGCTCTTTGGCTGCTGTCCCCGTGCCGGGACAGATCCCTGTGCCTGTCCCCTATCACGCCTTCTGCAAGACACTGTGGTGAGTTGGAGCTGCTGACGTTCTCTCTCGTTTGTCTTTGAGAAGTTGCTATTGTTTTGGGGGTTTATTTTGCGTGTGTGTCCAAATGGTATCGCTTCTCTTTTTCAAGGCTCTTTGCAAGACCGTGCACTGCAGTCAGCACCAGCTTGGTTCAGCAGATTCAAGCCTTCAGCCCTGCGTCCGGATGTGATCAGTGCCAATACACCGTAGGTTTATCCTTAAGATCTTTTAATTAAGGGAAAGAAATTACAGAAGCAAAGTTTTCAGCCGCGACAGAGATCGACAAATTGATACACCGAGACAGAGAGACTGAACTTGTTCCTCTGTTCCAGCTGGTGTCTGCCACCCCACGCTCTATCAAAGCCAACCACACATCCTTTGGTGGTTTCCAGGCAGAGGTCATCACCTTCACTATGACTCCCACTGTATTGACTGGTGGCTGCCGCGTTTCTGTACGTATCAGCGACGCGCATTCTCTCAAATGCTCACACGCGTTGGTGTGTGCGTAGATAATTAATAGCAATGGGTGTAAAGCTGGTTTTATTTGGTAATATTAATTGATTTGTCTGCTTTCATGCATTTCAGGCGCAATCAAGTTCTCTTGGATTCACAAGCCTTCTTGATGATGGCCTGAACTACTGCAACCTCTACAACCTGCTGTCAGGTGAGTTCAGGATTCAGAAAGCCTCCCTCCTGATTTATCTTTTCCTGAGTGGCTGGATTGTTATTGAAATTGAAATAATGCTGAAGATGCAGCTTTGTTTTACAAAGTGCCAGTGTTACTGAAAGATCTGTGTCATTTGCAGCGAGTGGACTGACCTCTTCACCAGGATTCATGGAGATAACCAATGAGTGGGCTTGCTTGGGCTATGGACTGGCCACTTGTAACGCCTAACAATCCTAAATGACATTGCTTTTGAAAGAGGAATTGTTATCTCCCCACCAATAGCTGGTAACTCTGATATAGAACACTTTATTTTGACTTGAAGCTTTGATGTTATTAGTAATTCATACAAATATGAAATACAAACACTGATATTTAAAAAATGCTAATAAAAAAATCTTGCAATTTCTGTTGTGGTCTCTTTTATTGTGGTCATTAATGGTATAATATGTGTTAATAAGGCTGAATAGCTACGATTAAATCAACTGGAAAAGGTGAATTATAGCAATGGACGCAGAAGGAAACACTTTCAAAAGGAAAAACGTTCAAGTTACACTCTTAGTCATGCACAGGAGCATACTCAGCGCTACTTAATACATTGGTTACAGAAAATGTCTATTTTTCTGAGTCTTGCTTCGTATTTACTGTCACAGGACAAATACAATGCTGTTCTTCATCTGCAATGCTTTCAGGGTGGAAGAACAAGCACGTCAGATTGGTCAGGGTTGACATCAAGGAAGTGATCAGACGTGAGAACATCTCATGTCGTCATCTCATGCCTCTATGAATTCCCTCTCTGGGCTTTGTTTTCGCTTTTTGTTAAAGCAGTGGTTAACGCAGACGCTGGTTTCTGAGGACCGCAAATGATGATGTGAGGATTACTCAGCGGTCATACGACCCAAAGGAGGCTTGAAAGAAGCAAGACATCCAATTGTCTTAAGGGTTTCAGTATTAATTTCTCATTAGAGGTTTTACAACCAAATGGCCTGCTGTTGGAAAACATTTTTTCAATTATCATTATTGTTACTCTAGCTCTGTATGGAATTTACATTTTTTCCCTATATACATGTAGGTCCAAAAACATGCATTATAGGTCTATAGGAGACTCCACATTACCTTAAGTGTGAATGACAGATTGAATGGTGTGCATATAATAATGCCCTGTAAAATCTTCTGGGTGACCGCCCCAATGCACATTTACTTACTTAAGGCCCATTTACGCTCTAGTCATGCAGCGTGTACACCTGAACCTGGACTTGCATAGTGCATAAATTCTCCCATACGTACTTTGCATTGGCCTGGTAGTTGAGCAATTTTTCCATTGGGAGGCATAACCGAGTTCACTTCTGGGTTCAAAGTTGAATTCAAGAAAAGAAACATGGTATCGATGGAAGTTGTGATTGTGAGCCCATCTGTTTCAAGGGTGGACGTGTTGTGCATTCAGATGGTATGGTATGGTCAGAATGGTATTCTGCATACGTTGGTTGTAACAAGTAACAAGTGGCCATTTGAGTTACTGTTGCCTTTCTAACATCTTAAACCAGTCTGCCTGTTCTCGCTTGACCTCTGACATCAACAAGGCATTCAAAACAACTGCCACATGTTGGATGTTTTCTCTTTTTCAGACTTCTTCGTACCTCTAAACCATAGAGATGGCTATGTGTAAAAATCCCGGTAGATCGGCAGTTTCTGAAACCAGACCAACGCAACTGGCACCAACAACCATGGCATGTGGGGTCAACTTAATCATTGTCTTTGACTGTCCAGCCTTTTCCAAAGAGAAGTGCCTTTGGAGAATGGTTCTGTCTGATACATTGCTTTCGAAATGTGTTGCTTGACAGAATCTTCTTTGAAGGTGCTGCTGCTACATTGCAGGTGGATGCCAAAATATATCTCATCCAAACCAGTGCACTGTGACTTCAGTTCTCTTTTCTCTTTGGCCCATACAGGCGGAGCAAAGCAAAACAAGTCGATCAGTATCACTGCATTCAATGTTAAGTAATGAACGTGACTGCATTTAACATTGTGAGGTACTACTATGTGTGTTGCATGTAACACTATTCTGGTATATTTTATGTTACCTATTTTAAATACAAAAGATAATAATCGTATTCCGTTAGAGCTGCAGTTTTAATTGATGCATTCTGAAGACAGTTATTTTCTTAAAAATGTATAACTTGTAGGGATTACTATACTGGACAATGACCAATAGAATGAAGGAAGCAGAGACCGCAGAGAGATCAGCGAGCCGAGAGACTACTTTGCAAGGTTCATTTTTAAGACACTGATCAATGTGATGAAGTGAGGATATATGGGATCAATGGTATTCTTTACCACTAGTAGTTATATATGTGTTTCTTAAAGGTAGATAATTTCATTCTGGAGCACCTTTTACTGATTTGCAAGAAATCCTCTTGACTGTGGAGGACTAAAAGTGACAAAATTGAATGAATAAATACATCATTAAATAAATACTTCAATGTGTAATTAATTAATGAAATTATGAATTTATTAAATGTTCATTAATTACAAGTTTTATTAAGTATGTTGTTCATTTATTGAAATCCCAATTCATTTTACGTAAAAAATAACACAATTATTTCAGTATTCATTTAATTATTTCACCATGTATTTATTTATGCAGCATGTGTGAAAGTGTCTTTGCTTGAAACACTTGACAGAAATACATATGAGGACTTTATCTGATGAGCGAAAAACAAACATTTGAAATGCATTTACAGATTATGTGAATTAAATAGAATTAAATGAATTAAATTGATAAGCAGTGAAAACAGGCCAGCGCAACGTTATTCTCACGTTGTGTTCAAGTATTCATAATGTAGAACACTGGATCCTCATGGGTACATGGTGGCAGCGTGTTCAGGGCCCTGCTCCATTCTGCAGCTGGCAGCTTGTGAGGGTTGATATTCTTTATCAAACCAAGTTTCATCAAGCACCGCTGCTTGGCAGCGGCTTTCAGCTTCTCCTGTCCTTTTGTCTTAACCTCGTCTTTGTCCACGTTTCTCTCACTGTGCCTCACAGGAGTGTGTTGCCGTCCCTGGTCGCTATGCATGTGTGGTTTTAGTACTGTAGTTGCTGGTCGATGTAGCAGCTCCTCCAAAAACTATGCACAAAAGTCACGTGCCGCGGCGAGCCATGAAGTCATCAGCACCTCACTCTCAATAGTGAGACTATAACTATGATTACCGCTATTATACTATTGTTCCATTCAAGCTAGGGGTACGGCAGTTGGGAGTAGGTACAACTCTGTCTGCTCAATGTATTAAAGAGTTTCGATATATTGAGCTTCTGCCTCTGGTCCCTACCGGGGTGTCTATGTAGTCTAGAGTACCGAAAATCAGTATTTATTTTAGCCACCCCTTGTCTGCAAGTGTTTTTTTTTACTCTTTTCTGAGAGTTTGCTAAGTTTTGTTTATGAAAATTCTTGAAGCCATAGCGGTATCATTTTCAATCATTCATTCATTTAAGAGGGTTTTGCACTTGTTTTAACCCCAGCTTTGTTCTGCTTTATTGGGAAACTGTGCATCTCTCCAATCAGTGGAAGGACATCTCTTAGCATAGGCATTTCTTACCCCGTTTTTGGGGGTGCTGAAGCACCTCTAAATTGAATCCCAGCACCTCTAAAATTTGAGAGATTATTAATTATTATTAAAAATAATTATGAATTTATTTATTCATGTATTCATTCATTCATTTATTTACTTACTCATATATATATCCACACATACACACACATCTATGAGCAGACTTATTTATGTGTTCCTGGTGTATTTCAATGACAAGTGTTTTGCTCAGTTATTTGCATAATTCAAATTGCCAATTTACACCGCAGTTCCAGACTGGAGACCACAAGACAGTCAGATAATCAGGCACAAGACACAGGAGTCACACATTTTAACATATGGATTTCATGGAACTTGGACTGTGCCTCATGATGAGTGTGATATTTGGTATAAAAAGGCTGATGGCGGGAACACTCCCTCAGTCAATCCTCTCAACACTCACAGACACTCCAGCTTCTGGACCAAGAAACCCGCTCTGTTTCCACCATGAAGACTCTGCTGCTGGCTTCTGCTCTCTTGGCTGGACTGCTCTGCTCTTCAGCCATCCCTGCGCCTGTCCCCGCCCCTGTACCTTACATTGCCTTCTGCAGGACACTGTGGTGAGTGCAAAGTGCTCATCTTCCTCTGGTGTCCCAGTTCTCTGTTGCTTTTGTCCAAACTGTGTTGCTTCTCTCTTTCTAGGCTCTTTGCAACTCCCTGTGCTGATATCAGCATGAAGCTGGTTGAGCAGATTCAGGCCTTCAATCCTCTGAATGCCTGTGAGGAGTGTCAGTACATGGTAGGAGCCATCTCTGCTTGTGCTGATGATGGTTTAAAGGAATTCCAGGGTCATAGATTGTGTTTAATACGATGCTGTTTTCTGCTCCAGCTTGTGTCAGCCATGGCAGGAACTATTAAAGCCAACCACACTTCTCTTGATGGCGTCATGGCTGAGAACATCACCATCAGTCTGAGTCCCACCATAATGTCTGCAGGCTGTCGTGTAAATGTAAGTATCAGTGATGCAAAGTCACTTCCACTTAAATAAACAACAAGTACTGTGACTATAGGTTTTTGTTCCATCTTTGAGAACTTAACAGTGTTTGTTTCAAACAAAAACACACAAAATATGTGCTCACTATCTCAACAACAAGCACTATCATTGTTATTAATGCATAAACTGACTATCCATCTGCTTTCCCACATCTCAGGCACGGTCAGCTTCTCTCCAGTACGGCAGCCTTCTTGATAATGGCCTGAACTACTGCAACCTCTACAACCTGCTGTCAGGTAAGCTCAGGAGCCACAATCCGCTGCAACATGATTTATCTTTTCCTGAGCGGATGGATTGTCATTTGACTGCTTTTATGTTCTATTTGAAATTACATTCAACATGCAACTTTGTTCTACAAATACCAGTGTTACTGAAAGATCTGTTTCATTTGCAGCGAGTGGGCTGAACTCTTCCCCAGGATTCATGGAGATGACAAATGACTGGGCTTGCTTGGGCTATGGACTGGCCACTTGCAGGGCCTAACAATCATAAATGACATTGCTTTTGAAAGAGGAATATATATTATTTCCCCACTAATACCTGCAAATTCTGACTAATACATTTTGACCTGAAGCTTTAATTGAAATTTTATGACAAAATGTCATTAAAAGTGTAACCTTTGTATTGAAAGTCAGTTTTCCCTTTTACAGTAAGCATAGTAATTGATGCATTATTGAAAAATATACAAATAAAAAAATCTTGCAATTCCCAATATGGTCTCTGTGTGCGGTCACTATCAGTATAATGTGTGCTAATGAAGTTAGATGCTACAATTAGGTCAACTGGAAATGAGAGATAGAATATGCACTCAAAGTGAATGATAGCAATGGAATCAGAAGGAGCCAAAACTGCTTATTTTTTTAGAATGATCATAAAAATTAGAAAAGAAAAATTTGGTTATATTTTTCATTGGAAGAAACAAGATAATACCACTTTGCATATCATCGCTATAGGGTGGAAATCTTGTATCTCCGCTTTCTCTGTTCGAGAAATGAATCCCCGAATATATGGACCAAACTCTCGAATATATGGACGAACTCCGTTCAGGAAGTTAATCCTCGAATATATGGACTAAACTCCAGAATATATGAACCAGACTCATGAATATATGGACCGAACTCCGTTGAGGAAGATAATCCTCGAATATATGGACCAAACTCCAGGATATATGGACGAAATTTGAGTGACATCATCGCTGCAAGTCGGCTCGCAATTTAATAGCCGTTATTTCAAACAATGAAAACATTAAAAACACCCCGGCGTCGGTTATGTGGGTGACGGGATAGTGGGTCAGAGTCAGGGTTGTTATCGGGACATGTCATGGGGGAGGGGCGCTGTGGGTCCGGGTGATGCACCAGCCAATAGTTTGTTGCTGGCCCATACAGAAGCGCGACCCTCATCGACGGCGAGCACCTTCGCTGGATTTGGCTGCGTATCCGCGTGCACCGTCATATTGAAAAACAGATTTTTCCCGGGTCAGTCCGTGAAAATCCGGGACAATCAAGGGAAAACCGGGGCAGCTGGCAACACTAGTCAGAGCCGGTGTTGTGCCGGGGTTAGTCCCCCCCCCCCCCCCCCCCCCGTCAGGATTTCGCCTCCCCTGGTCGTATGCGGAGTTACATTGCTACGCTACACTACGCTTCATGTTCATCTGAAAGAAAGAAATAAAAAGATGTGCGTTATTTCACGTATCGCTTTCATCTCCGAGGCTCTGCAAAGCAGCGGTTTGCTTGTTTCTCCCTATAAAGGCCGTTGTTGTCCTGTATGTGTTTGGACTTCCTGATTCATTGCACTTAACTCTTTATCGTGTGGACGGCTGTCACAACAACCGCCCGTCCCTAAAATTAAACCGGCGTCTCTGCCAGGGTGTTTGTGATGTTTTCATGGTTCGAATTAGCGGCTATTAGATAGCGAGCCGACTCACTCACTTTTGCGGTCTAAAATCGGCAGCGAAGCAGAAGATGGAGGCGGTTCCGTGATGACGTCACACAAGTTGGGTCCATATATTCGGGAGTTCGTCAATAAATTTGGGAGTTCATTCAATATATTCAATGTTTTATTCCATATATTCAGAGATTAATTTCCTGAGTGGCATGCCAATATATATATATATATATATATATATATATATACACACACACACACACATATATTCATTTATGTAGAATAATACATGTTTTTTTGTGTTTCCTGAAAAACAAGGTCGCTGCCCAAAAGTGATATGTGACAAGTCATACTCAGTGCTACTTAATGTATTGGTTACAGAAACCATCTGTTTTGTCTTGCTTCGTATTAACTGTCACAGGACAAATACAATGCTGTTTTTCATCAGCAATGTTTTCAGGGTGGAAAAACAGGCACTTCAGAGTGGTCAGGATTGACATCGAGGAAGTGATCAGACATGAGAAACTAAGAAGGCTAAGAAACCAAGAGAAGATAATAGAGCCAAGGATTGAACCCGCTGTTCACCACTTTTCATCTAAAACGGTGATGAGAACAGAACAGAAAATGTAAAGTCAAAACAGGACCAACAATCAAAGTGAAACAGGTTTAACAACTACAGAGGATTTGAAGTGTCAGCATGTTATAGGAGAAAGAAATTTAGAAAGGAGGAAAGCTGTGGTAAACATTGTGGTAAAGGCCTAACCCGAACCAATAGTGAAAACTGCAAAACTGCCTGGGTTATTATGGGGCACATGAACATTGCCTCTGTAAATTCCCTCTCTGGGCTTTGTTTCTGAGACCATGTTAAATCATTGTTTAATGCAGATGCTGGTTACTGAGGACAGCAAACGGTGATGTGGCGATTACTCAGCAGTCATGCGACCCAAAGGAGGCTTGAAAGAAGCATGACATACAATTGTCTTAAAGTTTCAGTACTTATTTCTCATTAGGCTTTTTATAACTGGCCAACTGTTGGAAAAAAAATTTTCACTAATCATTATTGTGTGCGTGACTAATCAACTTGAGGAGACTTTTATTCACGTGTTTCTTGTGTATTTCAAGTCTTGTGTTTTGTTCAATAATGTGTATGATTCAAATTGAGAGGCATTTTACACTGCTGTTCAAGACGGAAAACCACAAGGCAGTCAGACAATCAGGCACAAGACACAGGAGGCACACATTTTAACAAATGGATTTCATGGAACTTGGACTGTGCCTCATGATGAGTGTGATATTTGGTATAAAAAGGCTGATGGCGGGAACACTCCCTCAGTCAATCCTCTCAACACTCACAGACACTCCAGCTTCTGGTCCAAGAAACCCGCTCTGTTTCCACCATGAAGACTCTGCTGCTGGCTTCTGCTCTCTTGGCTGGACTGCTCTGCTCTTCAGCCATCCCTGCGCCTGTCCCCGCCCCTGTACCTTACATTGCCTTCTGCAGGACACTGTGGTGAGTGCAAACTGCTCATCTACCTCTGGTGTCCCAGTTCTCTGTCGCTTTTGTCCAAACTGTGTTGCTTCTCTCTTTCTAGGCTCTTTGCAACTCCCTGTGCTGATATCAACATGAAGCTGGTTGAGCAGATTCAGGCCTTCAATCCTCTGAATGCCTGTGAGGAGTGTCAGTACATGGTAGGAGCCATCTCTGCTTGTGCTAATGATGGTTTAAAGGAATTCCAGGGTCATAGATTGTCTTTAATATGATGCTGTTTTCTGCTCCAGCTTGTGTCGGCCATGGCAGGAACTATTAAAGCCAACCACACTTCTCTTGATGGCGTCATGGCTGAGAACATCACCATCACTCTGAAACCCACCTTGATGCCTGGAGGCTGCAGTGTAACTGTAAGAGCAGTATCAGTGATGCAAAGTTTTAAACAGTGGCTTCCACTCCAAGTGTTATCATTGTGATTAATGCATAAACTGATTTTTAACCCTGCTTTCCCACATCTCAGGCACAGTCAATGTCTCTCCAGTACGGCAGCCTTCTTGATAATGGCCTGAACTACTGCAACCTCTACAACCTGCTGTCAGGTGAGCTCAGGAGCCACGATCCTTAGACTTCTTGTATTTAATTGACATATGGTAATTCTGGATGTTTTATTAATAGAACAGCTTTGAACATGAATTGCGGAATGGTCAATGATTGATTATGTTTTGATTGCAGCGAGCGGACTGACCTCGACACCAGGGTTCCTGGAGATGACCAACGACTGGGCTTGTTTGGGCTATGGATTGGCCACTTGTAAAGTCTAACAAGCTTTACTGTCATGTCTTCATGTTTAGAGTTTAATTTAACATATCTGTTTTCCCTGTTGTCCAAAAGTAACAGTACCTGACTGGAAGTTTGATGCTGAAATTTCTTGATGTTGTGAACTTGCTACATTGGACAAAGTTGTTTTTTTCCCCCTTATTTAGACATATTTGGAAAAAAAATCACAAATAAAATATTGCAATGAATTTGTGCTCTGTGTAAAAAGATTCTTGTTTGGTTTGTTAGAGATGGAAGTGATGGTGTGGGTTTTGACATGAAGGGAGAGTTGAAAGAAAAGCCTGACACACAGTTAAAGTGGGGCAGTGCAGACAAGGCTCTGACAGCTCCCCTCTCTTTGCATCCTGACAGGCAGTCTCATGATGACACACTGTAACTTTCGATTATAAGACATTTTGCAGATGATGCATACCATTTTCTTTCATCCTTGATTTATTTACTGGGTCTTTTCCAGGTCAGTCTCTAACCTGACTGAACAAGTAGTCCAAGTAGTCAGAGGCGATTCAATGATGATTGCAGGCAGAGATTAATGCTGCTTCTCAGCACTTCATGAATGCAGTTCATGAAGCAATGCTTACATTAAATACATGGTGGAGAGCGGTTAGCACTAAGATCTCGAAATTCAAATCCCAGTAGAGTTTGGATGTTTTCCCCATATCTGCATGCATTTTTTGGAGTTTCCGTAAATTGGGTGTGAAAATGAATGGCGTGTAGGTTCCCTGCTGGAGACCTGTTAAAAGGAGTTAGATATTGGATAAATTGATGTTTAACATTTAAGACTAAAGATTATTGTACCACGATCACTGGAAATAACCTGTGTTACAATGCTGCAAACACATATAAAAAAACAAACACGGAAACATAACTTAGCATAACCTCTAATTGCTGCGACTGAAGGCATGAGGAGAGTCTAATTGCTGCCCGACGAAGAGCTTTCATCCTTGATGTGAACTATTTCAATCTGCTCCATCTGCACGCATGACCAAGCCCTTTAGATCTGATTTTCCTTTTGATAGATATATATAGAGGATGAGATGGTGAGCCTCAGTGGTACTTAATAGTCTGCGGAGCGATCGGTGACCAGAACACTGTCAGTCGGCTTTGCTGTAACCATGAGGACCCTGCTGCAAGCCTCTGCTCTCCTGTTGGGATTGTTTGGCTCTTTGGCTGCCAGCCCGGCACGCGAGACTTACCATCCCTTCTGCAAAATACTGTGGTAAACCTCGCCAATCTGCCTTCATCGCTTGCTTCTCTGTTTCCCGACACTCAAAGCTAAGAAAGAAATGGCACTACTGACAACTGGAAAACGTAAGATTTGATCTTTTGGTCACTAAAAGTGTAACGTGCCTATCCTGTGACAATTGCTGCAGGCAATTTGCCCTGCCTTGTGACGACATCAAGACCAAACTGCTGCATCAGCTTCAAGCCTTTAGCCCTGTGAATGGCTGCGGAAAATGTCACTATACAGTAAGTTTTATTCATTTATTTTCTTTTGCGGTGGGCGCCGTGTAATTTTGTATTATACTTTCGGCATCAAGGCACTGACTTTTTTCCTCACTCTTTTTTAACGTCTCGCTAAGGGAACAGCTGAATGAATAGAGTAAAACTGTAATGATATGTGACAGTATATAGTGCACAGGGTTCTTACAACAAGAAATGTAATGTATCCTTAGGACTTATGTCAAATCAGAAAGCTTCTGTATTTACAAAACTATCAAATAACTATTGTTTGTTTAAAGTTTTAGCCATTGTTTATGTTTGTTTGACAGTTATTAATGCACAAGCCTGATAATGACTGTAGCAAAAAGGTTCATCTCTTCAAAGTATGTCCATCAGTCTTGATTTTGTTCCAAGCTTTCATTTGTTGTGACTATGTTGAGGGAGACCTCTTTTAATACAAGTCACACTTGCCGCATACAGTCAGAAGTATGCGGACAGGCCCTCCCAACCTAAGATCATTTTTCATGGCTTGGCCAAGACTAATGAGATGACATTTCACACACAGTGCCAGTTAGTTCGTGCAGGACTTGCAAGAACCTCTGCAGTGCAGAAGTTCAGAAGATTCAGAAGATCGAACCACTGGTCACATAAAAACTATCACTATGCACTGTCCTCTCTCCCAGATCGATTCAGCCATCAAAAACTCGATCAAGGCGCACCACGCCTCCCCCGATAACCTGCACATTGAGAGTATAGAGTTTGGTTTTCACACAACCACCCTGACCGGCAACTGCAACGTCTTTGTGAGTCATTAATACGCATTCCTCGGTATGAATTGTTCAGAGACCACCGCGCGTGCAGGATAAAACATATTTAACAATTGTGTACTGTGCGACAGGCTACATCTGCTTCTATTATATTCACCGGGCTCCTCGACGGCGGCCGCAACTATTGCAACCTGCATGACCTGCTGACCTGTGAGTCGCTTTGTGTGAATGCATTTGCGTGCTCATGTTCATATCCATCACTGCGTGATGACGTTATTTCATTATATCTCATTATATCTCATTCTCTCTCTTTAGCAAGTGGCCTGAACAATGCGCCCGGCTTCATTGGTATCACCAACAGCGAGTTTTGCCTTGGCTCTGGAACCACCCCCTGTGACTAACTAAAAAGCTGGTAGATCTTGCTTTAATGCCATTTGAAATGTACGTAAATGTACTAACCCGCAATTAGGTATTATTAGTATATGCTCTACACGTTTCTCCACTGATGTCTGAGGAATGTGACAATATGATGCATGATAAATGTATTCTGAAGATGCTTATAGGCTTTATATAAGTAAGAAACACTTGCATGTATAATGTTTAAGGTTTGTTGACATGTGCTGGTTCTGTCAAACACAATGTCTTCATTCAGTGAAAACAAAAAAATAAAGCCACTGGAACTTCCCTCTTACATATCCTGTGAAATCACTACATTCTCGTTTTTCATGGTCAAACTGCGTGTAAGTCACCCACAAGTCAGATGACTAATCACAGCCATGGAACATCGCGGAATTAGAGTCAGGAGAAGAGACTCTGTGCATATCTATATATTGTTGGGTAAAAACACTTGGTATTATATTTTCCTCTTAACCCCATCAGGAGTGGAGAATCACCAACAAGTATGAATGTTACAGTAAACTGCCGGACATACTGAGCAAAAAAATATATTTTTGTTATTTTAAAAACAGGACACAACAGTCATCATGTTTCAGTACACACAAACCAGAAAATGTCGTCTATCAAGAAAATAGCAGAAGAAAATGTGAGTTTCCAAGTAACAAAAGCAGTAGTTGTGAACTGGTTTGTCTGTTCTAAAACGACAATTAACAATACAACTGCTGTAGTGCTGGCACAGTCACAGTTCCACTCTGCTTCCTTTTATCTGTCATTACAGTTGGGAAGTAAGGGAACACAATGAACACATTTGCATTTAAATTTGCAGAAGATGCAAATTTATTTTGTGGAATTTAGAACAGCTTTTGGGTCGAAAAAAATCACTGAAATTCATAATCAGAAGTGCAAGTGTGGAAACTTTTGGAGGCAGATGGGATAAAAAGGCTGTTGCCTTATTCAGGGAGATACAGCTGATGACGTGAGCCTTGAATATAATACAAACTAGACCGCAGAGACAATAAAAGTTCAGGTGAGGACAGAGGGGGAAGGATGGACTGACGGGCTGACGGACTGACGGACGGACAGACGGATAGATAGCACAATATGTGTACATGTTAAACCAAATCACTCTCATCATGACATATTCTGTCATCTGCGAGGTGACCTTGGTTTGATGTCTTTCCATGCCGGTGAGGCCAGTTGACTTCCTCCTGATTCTGTGGCAGCCTGCAGGCAAGATGGGACCTGGATGTGACAGGAACCCTTTTGAGAGGGGGAAGACAATGAAAATGGAGCATGCATAATTGTTTTAGAGTTCAACAGTCTTGTGAATAGCTTGAGGAAAGCATTAGGCGTTTGAATGATGACTTTAAAGCCGTACTCAGGGCGACCTTTTGTTTAACTCTGTTTGACAGTCTGCATGAAATCGAGGAGAGCACGGCAGAGCTCAGCAGACTCCACATTAATCATGATAAAACAGAGGGAGTAATGGCCACTATTTCACCCATAACCTGATATGCAAATGGCATCACTGAAGACTTTCAGAAGAGCCGGGTGCTTAACATAGTTTTTATTATACATGTATCTTTGAGACGACAGTATAGGATGGTTTACCTTTGGTTTGCAAAAACATGCAAAAAAAATGGCACCTGGATCTGAGGGTGAGAGTAAATGGAGTGGGAGGATGGACTGGAGACCTGTCCAGGGTGTATTCCCTGCCTTCGACCCCTGTGTACTGGAAAAGGCTCCAGCAGAGCCCTACAGCACAGAGCTACAAAGCTAAGTTAGGATGGTTATCTTTATTGCATATGTGTTTTGGAAATGGAAATTCTCTTTTTGTCAAGCAAATTCAATACAATATACACTATATGCAGAACAAAACCGAATAAAAGAGGGACTTTTCAAACTGAAGGATTAAGATGTTGTGTCCTGCAATGTGAGCTGTCTTAGAGCACCTGTGAAGAAGTTTCATTTTGTGTTGATCTGGCGCCCCCTGAGGGTAAAAGCAGAGGTCTTTGGAATATAACTATTGATGAACAACCTCTTGCTGCCACTTTCTAATACTGAAAAACATACAGAATTAAACAGGCCTCCTATTGTCAGTATTCCACTTTACTTTGCAGTCCCATTAACGTCACACTAGTGATGCATTACTGTGTAAATCAAATGGACACATCCTTGTTAGAATTCATAGAGCCATCTCATTCTTCTGTATTGTTTTCTGAATCATCCTGATAGCTCACGATGTTGTGGCTCAGACTTGTCAGCAGTGTCATGTTCAAAGTCCAAGATTAAGTCAAAGTTTAACTTTTTCATCTTTGCATTCTTAATAGTTAACAACTTAACTTAACTTAACACTTCCTCTGAATTCAAGTCGTTGCAGCCTGTGTGACTCATTTCCTTGAACAGCCACACATTAACTACGAGAGAAAAATAAGAAATATATATACAGAAGGTACCACCGGATCCTGTACCGGTGAGTCACAGTCCTTTTGTATCTATCATTACCAGGACATATAAGCGTTAAAAGATGCAATCATGTGCATCTCCGATGACCTCAGCAACTGGGTTGACAGATCAAATCAACTTGTACTGTGGGTCCTGTAGGACACGTGTAAGTTAAGTCCATTATTGAAAAGACAAACAACAACATGAAGGGGGAAACACAAAAAACCACTGTGGCGAGCTTTGTGCCTAAATGCACAGCAGAAATAAATGGATTTACATTCAGGTCTGTCGCATATTTGTTCTATTTATATAAGCCACTGTTCCAATCATTGATTGATTGTGGAATCAGGCAAAGATGGTGGCATACTGGTCACAACAGCTCTTTGGAAGCTTAAAAGTCATTCCACATGGATGACAGCTATTGTTGTGTAGACTGGGTTGTCTTGCCAGGCTGCAAGACAATGTTTGGATCAAATACAGCGGCAAAAGCAAAAATCCACAAAGTTGGGGTCCGATTTTATTATCTTGAATGATCTTCAATAAAACATGAAACTTTCTGATAATGTCTGATAAGTCTGATATTTTCATTTCCTTTTGAAAGTATATTCTGTGGCCCACAGGAACAGAAAGAGCCATTTCAAAACAAAAGCAACCATATGAATGCAGACAGATATTATTATTCATTTTATTTTTATATTCATTCCTTGGTTTTCAATTGAATCTTTCAATTCATTTTACTTTAATTTATGAATTCAAAATCACATTTTCTTATAAGGTATTTCAATTGTGACAAAAAAAAGAAACAGGTTTCAGATTTCCTGATTATTTGCAGGCAGAGAGTCCCACCCCGAGGCAGATCCACTCGTTGGTGTACTCCACGAAGCCTGGAGCATTGGTGAGTCCACTGCCTGCGCAGACAGGAAACAGAGAGATCGGTGTTGAGATTCGGATTCCAGATGAGGAGATCTCGTAATCACGCCAGAATATGCAGCAACGACTCTGAAACAAAGGTTTCGATGAATTTTGAAATGAACTCGGCTCTGACAAACCTACCTTGCATCACGTTGTGGAGGTTGCAGTAGTTGGTGCCATTATCCAACAGGCTAAACCAGGACAGAGACATCGAGGAACCCTGAGTCAAATAAAAACACATTGAATCAGATGTTATTCACATTCTCGCTGACATTTGTTTCATTTCGTGGCTGTACAGTCAAATCCAACCTGTATGTGGCAGCCCACGTCCATGGCTGTGGGGATCATGGTGAAGTTGACGTTCTCCATCTGACCCAGCGCAGATGTATGGTTGGCCTGAATGAGGACTGGAGTCACAGGGCCGAGCTGGAACACAACCACAGTTACGTTAGTGCTAAGTGCATTCACTAGTAAAAATAAATGCACATGAAAGTAAATTTCTCCACAGGTTTCTCACCGTGTATGTGCCCATGGCTTTAATCTGAGTCACAATAGCCATGCTGACTTGTTCACATGGCACTCCAAGCAACCTGGGAGCAGAGAGAGTCGACATGAATCACTATCTCTCTGTTCATGTTTTTAGTTTTCTCCCACATATCTTGGAACGGACACAAGCAAAGTCTTACCAGACGATCTTGCAGAAAGCGTGCGTAGGGTCTGTTGGTGCTCCACTTGTGATGAAGCACATGCCCAGGAAGAGCACAGCGGCCACAGCTAGAGTCTTCGCAGCCATCATGGAGTTTGGTTCTCTGTGGAGGTCCGGGTGCAGCCCGGGCTTATATAGAGCGCACCATGAAAGGCAGCAGGAGAAGACCGCTGGCCTGTCATGTGGAGCCATGGCGAAGGGATTTGCATGACACGTCGCATGGTTACAACAACAGGGCCAGAGTGTACAGTGAACTTTTAGATAAATATGGCCAGATAACTTTTAATACAGTCCTTTGTGTCTTTTAGTTGAGGTTATTTGTTCAGATTTTCTGACTTTTTAAGCATATTACTGCAGCTACCACTGCAGAGGATTGATTTATTCTGACCTACATAGAATGCGTTTTCATGTTTCACATTTCCTTACAAGTACTTTCTTTATTGATCCATTTGGTATTGATTTTCTCACCAAATCAAATCAGTATCAAAAATATCAAAGAGAAGTAAAATGTTTTTTGTACAAATAATTGTTTTAAACCAATCGTCCTGTCCATACCCAGCGATATTTAGGTTAACATTAGGTAAAATATGATATTTAGGTTAGAGACAAAATGATCCAATAATTGACATTTAAGATGGCAGAGTAAGCATTTTACTTTGCCTCATGATGATAATAAGCTCATATGATATATTTACACAGGTAGGAACTTATACAATAATATAGCCATGAAAAAGGCTCCCTCTGCACATGATGTCATCTGAAGACACATAGTTACTCATACAATGATATTAATGATGAGTGATCTTCAGAAATATTCCTCACTATGTTACAGTCAGTGGATTGTTTTTGGTGATTAGGTCCTGCGTTCTGCATGTGTGTGCTGGAGAGAGGCACAAGCAGAGCCCATCAGCATCGTTGGATACTAAGTGGGTTAAGTTAATTGATGAATGGATGGATGTAAAGTGGTAAAGTCCAATTTGAAGCTTATCTGGCAGCAGAACATTGCTGACATTTGATTTGTGTGTGCTGGATCTTTTGCTGCTTTTGCACCTTTCTATTGGGCAGACATGACTCAGCTGAATATCTGTGCTTTATTTTTTGCTATCAACAGTGATTTTGTTTTGTTTGTTCTTTATTGTTATTCACATCAGATTAAGTCAGAGGAGGAGAAAGTGGAGCATATACATGCTTATAAATGCTTATAAATCTGGAATAGATGTGCAATGTTTCATACATTTATCCACTTATCTATTTGCCATCCCAGGAAACATGTGACTGCTTCAGTGTGATGTACTGTTAGAGTCAAAGTATATAATCCTTCACAGGTTCATTGTTCTCATAATGCACAGTCTCACGCCTATTTCATGCAACAAACAGGCTTATTGATTCGCAAAACCCTTGAGGCTGTGGACAGCCTGTAACCACCATGACAAACAGTTAAAACACCAGAAACAACAAACAGGATGCCACGGTCACCCACTGGTTTTTATCCTCATTCATGTTGTTCCAATGGACTGAAATTCTCATTTCTTCAGGCAAAAACAGTAGTCATGCATGTATCAGTCATTCGATGTGTGATATTGCGGCTGAATAAGTGCCCCCTCTCCGTCTGCAGAGGGCACCAGATCACCACACTCAGCCCAGCCCTATACCCCTCACAGGTCTGCAAAAATCACACAGGTTGAAGTTAAAATGCATGGAAGCAATTCAGATTAAAGTATATGAAGACAGATATGCTCTGCTTAAATTGAGATCAATCGATGGTTGATCTTATATCTGGTAAAGCTTTGAGTATATTTCAAATTAAAATCTGATATGTCCTACACCAGGCCTGAGAGTCCATCCATACATCCATCAGTCAGATATCTTATGGACTCTTATACACAACAAAGTTGCAGGGATCGACCGATGCCTACCTCCAGTAGATATAGGGTAAAGTCAGGGAGGGAACCCTGGTCAGGTCACCATTCCATCACACAACACTCACCTTTCACTGTCACACTCGCATTAGATTCAGTTTAGATTATCAAATCAACTTTAATGCATGTACTTGAAATGTGGGACGAAACCAGACGCAAAAGACCCTTGGTCCAACTGAGATTTGAACCAGGGATTTTCTTGCTGTGAGGCGACAGAGCATTTCACCAAAAACTCCAAACCTGCTCATGAAATAATGTCTGCCCTCTGAAACTCTGCTTTGTATCTGAGCTGTATAGCAAGAGCTCCGCCTGCATGGGGGAGGTGGTTTTTAGTCATCCCTCTCCTGAAGGCTCTCCCTGTGGTCATGTCTGTCTGAGGCATGTCAGCCATACAGATGAATGGCAGTGACAATCTCCTCTTGTCACTAATGAGGAACCCTGCAGTGGGCCAGCTCTCCAGCCTCTATGAGCAAGAGCACTGCAAAATCTCATTTATCGTGAGGGCTCTGTGTCATGTTCAAGTTGCTAAGTTCATTTTGCATCCCCGTTACCAATTATGTGTTTGTTTTTCTCCGTTTTTTTCTGTCACAAGGGCTGATAGTATTGATTTTGTCTTTCACCTTATCATCAGCTGTATAGCTTTGTATTTCTATATGAATATCAAATGTGCTTTGCATTATCATTGCTTTTATTTGTTACTTACTCTAACTTTAGAGGTGGGGTGAACTTTTCCCATTAAAATCTAAGCCTTAATTTCCATTTACTTTACAGCCACTTACACCTAAACATGGAGAGAGAGGCAATAATGTAGAACTTAGAGATGAAATAACACAAAAACACAGCAAGGTACAAAATCCAGACAGAATAAGGATTTATTAAAGAAACAGTGGCATCTAAGAGTAAATAAACACTGAGACTTAAGCCTTGGTTTTAAGCCCCGAGCTGGGCAAATAAAAACTGCCGCTGCATCTCATCCTCCACATCTCAGTCGATACCGACAAAGACGGCTCATCCACCTTCAAACACGAAATGTGAGCATGGCTGCTGCCGCCAGTCTGATCCACACACAAGGCACAATTAGATGGCTAGGCTGGGTTTACAGTGTGTGGACGGTAATTTTCTCTGCCATTTGTAGGCATGGCTGGTGTGATGGTGACTGTGACAAATGCTGCTGTGGAGACCATCTGCCCGGCACAGAGCACATAGAGCCACAGTCTGGTCCTCAGACGGCATCATCTTCATGTTCTCCAAAACAGATATGTGCATTTAGGACCGATTTGTGCACAAAGGCCTGAAACTAACTATACAGTAGTATGTGATTTTTCTTTTATACAGAATTTACAGGCAGAAACAATTATTTACATTTTTTGAAAATGTTTTTATAGACCAATGAGTCACTGGTAAGAGCCATTTGTTCACAGTGTGAGTCGCAGTGACCTTCCCCCTTTGACAACTGCTCCAAAGCATAAAAACAATCTCTGTTTTTATGCTCTTAGTCTTTTATTAATTATTTTACCACAACCCTGCTGTCAGAAATGTGACCTTATTTATGCCTCACATATACTTACCGTACTTATCTATACAACTTATGATTTATAATTAATTACCGTTAAAACTACAAGTTAAAACTTTAGATGCCACCAAAACTGATGATTCATGCATTGTTTTTGTATTCATTTAAATGTAAGTACGCTGAAAAACGCAGAAATATTAAATAAGAGACAGTGTTTATTGTGAATTGTGTCATGACACTTCTACTGTGTCTCGCGAAGCTTTTAAATGCGGGATCCGTTAAGGAGGATGCGTCGGTGAGGCCGCCATTTTGGAACAGGGTAGCCATTGCCCCAGCATGTGAAAGAGACTGTGAGAAGGTTGGTTGGTGAAATTGGAAATAGACTACTGTGTACTGCCTCCGTTCTAACATTTTGACTCTCGAAAACAATCCCATGTTTTAGCAATTATTTAATACTACTAAAATTATATTGTGTCAAATTCACAATTCAAGCAAATATGGAGTATGCAGAATCATAACAATTATTATCGCTATTACTTATATGATCAAAGGGAAGAAAACACTGTAAAGCATAAACTAAAATACACACAACACACAACACAACTAAGGGCCACAAAAAGACCTCCCTAAAAGCTTCTACGGTGGCTGCAGATCTCATGTTCAATGGAAGAGAGTCCCAAATGGTGCGAGCCAAAGGCGAGGTCACCTTGGGCTCTATATGTGATAATAAATATATTACTCTGGATCTTGAACTGGCATTGGAAGCCAATGTAGTGTGTGTAAAATGAGTGTGGAGTATGTCATAAGGCTATAGTTCCTCAGCAACTGACCAGTAATATTCTGGACCATTTCTCAGAGAGGCTTCTCTCAGGTACTGCGAAGACTGGCTTCTGGCTCTTCCTTTCAGTTGTCATCTTCATCTGACACAGTCCACGGCACACATCGACTTGCTTCATTTCCTCTTCCATAAATCTCTTCCTTAACTTGTGCAAACCAATTATTTTTTATCAGAACACATGACACAACAACAACAAAAATGAGGGATAAATAAGAATAAAAATAAAGTACAACGTCCCTGGAAAAGATATATGGAGTAATTTTGAATACAAATGCTATTTACTATCGAAATGATTTCTAAAATGGAAAACCTTGCTGCAAGCATTGCATGTCTTAAATACAGGTACACTGTTCCAAGATGGCTGCCACGAGTGACGCATGCGTAAAACCCAGAAAGTACACGAGACGGCGCAAGGGTCTGGCAAACCGACGTAATCTGTCAACGGACCAATTAGACGATTCGGCCCGTTGAATATCAATGAGATTCCCGGAATTATCCTACGAGAAGAGAATATCGCCCGTGGCGTGGAGCGACTGAGCTGACGTCGTCTTCGGCCGGTCGTGGTTGTGGAGCCTGCTGAGCAGAAAGAAGGTTAGCGAACTGTGTCCCAGCAACACTTTCAGTCACGGAAACATTGCTGCAGCGAGGTCGCTCAGGTTGCAAGCTTCTGTCCGCCTCCACGCTCGACTCCGTCGTCCGGACGCGCCGGCGAGTTGCAGCGCACCAGGTGTGCCGCGTCTTTGAGTTGACGACAGCCACGCTGCTGCGGTGTGCTGCGTCCTGCAAAGCGAGAAAGTTGCACGGAGACGAGGAGAGAAACTTTGATTGCGGACCAGGGCGTACGCAGTTCAAAGGTCCCCTTCACCCCCCTCCCCTCCCCCCTCCACCTCCTGCTGGTCAGCTGTTGCACAGGCCTGCTAAAAGATCCTTAGATGTGAATGTGTGCAGCGCTTCAATAGATTACACCATAGATTAGGTACAAGATCTGTCATTGTGTTTACCTACCCTGCTTATCCTGCATGGAGTTCCTAATTCAGTTCATGTGCATTTAACCTACTTCACTTGCACTCAATCAACTTCACATCACCTGTTTTCTAGAATAAACGTGTTATTATTATTGTATTACCCACATTATATTTATATATCTTCATACTCATGCACCTGTATTATCTGGAAAGACTATCTGCCAAAAAAATTAGATGTAATGTATATCTCTCTTACTATTTTTACAGTACAGGAAGTTCCTGTGGTATGGATAGAGATCTCCTAATTCTGATTCTGATCAATGATGAATGTGTATTACTTCAGGGTTACTGGAGACCAGCGCCCCCAGTCATGTCAGAGTTGAGCGGTAAGGTCCAGACCGTCTTGGGTCTGCTGGATCCCGAGCAGCTGGGCCGCACCATGACCCACGAGCACCTGACCATGAGCTTCGAGTGCTGCTACTTCCCGCCGCCTGCGGGCGAAGAGGCCGTGGCCGAGGACCCGTTCCACATGCGGCACATGCACTGGCTGCGGCAGAACCCGTACAGCTGCCACGAGAACCTGCTGCTGCAGCAGGAGACGGATGCGGTGCGCGACGAGCTGCGGGCCTACAGGAAAGCCGGAGGGGGCGCCGTCGTGGAGAACACCACGACGGGCATCGACCGGGACCTGCCCACCCTCAAGCAGCTGGCCAAGGACACCGGGGTGCACGTGGTGGCCGGGGCCGGCTTCTACGTGGACTGCACCCACACGGCGGCAACCAAGAAGATGAGCGTGGAAAAAGTGAGTGAGGCCTGAATCTGACCCTCTGTTAGGCCTGCTGTCATAGAACATCCTGCCACTCGACCTCAGCCTTTTCTCTTTATCTCCTCTCCATCCTTTTGATTGATTTTCACCAGTTTCCTGTTGTTGTCCAGTGCTAAAGCTGCATATCACAGAAATTGTGCATGTAATCCCGATGGATATTTTTGTACAACATCTTTTTAAATGCGTCACGTGCTGCAAAGCGGGGTTGGCGTGGCGGATCGGTCCTGCTGTCTCAGAGACCCGACCTGGGTCTAGTCACAGGGCTCTGTGCAGGATTTACAGGCTCTCTCAGTGGTTTTCCCCCGGATACTCTGGTTTCCTCCCACAATCCAAAAAGATGCATTATTGGGTCGATTGCAGACTCTTAATTGCTCATTAGTGTAAGTTTGAGAGTGAGTGGTGTGTGTTTGTGTCCTCTGCTGGTTTGACGTCCTCTCTAGGGTGTATTCCTGCCGCTCGCCCTGCGAGGCTCGAGAGCTGCAACAATCAATCATTCTTGTAGATGACTCATTTGTCAGCAATATTTCTCAAATAGCTGTTTGGGCCATGAAATGGTGAAAATCCTGGCTCTTTGCTTACAAAGTCCAAGACAAGCTGCTCGAATACCTTTCCTGCCTAATAAAATAATGGCAAATATTTAATGTGCTGTCATGTCCGGCAGAAGACCATTCAGGCGCGGTATCGATTTGTTTTTGTCAAAAGCGTACGCCTCGCTTTCCACTCCTCAGCTCACGGACATCATCATCGGGGAGGTGCTGCACGGCGCCGACGGCACAGACATCCGTTGCGGCGTGATCGGGGAGATCGGCACCAGCTGGCCCATCACGGAGAGCGAGGCCAAGGTGCTGCGGGCCACGGCCCAGGCTCAGGCGCAGCTCGGCTGCCCCGTCATCATCCACCCCGGCAGGAACCCGGCCGCCCCGGCCCAGGTGGTCAGGATTCTGCAGGAGGCCGGCGGCGACATCGGCAAAACTGTGATGTCACACCTGGACAGGTGAGACCTCACTACAGACGGCGCCCGAAGACGACCCCGAGACGAACTTTATTTCTTAATAGGAACGCAGTCTCCCCCTAACAAAGAATTCTAGGCGTGCAAGCAGAAGATTTAGGGGCGCACCTTAAATTGACCTGCAAAGTAAATATTTACACTTCCTCTCATTTTCACTTTGCTGGACTTTGATAATAAATGCCGAAATTTTGTTTAAAATTTGCTATTATGGTGCAACAGTTTGACAAAACATAAACATAAGGAACAAGTTCTACAGGCTGCAACTAAATTTAAACTTAATAATAATAATAGATAAACGACTTGTGGCTACACTCCGCACACCTGCCCCTTTTAATCTGGTCCGGCCTTTTGGTGCATTTCGCGATTGTGTTCCCAGGCTAGTGTAGGTCCATGAAAAGACACCCTAACCCTTATCCCCCAACATGGTTTTGTTTTTCCTCTCACGTGCAAAAACACGAGCCGCCCCTTCTGTCACCGCCCCCGCGCTGGGGACAGCTGAGCCGTTTGGCATCACGAGACGATCCGGCAGATTTCCTCGGATGGCGCGTGGCTTCGTTATATTGTCGTCCGTCTCACAGTATAACACTTGAGTTTCCACCTCCGGCCTAAACCCGCCGCAAGCCGCGGGTACTGCGGAAGCGGCAGCAGGCGTCGCAGCCCTCCGATCTACTTCTTTGCAGACAGAAATGCGCACAGTCGACCACTGAAGATGTCCACAGTCAGTCGGGTTTGGTCAGAGGAGGGAGGGAGGGAGGGAGCCCAAGCTTTCTGCAGCACGCCGCATGGAGCTGGGACTGCTAAATGAGGACGGAGACTTTCACGGCTCACATTTCAATACAAGTGGATGTCTTTCTTGTTTCGGCGTCTTGCTTCAGAGAACTTTGGGGAGCTAGTTTGCGTATTTAATTTTTTTTTTTTTTTTTAAAAAGGCCCGCTCCCGGGAGTTCTCTGCATGCGTTTTTAAAGATAATGTTGAACACTTCTCGTATGTGACATTTAATTAATCTTGCGCTCGGAGGCATTTGCGCAGAGTTTTGTTTTGGCGTCTCAGCAAAAGAATATCTGTAAATATGTTCTGTGAATATCTCCCCACTCGACCAGTAATAAGCCGTATTGGCTCAACTCTCTGAGGGAAGTTTAAGTATCAAGTTATTCGATTTCGCCGCCATTGAAAACTTTTTGAAGTGGCGGCCCTGCTCTCTCTCTCGACGCTCTCATTTGTGCCCCCCTCCTGCAGGACTATATTCGATGAAGGCGAGCTGCTGGAGTTTGCCAAGCTGGGCAGTTACCTCGAGTATGACCTGTTTGGAACAGAGATGCTGAACTACCCGTACGACCTGAAGGTGGACATGCCCAGTGACAGCCAGAGAGTGAAGACGTGAGTACCGATCTGGGTTAAACTCGTCTTTTTTTCGGGTTGTGAGACCAGGTGCGAGAGTCTGTAAATGCACCACTCCATGCTCAGGAAAAACGCCGCTTTAGTGGGCGACTGCCCCAGGCTTGTCCATGTAACTGTAAATTGTATAGGAAGAAAGGGAGTGTGTAGAGAGGCGAATATGAAAGACGGCCTGGCAGTACATGAAAGCAGATACAATGTCAGGTGTCAGGTGTTCACCGTTTGCTTTGTTGGCGCTCAGCTTGGCCTTCCTGGTGAAGGAGGGCTACGAGGACAAGATCCTGGTCGCGCACGACATCCACACCAAGAACCGTCTCACCAAGTTCGGCGGCCACGGCTACTCGCACATCCTGAAGAACATCGTGCCCAAGATGCTGATGAGGGGCATCTCGCAGCACCAGGTGGACAAGATCCTCATCGACAACCCCAAACACTGGCTGACCTTCAAATGAAGCCCGTGCATCTTCAGGGGACGCACCCCGAGCGATCCCTGCAATCATCCAAACTAATTTATGAAGGAATTAATTGATACCTTTCATTAGGAAGTGCGAATCGTCGCGTCACTTTGACCCCACACACACACACACACCTGGTATTAACATGCCGTCTGCGTCCTCATGGTGAAGGCCAAAGCTTATGAGCGAAAGCAGGTAGCCGCACCTTAGTGTGAACCTGGCCGTAAGGACACACGTCTAACGAGCGGCTGTGCATCTGTCCTGTGGCAGGAGAGCATGCGGCACCTAATCCAAACGTGTGAAATATCAAGGCGGTCGGGACGGAAAATGAATGACACACAGTGAGAAATAGCTGCGCGTGCAGCTGTTACGGGGCGCATCATTTATCCAGTCGCAGGGAAGCCCACGCGCCTCGGCTGCACCACGTCGCAGCCAGCCGCATTGTTTCTACAGAGGAAATAACATCAAGTGTGACTCGTACCAAATTTAGACGATGGGACACAATTAAAAAATCTTTCATAGACGATGTTTCACAAAGTTGACAAGTTCTCCCCATCTCAAACTTAGGCGGCGTTTTAATGGAGTCTGGAGCTGATTTGCCGCCACTTCCCATTACTCTGAAGGAGAGAGATCCGACGTGAAAGCCAGGATTGTTTAATTCGCCAATGCCTCTGGATACAGAACTCATTTTAAAACCAGGTGTGAATGAGTGTGTGGGCCCCTCCACAAGTTTCGAGCTGAGCTAATTAATTGAAACCTGATTTCACAGTGGCAATTATTCACTTAATGTATGTCCCTGTTGTTTTGGTCTGTATCTGTTGCGTGAAACAGCTTTAACTTGACTACAGCAATGCAATTTTCAGGCATCAGCCCAGGCACTAGTGCCTTCACCAGTACTGGTTCATACAGTGTTGGGGGAGTTTCTTTTTAATGTGTATTTCCCTACAGATTACAAAATACATGCCCTGAAATGTAATTTGTAGCATATTCCATTAGATTGCTCTATGTAATGTATTATAAATACTTACTCTAAAACTCTAATTGTCTGACAAGTATGAATATGACACCCATATTCCTTATTTTCATTTCATTCAATGTGTAACTGGATTACACTCGCTTAGGCTTGTATTCTCAATCCATTGCGTTTTCGGCGACTCCCCAACACTGTCGATATGGTGCTAATTGATTCCTCCGTGTCACTGTGCTTCGGCATTTCTTGGGGACGTTTCTGCAAATAAGGGAGCCTGTTGGTAATCAGTATGCTGCTCTGCTCCCGACACAATGCGGCGGTGTTAGATGAGTTGTCCCGTTGCCCCTCAGTGGGTGTCTGGGTGTCTACGGGAGGCTGGCGGGGCCCGATGAAGGACACGCTCTCCTCTCATCTGGGAACAGGTGGCCTCACAGGGTGACATCACCGCGTGATCAATGGCACGCACGCACGCTTCTCCGCCACCGTCTATGCCACTGTACTGCCTCTGATGCGCGGCCTGAGAGCTCCGGAGATGTGATTGTGCGTCGCGTGGCGGACAGTTTCATGCTCGACAGTCCACAGAGACAGATCGATGGAAACATTTGTCGAGCGCCACTGTCCAGCTCCGAGGTGGTGACTAACCGCCGGACAAGCTGTCACACCGAGACGAGAAAGTTACAGACAGAGCCTCTCTTTGACGTGTTAGAATGACTGTTTTTTATATAATCATGCATCACAACAGCTTGTACATTTCCACTCCAAAGTGCAACAGGTATCCGTTTTTTTTTTTTTTCTTGAAAAAATAAGTAAATAAATAAAGTACACACATTGATGAACAACACTGGGAACAGAGTGGTGACCATGTTGAGTACAAGTTTAGCATCTATAATTGAGTTCCTAAGGTCGGCACATGTATCTTTCAGCCTACGCTCACCGAGGACGTGTTACCCACAGCAGCTACAGTGTGTTTGAGATATCGGCAGTTGAACAGTTCATCCAGGGAGCTACAGCAACACCAATCAGTCTGACAAGGGTACAACTCAAGAGATGTACAGTTAAACCCTCCGGCTGTGTTCATCTTAGGTCCTTTACCTTGGAGTTTCCCGTCCATGAAGCATTTTAAATTGCTTTGGATCATAAACCTATTACCTCATCTTGTGTTTTATCAACTCAAATTCTAGTGAAAATTGCTGACTTTCATTTGGTAGTTATGAAATGTAAAAATGAATGTTCAACACTGTAATTGAGTATTCTTTACAGAAATAGTACAGTGTGTTTCGCGTGAGTATTGGCGGTGATTGGGCCGGTTCATTTGTTGGAAGCCCAAGGCCTAACTGGATAGACCTTCAGTTCACACACAAAGTATTTATTGAGGTCACCGGTAAAGTGGAGCATCGCTGGGCTCAGAGTGACAGAACTCTCGCAGGATCTCAGTCAGGATGAGTCCCGACGTCTGGGCAAGGTTCACATTTATCTTCTCGGGCTCGGTCTGCCCTGTACAGAAGATGGATTAACGCGAGAGCTAAAATAGCATCCCAATAATGTTTGGCTTGGATCGGCTTGTATGACCTCAAGTCGTTGAGGCCAAATGGGTCATAAATACCAAGTGATAGTTCAAACTTGTACAATTTGAGTTGACAAAAAGATAAAAGATTAGGTGACAATATGCGTATCATTCTGATCTACAATAATTTAAAATGGTTTGTTATTTTTTTCAGAGTGATAATGTTTCAATCGGAACACAACAGGAGTGTTCAAAATCATCCATTGTGATTATTCTGCAATTACACTGAGAGCTCCATCAATGTGCAGCGTGCCTCTTGTCCTCCACATCTTTCTGGGATTTCATTTTTTTTCTTTTAGGAATGGAAAATGCTGAGCTCTGTCTTTAATAATCAGACTGACATGGAATGGAGCATGAGCAGTGAAGCAAGCTACACTCAGAGCAGACCCCCGTCTCTGCTACCCTCTCCCACCATCCCACCCCTGTTTCCCCAGCTGGGCTCAGTCTGCATACAACATGAAGCCGGAGAAGGTGCTGTACTTGTTGTTGTTGCCCCCGTGAGCTTTGCCTCCGTCTAGTTTGATGTAGATCTCGTCCCCGGGCTCCAGATGCAGGACCACGCTGTTGCTGGCGTAGTCATAGTTCTGGTCCGCATCCTGGGCGATGGCGCTGGCTCTCACCTGGAGGACACAGTTTGAACCACACACACTTTATATTGGCATTGTTGTGTCATTTTGCACCCAAACACCTAAGCAAATCACACATAGATGTATAACCCAAGTTGTATAACCACTTGGCAATAAATATGAGCATCATTTTAGCATCGAGCCAAACTCTAAACAAACTTCACTTGCAAACACATGTGCTTTGAGAACTGCAACATTCACAGTTCATGCACCAAGCTGTGTCTTTTCTACCGATTTGCCATAAAATTATGGCAAAATAAAGAAAACTGTAACAAGTACAGAGTTTGTAACTCTCAGTTCCATTCATAGAACTGTTATACTGCAAGAACTTCCCCCTGGGGCATTCAAAGCGCATGAACCCAAGAGTAAGAACAATTGAAAAAATAAAACAAGGCAGTGACAGGATAAACAAGGTGCAAATTGATATGAATGCAGCACTAAGTATAGAGCAAGGCGAGAAGAAATAGAAACATCTTTGAAGAATATTAAAATGTGCTGGTGGTATTTAAATAATGTGTGTTTTGGGTTGTGAGGCAGCCAAGATAATGAATATAGCAGCATGGTTGTGCAACACACTGGCAAGATATATGTACGGTATTATAAGGTTGTAAGTAGTGCAATAACTGTATGAACTGTATGTGTCTTAAACCACTGTTGGCCTAAGAGATGAAAAAGGGCATCCTACATTCGCTTAAAATCTGAGTAAAAACGCAAAAATAAAAATGTGTGCACCAAGTGGTATCTTTTCACTTTGTTTCCAAATTATGTCGAAAAGATCAATACTTGAACATATACAGAGCTTGTTACTCGCACTTGAGTTCACCAGAAACGTATTTGACTCCCCAGGGAGCATTTCATGGCACAGCAACGTAAGGGTAGGCATAGAATAAGAATTGAAAAGGGTGCAAAGTAATGATTGAAAGGGGCAGGTTTAGTGCATCTTCAGAAGTAACACTTAACATCTCTGAATAAGAAAGAATCAAAATGTTCTGGCAGCATATGGTACAAATGGGTTGTGAGATGTTAATAAGGCATCCAATCTGATGGATAAAATGCGTAATACGTAAAAATGCAACAAGTAAATGGTGAAGCAAGTGGAGTCTTTTCACTGTATGTTTCTAAATGAAGGGCACAAATGTCAAAACAGGAGGAAATACAGAGGTTGCTTCAAACTGCTGCATTTCACACAGTTTCGTGCAAGACGTCGATGAATAAGAAAAAGAATCTAAATGTGCCGGCAGAATTTGCTTGTGCTGCATTTTAGGCTGCGTGGTGCGTTAGTGCGATATCCAGGGATGACCACGAGACGTCCAAACTGCGCGTAAAAGGCGTGCGTAAAATGCAACAAGTAACAATTCGCACACCAAGTGGTATGTTTTCTCAGTGCGTTGTGAATGGTGGCGAAAGAAAGAAAGATCAAGACTGGAGCAAACGCACTGTTACTTGCAATTCAATTCAGAGAACCTTGATTGTCTTGAGTAACGCGGTGTAATTCACACGCGCATCACAAGAGTAAAAGAAAATTGTGCTAATTTGAAAGTGAAGTAGATGTGACCTATAGAGGTGGAAACGTCTGAGAATAAAACAGAGGAATCAAAGTGTGCAGGCAGCATTGGCATATTGGGTTGTGGGGTAGGTCGGATGCAGCATGTATGGAGCCGGCTGTGTGTTTTGGGCATGCAGGTGTAGAGCTGCTAATGGGCTCCTACCTGGTTGTTTTTGCAGAGATCGGCCCACATGCTGGTTCCGTCCCCGCCTCGCATCAGCACATGGTAAACAAAGAAGTAAATCCCGGGTATGGAGCAGGTGAATTTCCCGGTGGCGGGGTCGTAGTGGTTCCCCAGGTTCGTCACCACGTCGTCGAACTTGAGCACCTCGTATCCCTCGTGCTGCTTCTTCAGTCCCGCGTAAAACGCGATCTTTGGCACCGTGTTGTACGTGGCGGCGCTGATCGCACCGTTGGGTCCGTTCGCTCCGGGCAGTCCCGGCGGACCCGGGGGCCCCGGAACCCCTCTCTCCCCCGGGGGACCTGCGGGTCCGGGCGGGCCGGGCTCTCCCCCCGGACCGCGTGGCCCCATCCTTCCGACGCGGCCCGGCTCCCCCTGCGGCCCCTGGATGAAGGTGGGCAGGGACTGCACCAGGCGGGGGTCCTTCACCGGCCCCGTGGCTTTGGCCGTGGCCGTAGCTGCGGTCCCGTGGGAGTCACACACCATTTGACAGGATCCCAGCATCTCGTAGCGGGCCGGGCTCCCGGCGGTGTTGACCAGCACCGGGATCAGGATCACCAGCACCAGCACCAGCGCGACGCCACATACTCCAGTTGCGATCATCTGCGCTCTGCGGACCCGCGGGGATCTTCTCCGGAGCGGATGGTCTTCCAGCCTGCTGGTGGGAGCTATTTTTGCGGAGGGGAGAACTGCACCTGTGTGAGATTGCAACTTTTGGAGATGAAATAGTCTCTTAAATGTTCATGCGCAAAGGTAACCATGCACAACTTTGGCGCTCAGCAGCTGCAGTAGCATCACCATCCCCTCAGCTGATTCATCTCCACCTGCAAGTAGAAGAAAAAGAAGACAAGAGAAACAACAACAAAAAGTGTGCGAGGGGAGAAACTGCGCTGTGTTGGTGTTGTGTGGAGGGGGAGGCATAAGTTTCTAAACATGCATAGCGGAGAATAGGCTCCAAATGAGGAGTTGCCCCCTCCTCTGTGTGTGGAGAGGCAAGGGAGGGGTGGAGGTGATGGATGGCATCGAGTCCGTGCATTTATTCAATCAAAAGTGGAGGAGAGAGAAAAAACACTGATCTCCGATGTGATTGTATCATTTGGGTTCGACATGCATTAGAATTGCACCTGTGTGAGATGGCAACTGTTGGAGATAAAGTAGTCCCTTAGATATTCATGCGGTAAGGGAAACCACGCAAAACTTCTTTTCATCCTCTCAACTGATTTATCGGTTACTGCAAGAAATACGACAACAAAACGTGTCTGAAGAGAGACACCGCACTCGATTTGTGTTGAATGGAGAGGCACAAGTTTCTACCCATGCATCTGAGAAATTGGGCTCCAAATGAGGAGTCGACCCCTCCTCTGCACGTGGAGAGGTAGAGGGAGGGAATGGGGTGATGGATGGCAATGGGTCCATGCATTTCTTCAATCAAAAGTGGAGGGGATAAAGAAAACAGTGATGCAACTTTGGAGCGGTGAAACGTGACCACTTTCTCCAATGTGATTGTATCATCCGAGCACAACATGCATTACTTTTTTGGTATTGATGACTGTAAGGTTACACACCCCCACAACTCTTTATCACAGCTTATCCCAGCAGCTCTAAAGGTCTTAAGCATAATTAGGCCCATTAAAACCACAAAAAAAGCTGCACTCCTTGGGCGCCCGGTCACACCTCAGCGGCTCCCCACGTCCAATTTATCATTTGGAGAAAATCTATAGAGCCACTGAGAGGAAGGAAGGAGGGAGTCATAGGAGCTGGCAGTGAAGGATGACTTCACACAGATCTGGTGATGAAATGAGTGAATGCAGAAGAATATAATGTGAGATCACTTAATTAATAACCAAACAAATCCACCCAGTTGAATAGCTTAGTCGTAATCTTGTGATTTTTTTGTTCAACTAGCAAAAAACACTTTTTTCTAATTATCCCTATAATGATCCGTTGATCTGTTGGCACTGATTCCGTTCACTGATTTTAAAGCGAAACGTCCTCTCCAGATAAAAGTTCTGTGAAGTTTGAGTGATGAAAGACTAATTCCGGCAGAGAGGGCCAGGTGATGATGTGCTCATGAATGTGCAGGGATGTAGGTGCAGAGATAGATGAACAGATAGCCAACTTGGCTTGTTTGTTTTCTTTGTTTTCTTTTTTTTGGGGGGGCAGGTGGGTTGTGGCTCCAATGAGATGCTGTGGAAGTCACGAATGCTACAGCTGCATCGTAAATAAGTGCAATACAAGTTGAGAAAAGTCTTGGCATAATGGTTTTACTTAGAAATTGTTTCTAAGTAAAGTCAGACAAAAGTAATGTCTTTGCTGTGAAAATGTACCTCTACAAAACACTTTGATGTGTATGTATTTGCAGTCTTTTCATGTGCCATTTCTTTAATCAAAAAATGTAAAATGTTAATTTCATTTCACTTTTCACTTTTTACTTCCATTCATTGTCTTACCCATTTGGTATATATGATGATGTCACAGGGGACTGCCGGTGCCCATCTGTATGAATCAGAACCAGTATGTATTACCAAGTTTTATACGTGTCCCATAATTTGCTTGGTGTTGGTGCAAAAATGAGCAAGATGGAGTTTCGTATAAAGCCCCTGGCACACTTTAAACTTAAAACTGAGCAGTATTACTTGTATAGATACTGAGGATGGACAAGAGCACAATGTGACCGCTACATGGAGAAAAGGGAAGGACTAACTTCTACGACATATATTAATGTGAACAGATCTAAATTGTTTCTTTCTATGAGAAGCCTTGAGGTGTGGAGTAGCATAATTGGGACCTATGTCCCATTGTCGTTGGGGCTCACACTGGAACTGGGCAGTTTTTTCTCCATTTACATGAGAGAAACTGAGTTTCTTTGAACTAGGAGCCTCCAATGAGCCACAAATAAATGGGAATAAGTGGACATTGGTTGGTTCAGGGATTGTCCTCTCAAGGTCATGTGCCCAGGTTTCATGCGTGTTTGTCAGGTGGGTTGAATAGTACCATAAAATACAGAAATGTAACCATTGGAGCTGGAATGAACATGAATTTACACAAACAAAATGAAGTATGATGTAAGATATGTTTGCACAGCTCTTTAAAGATGCCCTAGAATAAGAGTATTTATTGAGCTACAGAACTCTTGTTTCATATGAAATGCCTCAGATGATGGTGCTTTCATGATTACCTGGCTTGACTCGGCTCGGCTCGGTGATACAGGCTCACACGATGGAACCAGAATCAGAGTGTGACTGGTTTGCAGTCAAATGTGTTTCTTTACTTGTCATTTCCATCAAATCCAGGGTAAAAGCAGTTTTTATTCCAGATACCCTTTAAAGGGTTTAAGGGCCAACATTTACTTAAAATGTTTACCGTGAAAAACATTCATTTTTTAAGAGCTAGAACAACATAAATGATATATCAGGTCAGCTTCATGACTTGTACTGTTGTACGGGTGATTGTCGGCTCAAATGCCCTGTAGACAGGTCGTGTCATTCTACTCGATCATCCTCTTGTACTTCCTGTTTTGAGTTCAAGGCTGTGTCATCGCATGTGAGCTAAAATACATGAACATCTTTCAAAGATCACACATTTTCTGTGGGATGGGTGCAAAGCAAGAAATAGAATGGTATATAATGGAGTAGTATATGGACACACACATGCAGCCACCCCTGCGCACGCACCGCAACACAGTGGGACATGCTGCGGCGGCTGTGAGTCAGTGAGCGCTTGTTAGCGGTCAGGCTCTTTCCCTCCAGTTGGCACGAGCCTCCAGTGACTCAGGGAGACTTGTCGACCAGGAGCCAGAGTGAACAGCAGTGTCAAAATCTACCCAAAGCTGTGCGAGGAGAGCGCACAACTTGTATCAGGAAGGCTTTTCACACGATCGCACACAGCAGCTTAATCAGAGGCGCACCTTTTTTCCCGTTTCCGTCTTAAAAAACGAAACAGATCCCCTGTCCAGAGTTGACTCTCGTCACTCATTTCCAGCGCCCAGATCTTAGTTGCTCATCTCATCTCACCTCCTCTGATGTATTGAAGGATTCCTCTGGTGGTGGAGGAGCCCTGACAGGTTGTTTTGAGCCTCGGCTCTGGAGTTCATTTACAACCAGTCGGGCAGGAGTCCTGGGGGAGCCTGATGATTTTTGACATCCGGACAAGCAGATGTTCAGAGGACATGAATAAAACATACGGCCCATCTGACCGCAGACCGGAGGCTTTCCGAGGGTCTAATGAAATATAAGGCTTGATTTCAAATCGCGGGGAAATAAAAAATAAATCTTTTTGTCAGTTCACTGTGACGCCGTATGAAATATGTATGCCATTTATGTAGCCTGACCTGGGTGGCTAAGCAGGGTTCATTTGCGGTTATGACAATCAAAGATGAGACAGGTTCGTCAAAGGCTGTGCGCCGCGAATGGGAAGGCAACTGAATGGACCTCTCATTACCAGGCAGGAATATAAACAGGAATGTTATGTGACCACCCAAACCCGAGTGTTGATCAACTGATATAAAGCACCATGTGGGCCAGGCGGCGATAAGATGCATGTCCCTCAGTACTTTTCACGCCTTCTGGCATTTTCTGAATTTGGGTGTTTATTTTACTTCTCCGTGGCGAAAAAAAAAGGCTTCGCTGCACAGTGCAGCCCAGCAGGGGAGGGGAGGGGAAAACAGCATGCGTTACCACACCACCCACTCAAAGCTGGTCCTGTACAGTATTTAAGATGGCGACGCAATCATAATCAGCCAGGGTGGGACTTAAGTTTCACGCCAGAGCGCCGGGACTTCCATTCAAGCAAAAATCAAGGTGTGATTTGTGATTGTTTTGTCGGGCTTCATTATTTGTTTCCGGGCTGACGGGCTGACGAACGGCTCCCACAAAAGCTTTCGCTTTGATTCGCGTGCATGCCCTGGTGTCAGGGCACTGCTGTCATTTCAGCTCCTGCAGCAGCTTCTCTGGAGCTTCTCTCTCCGGAGCCATCCACTTAATTCTGATTTGCCGCCAAACCCACTCTCGCAATGCACCCGAAGTTAATGCCCCCCACACGAGGGAGAGATAAGACAAGGAGAGGATTCCAAGGCACCTGAGACTGTTCACAGATGCAAAATGCTGGAAAAGAACCCACAGAGAGAGAAAACATTAACTGTGAGCATGAGGGAAGTGTGGAGATCCTCATTCATTCAGGTCATTGTGTTATCCAGTGATTTGTAAGTTGTGGAATCTGGACTTGTTGGTTCCTGAAGTTGTTTCATCTGACATCCAAGATGGTTTTTCAGAGGTGACTGCACAGAGGTGAAATTTTGGGCGTCTCCACCAACTGGGATGAAAGATGAAATGTCCTTTTTGCCTAAAGTACATAGGCATACATAACAGACCAACAATATCTGAGTACAATCACAGGTGTGTTTCTGATATAGGTGCTACAAAAGGGAATAGAAACTACGGACCAGTCTGACTGAATTGAAATTGGCCATATCTAAAGTGCAGTTAGTTGCTAGGAACACTCCACTTTAACAAACACCAACTCCATTGAGTTTAAATAGACCAACTCAACACACAGAATCCCAAGAAGACCCAGGTCAGGTGCAGCTCAAGACAGGAGAGGAAGATGGACACACAGCACGGGCAACACACACACACACGCACACAGAATGCTGTTACACCTGACTGACTGCACTCACAGCAAAATGTTTGCCTATCAAGTCATTTTTTGTCTGACATTCAAGTCATTCAATTCAGAACCTTCTCAGAACAAGTGGGAACTAGTTTGGGAACACTGATGAATTTCAAGTCACAAGTAGCAGTAGTAGTAAAGCAGAATTCCGTTGCATTTGGATGGATTGAAACGCGTATCTCTTTCTTTTTTGCTGCACATGCGCTTTCAGGGAATTATTGACACACGTGGATATCAATTTGCCGTGTCTTCACTGCAAATAGATTACGTTTTTTTGAATTTTGAAAGCATGTGAACATCCATCTCAGATATCGATCATACGGACGCTTATGCAATAATGTCATTGTCGCCAGAACGTCTCCATTTCTGCCACCACCAAGTGGCTCCACAGTATTGAAAGCGTAAAAAAGCATAAAATGCGTTTAAATTACTGTTCATTAGACTTGCTCAACCTGAATGCATCTGATGGCTGTAATTTTCACGCCGGCACACGTGCACATACAGCGCTGCTCGTTGTGGCCGATTCCATTTTTCAAAGCTCCCGTTTTCCTTTCTGCACTGTCCCCATGTCCTCCAGCATGAGCCCCGAAGCCATACACGTCACCGCTCACATTCACTCGGTGAATAAGACGTTGAATCATGGCCTGCACCCTTCGAGTGGCTCACTGACGATGGCGAAAGCCAAGCAAATCGCCCGATGAGAGACGCATTTGAGCGCTTTAATGAATCCACACAAAAAAAAATCCAAATACGTTTAAGAGGGTGAGCGAAGCAAATCAAAGCTTGATGGCCAAACTGAAACTCCAGTTCACCGATTCAATAAAACATGATCCTGAAAGCAACTGATTTTAAAACAATAATGGAGATATTTGAGTCCAGCAGAGCCACGTGAGACTCTCAAGGTACAAAGTGGGTAGGATAATGAATGGATGGATGCATCAAATAGTCAATGGAGACTCAAAACAGTGTCAAAATGTTGCCTCCATTCTGTAATGTCTGTAACGTATTCGATTAATGGGTCGGTTATCTCCACGTGTCATCTCCATAGTCCTTTATGTGTGAGACACACCTACGGTGTGTGTATGGAGCTGTGAGGAGAGGCTCACCCTTACGTTCCAGAAGTGTCCTGATCCCTCCCAATGAAACTTTATGCGTTGCAACCTGGGACACGGGATTACAACAAAGGATTATAACGAAACCAAATCCCCCATGCAACAAAAAAAATAAAGAAACGAATAAGTAGATTGATTTTCATGGAGATGTCAATCGATGCACCGTTTCGCTGATGGCATCAGAGGGTGGAGTGTCACATTTTCTGCCGATGAGATTGAGCGGCAGCGAGAGGCTTAGTGGCAAATACAATCGAGGAGTGTAAACATACCGGGGGCCGCGAGAGGCCGATCAATGCCGCCAGTCTGGGATTGATTAATTACCTCAAGAAAGAGACTGAGGTGTGAGGGCGCCAGAGAAACCTGATCAGAACAAGATTTATCACCCAATCTGTGTATCATCACTCCCCCCTCACTGATTTCACTTTTCTCTGCCCTTCTCCGTCTAGCGACTCGAGCGCGTCACGCGAGTGACCTTAAAAAAAAATGAACTAATGTTGACCTTAGCCTACATTTCAGAAGGGCAAAGCCTGCAGGTATCATATAGGTACACTGTAAGCCGTGATAGCTGTAGGGTTCAACACAGCCAGACTCTCGGCAACACTGATTCTCAGCAACAAAATAATTTCAGGTGATTTATTCTGTCGATTGTGAGATCTGTTTGTCTCATATGACTCTGGGAAAAAATGCATGTCAGGAGTAACATAGAACACATCTCAAGCAACAACATTTGTCGAAATGATGTTTTCCAGTTCCATTGAAGATCAAGGAATCAAGGTCAAGATGATATTTTCACGTCTTTTCCTCAGCAAAACAGTTCTTCGTCAAACTAGGTTGATTTTTGTGCATTTAAAATCTCACCTTAAAGCGGAGGAGCACCGTTTTGTGAAGTCTGAGAAGTCTTTCTCTCTTGGGCAGATTTAGAAGAGTAGATTGGCTCCTCTGACGGATTTGCGAAATCTGCAAGTCTAATGCTCACTCGAGCAAATTTTCATTTCTTTGTACAAAAACGGCTCTGTGGGAGATAACGTGGCAGTGCAGTGTACGTCCATTGGAGGGAAATGCAAAATGATAGGTCAGTCTCATACAGTTACAGGTATTTGTGAGCACGTTTCCCTATTAAGTGAAGATCATTTGCTTCTGACATTGGTACTTGGTATTTATGGTTGGAATGGTATAGAAACGTCTCTTCTATACCATAAACGAATCTCTCCCTAACTGTATGAGTGCTGCTTTGATATTCTGCTTTCATATAGCATTTTATTTCAATGCCCTTCTTGACCCAACACCGTAATTGTTGCCGTAGCTCTCGAGGCTCTGAGATTAAATCTTACTTGGACACAAATCAGACTCACTTTCAGAAGCGACCAATCACATGACAAAGGAAGTAGAAATTAGAAATATCTTTCTTTCCTCCGATCCGTAATTACACAACCACCACACGCAAATCACCGCGTTCGGCACAATGATTGCCGCGGCACAGCTCAACCTCGAGTAGTAACCACACGTCCCCACCTTCAAGGAAACAATGCAGCTGATTGGAGATGTGGATGGTTCTTCTGACTCATGCACACTTCCAGCATCAGCTCCAATTTCAGCACATTCAAGTTGCGAGGTCTGCGGGAAACCCTATTTAATGTGTCATTCCTCTGCACGCCGCACCTCTTGAGATGAAAAAAGAGAAAAGAAACAATGTTCCGCATGCAATGTTTTTCTGTTTTCCGTTTCACCTTAGAAAACATTGTCCCGGCCCCCAGATATTCCATCAAATGTGTAATTTGCAGTTGAAGTCAGACATAACAGTAGCCTTCTACGCCAGCCCCAGCAGTCAGGACTGTAACTACAACGGAGGTCATGACAGCGGAATTTTTTTAAAGCAATTCGAGGTTTTAGTTCATACTTTACAAACCAAAGCCCCGCTACATTAACCTGAAAGTGACTACTTGTGGCAACTTTTGGACCCTCATTAAGGCTTTCCCGATCAATACTTTTCGCACGGGTCGTCACGGCTCGGTGCCTTAGTCACAAAGGGCGATGCACATATTGATGAATCCACATAGAACTATAACCCGATCTCTGCAACTTCCTTCAGATCCACAGTACACAGCGTTTTGTGTGTATATTAGATGCAATTAATGAAGGGGGGTGACACGGACAAATTTTGCTTGTGCGTAAATGGAAGGAGGAAATACTGATAATTCACATACATGGCAAGCGGTAAAAAGGTTCATTCTGATTATATCTGAATCATGCTTAATTTGTGTCCTGCCAAAGTAGGGAACCTTGTGGTACATGTGAATCAGAATCTGAATCAGAATCAAGTTATCGCCCAGCGGTTGTAACTTGGATACTGTGTGACTTCAGATTGAAGGGGGAAAAAAACATCATTTAATTGAAATTTAAGCTTTGGAGAAAAATGACAGTGGTAGCAGCTTGTTGCAGTGCCCCCATGTGGCCCGAAAAGGATTCTGAGACATCTGAAAGTGACTTGGGACAACAATCCTCACCATGTTTGGCCTTTTAAGATGAAAAAAAAAACTTTTCTTTTACATTTCAATCACTGTGTAAGAAGTATATCAGTATCTTCTGTGTTAAGTTAGTTTTTAGGCTCCCGTTTTGATGACAAATTCCCGATGAACAATAAGTGAAACATACTAATTAAGAGCTGAGATATTGAATGGCTTTGGTGGGAGTCTATTTCGGTGACATTTTCTGTGGAGTCACCTTTCATTTGCAAACTAAATGCCAGCCAAACTTAGAGCTCGGACGACGGTCATCACTGTCCTCACTCACTCACGCACACACACACAGAATAATAGACGGTATAATTGTTCATCCGCCCAGTGCTATAGCCTCAATAAGCTGCGCTGGTCGTTGATATGGATCTCCTGATATAGGAGACTGTACACAGTGAATAAAGACCAGTCAGGACAGGAAAGCCACATGACAGGCCAGCTGTCTGATGCATGACTGTCTCCCTGTCGCCCTACATCCTCACCCGAACTAATGACGACCTTTGATTCCCAAAAGATGTCAGGAGATGGGAGAAAAAAGCCAATTAATTTAGGGTGAAGAGGACTGGAACGTGTGAGCACGTCATGCTGCTGGAGTGAATGGTGAGGAGCTCCAGGAAAGACAAGGCTCGGTATAATTAGGATTCAGGAGGCTCATTGTCAAAGATAATTAAAGCTGACAGCCACTGTGGAGGAGAGAGGAAGAGAGCAGAAAACACCTTCAAACTACATGCTTCATTTTAACACGTTTTACACATAGTCTTTCAATCTTTATAGCTTTCGCACACACACACACACACACACACATCACACACACGCGCATAGGCTGCAGAACCATCCATCATCCGAGCTCGCTCGGAAGCTGCATACAAGGCAATAAAACAGATGACAGATTAAAGGCGGTTGCGATCCACACATGCAGCCCTTTTTTAATTTGGAGATCAAACTGAATAACATCATTATTAGAGGTGACGGTTGCAGTAATGTGCCAACAGCTGGCCGTGTCACAGAGTTGGGTGCGTGCGTGCGTGCGTGCGAGCGTGCGAATGTGTGTGTGATGCCTGATGTCAGCAGTCAGCTCAACTTAGCTGAATGAGTTCACAGAACTCCTTAACCGGTTTAGCAAATGATCTATCACTGCCAAATCTGTCTCGGACAAAGACTAGAAGTCTTGCTCATAATGTTTGCTGGCCAATGCGTGTACATTTTATTTCAGTGACAAACCTTTATTTCAGCGAGAATTATCACAAAACTGCAGTTACGGCAGCACGGCAGTGCTATCAACAATTAAGAGGATTGTGTGTTCTTAAGCGTAAATGACTGCCAGCTATGTGCTGACTGAACACCGAATCTATCGTCCGGAGCAGACTGTCGGGGACTATTTGAGGTCCCGAACTGAAATTTTCCCCGGAAATTCAAGTTTTCATCGGAACGTATTATTTCTAGACTCCCGAGACTTTCTGGTCTTCCCGAGAGCAGAATAGACAGACCGCATGACACGATAAAAGTCACGATGAAGTGAAGGTAACTTTGGACCTTTTATGTGTTTTCTCTCTGTGAAATATTATGTAGCCTGAGTTTAAGAAGTTAACCCCCCTGTTGTCTCAAATAAGTAACGCTGAGTGAACTATTTCTTCGTACTGTACATGGAATGAATACGGCGACGGAGAATAAGTAACCGCTTGTCAAACACAGAAAGGATTGGACAGCTGCATATCATTTATATATCTTATATTTTCCAAATAAGCAGACCTCCCTTCGTGATGGGTGAGCAGCGCTGGCCGTTTATGTACAAAAGAACATCGACTACGGATTTGGGATTCGATTTAATATAAACTCGAAACAGGTCCGACATCTCTCATCCAAAACAGCGCAACATTACACAGACCCTTACATGTGTTTCAATACTACGAAGTCCTCACTGAATCATCACGCAAACACAAACGTCCCGCATGACCTCCCCGTCACAGTAGCGCCCGCGGGAATGGAATATTTCAGCCGGATGTGCATGTTCTCAAGGTTGGGGGGGCAGCATCACATTCCCCTCGGTTCCTCCTTTTCTTTAAGCTCCGTGCTCACATAGACAGCCGATCTCCCGTACACACAGATGCGCATGATATTGCATGTCCTTCAAAGGTTCAAATCTCGCGCACATACATACATACACGCACACAAGGTGAAAAGCTGTTTCTTTGTTTTCTGTACCGGGCTGACACGGGTCTGTCGCTTCGTTTCTTCCTTTCTTTTTTTTTTGTGTTTTGTTTTGTTTTGTTTTGTTTTCCAACTCAGAGCCGTGCCTCCTTTTCGCAGCCCGCGAAAGTCCGAATCAGACAGCTGGTGCATCGTCACAGAGATGCACCACAGCCGTCGCTGGAAAGGCACTTGGCAGTGACAGATGAATTCTGATTGAGCGAGTTCTTTTCTTTTCGTCTCTTTTCTTCTTTGTTTTTTCATCTAGAGTCGTAGGGGTCTGGAAATCTAGGAATACTGCTGCGTGAATTTCTGGTGGAACTCCTTGACTTTGTTGAGCAGGATCTTCAGCTTGTCTGCCGGTGGCAGGATAGTCATCCTGGGGAGGGGAGAGGAGAGAGAGGAGGAGGAGGAGGAGGAGGAGGAGGAGGAGGAAGGAGAAGAAGAAGAAGAGGCAAGCGGATGTTAGAGGTAGGAACGGGCTCAGAGCAGCAGCGTGGTTTCTTAGGGGTCGTTCGGTAACGAGCAAGAGAAACGACAATCATTCTCTGAGTTGCAGCGCGCTGAATTCACTGATCTGTGAAAAACGAGTGAGCGAAGTGACTTTTACGTCAGCGCTTCCCTCAGACGTGACAGAGCATTTACGGAAAGAGTCGCGGGGCCCGTGCGGCACTTCACAATGAGCCCAATTTCACCGACACTTTTCTGTTTTTCACTCTTCGGATTTAACTGAAGGAAACGCTGGAACCGACGCTTTTAGGCCCATATCCTGTGGGGACGGTTTCTTTAAAGCATCTTTCTGTTGTCCCTTCATTCATCCATGCATGCATACAAATCACGGTCTGGCGGGATGATTAGTGGGAGGGTGTTTTTATCGTTCCCTCGAACGCACAGATTGTGAGAGCACCGTCTTTGTGATATAAACACGGAAAAATGTGTAATGTTTGCCCATTGCTCAACAGCGGTGGAAACTCCATTGTTTGGGCTGTTTCAGAGTCACTGTTTGACAACATTTGGACCTGTGGTACAACAAACTTGCATCAGCATCATGAATGGAGATGGATACATGAGGGCGCTATCATGTGAAATCCCCGTTTGTTTTCAAACAGAGACTGGACACAGACAATACAAGTTTATCAACCAATCGGTCAATTGTGACTTCTTTTTTCCGGACGAGGACGAAGAAAAGTAAAAAAAAATAAAAAATCCTGGTTGGTTTTGACCTCTTGGACCGAACCATTCGTCTTGGGCCATTTCTGACACTTCTCACCGTCGTCCGGCATCAGATCGAAATGGACTGACGAACGTTCAGGAGATTCATCATGGCTGAAAACTGTGTCGCAGCTCTGCAGAGGGGTGCAGAGGGCTATTCAAGTGAGCGCCGCATACCTGAAGTGGTAGGTGCCGTCCCTCTGGCCGAAGCCGCTCCCCGGTACCAGGCAGATCCCGGTCTCCTCCAGCATCTTCATGCAGTAAAACATGTCTGGCTGTTGACCCTTGGCCTAACCAAAAACACAGAGCAGTGCTTTAACTTTCACATTCAGCAATCTTTGGACTATTTCCCAGACACTTTGGGTTAGGCTTCTCCACCTCAGCTGAGAACCGCTTGGCTGTACTGAACAGAAGCTGTACTGATATTCGTTAGTATTGCGCAACCCTGTGACTCAGTATCACCTTCACTTTTGAAGTTCTGCATCCGTTTTTTTGCTTTGTAATTATGCCAGATTTTGATGTACAACCACAGTCTACTGGAAACGTTTTTCAGTTTGCTCACTAACCACAACGGTTTCTGGCAAAACCGGACCAAATGGAAGCAGAAAAACAGCCAAATCCTCCATTTCTGCACCTCAACTAATAGTGGATTATCAAAATGATGCAGTGCCTCTGCCCTATCACAGCAAATACTGTACCTGAATTCATTTAAGGACGGGACGGCTTCATCAGCGATGTAGAATTTAACGGAAGGTTGACGTGAGTAAAACAACCCGGGACGGAGACATGAAGGATGGCGATTCTGGCCAAATAAATAGCGGGACAATGAACCTCTCTCATAAAAAAAACATGTCGGCCTTCAAATTGGCCGAGTGCGGTTTAAGGGGAACGAGCTCGACGGGGCGCGGGGCAGCAAATTGCCACAGTGCAAGACACTCTGTCTCCCAGTGGCACAAAAACAAAGCAGATCAGAGAAGAGTCGCTGGGATTGATGAGGTGTCCGTGGGTCAGTTTCACTCTGACCTTATCCTCTGTGAGGCTGATAAAGCCTCGAGTGCACCCCCAACCCCCCACCCCCCCACCCCCCCTCCTCTCCCCCTCCCCGCCCAGAAATTCCTACAGAGCGGTCAACCCCCGGACAGAATTGAAATCGCAGGCTATCGGAAATCATTTGTTCCCTTTAGCAAACAGGGAGGCTGAGGCACAGCTCGCCGTACCTAGTTAAACAGTTATTTAATGCGCAGCGGGGTGTAGAGCAAGGGGCGTCCATCTCGAGCTCCACCTTAAGTGTTGCCGCTGATTAAACCTCTTTTTGCCTCTTTGTTTGTCAAAATTGCCGGGCGCGCTGTGCGGCCTCGGTGCGACTGAAGTGGAACTGTGTGCAGTTTCATCCGCGCGTACTGATTTGAAGTTTATTTTCCGTACATTGACTTGGTAACTGGTAAATTGGTACGGCAGGAAGGGGGAAAAGGAAGGACTGACCTTGGCCTCTTTGACGGCCTTCTCCGGGATGGTTATGCTGGGGAAAGAGTACATGGCGCCCTGCACAGGGTTGCAGCGGATGCCCTGCACGGTGTTGAGGACCTGCTCCGTGAGCTTGGCCTTCTCCGCCAGGGCGTTCAGAGTGGCCGTGCGCTCCTGCAGGAACGAGACGGGGAGGGGCAGAGAATGGACATCGGAGCGAGGCGGGTTAGACCTTGGGGCCGCGTGCAGAAATCTGCCGTACTGTCGGTAATTGGTGAGGACAGAGCTCAGGGTTTGGCCCCATTTCATCAAAACTCTGGTATCAAAAGGTTGGTGCTGAGAAGAACTTAAAAAAGCTAGAAAAAAAGTCCTTCATCTAGTAAAATTTGACATAATATCTACTAGGATTTCTCCCAGAATCTGTGAGCTGCATGGGATGGACAAGCAGCCAGGATAGGTATCAAAGAGCAGGGCTGCACATCAGTTACTTGTGCCACTAAATAGACTCATCAATCACCTATGGTATATCTGCAGTTACTGGCTAAAAATAGAATAGATAGATAGATAGATAGATAGATAGATAGATAGATAGATAGATAGATAGATAGATAGATAGATAGATAGATAGATAGATAGATAGATAGATAGATAGATAGATAGATAGATAGATAGATAGATAGATAGATAGATAGATAGATAGATAGATAGATAGATAGATAGATAGATAGATAGATAGATAGATAGATAGATAGATAGATAGATAGATAGATGCTGAGTAACCTTGATAAACTTGTCATATGAGGGCTCTCCAGGCTGAGGAGGGTTGACAACCAGGTCCATGAGGGCCTGCCCTGGCACCGGAGGACACAGACGCACAGACACCAGCTTGGTCAACTGGGCCTTGACCTCGTCATCCATATTGATGATCTCCATGTAGCCCCCGCGGAAGCCACACCTGAGACCAGAGAAACACATTAAGACAGAGGAATGATGCCAGACAGACACCCAAACAGGCAGCACAAAACGTTGTCTGCACCACTTCTGAAGGTCTCGCACATTCATCCGAGGGTGTCAGCCGGAGTGACTTACTCGCCCATGTAACATTTGGAGGTGGAGTGGAAGGACGCCAGCTCCACTGTGTTTGAGTACTCGGGGCCCATCTCGAACAGGACCTTCTTGAAGGAGTGGAACTGGCAGCCGTCGGCGTAGACGTTGTCCTGGTAGACCTGGGGAGGGGGGGGGGGGGGGGTGAACGCAGAGCGAAAGGCCGTCAAGGGTGCGCGGCGTAGGACGGAGGAGCGGGTGGACGGCGAGACGGTGGCGGAGGCGGTACCTCGTCGGCCATGAGGAAGAGGCGCTCCTTGGCGGCGAAGCGGATCACATCCTCAATGCACTGCCTGCTCTGGACCTGGCCTGTGCGAGAGAGGGAGATTGAAATGGCGGCCGGTCAGGCAGACGTGCCCAGCTGCTGCTACCTAGTGGCTCACTGCAAGTAGTGCATGCGTGGACTGAGCGGCTACAAAGAACCAGGGGATCACAGGGGTTTTAGCAAAAAATGAGTGGGGTGGCCGATGTTCGTTTCCCTCTCTGTCATCCTTCTTAATAACCTCTAAATACCTAAATCATGCCTCCCGGTTCTGTTTAACTGAATTTTCCAGTGATCTCGACTACATCTTTTGGTCTTCCTAAGATGTTGTCTCAGTGCAACCCGTCTCCTCTGAGAACAGTCAAAGGATGCAATGGAAAGGCCCTGATGAAGGCAAATATGTCTAGTGTCAATGTAAGAATTTACACATGTTTTAAAGGTCACCAATTTAGCTCTCACAAACTAATTAAACTTTTTAATTACTTTTCAGGAGACATTTGCCAATCTCCCCCCCCCCCCCAAAAAAAACAGATAAAAATAAGTGCAAGCAAATACTTCAAAGAGAACCGTAATTTCGCACACGTTCTTTTGGTGGGCCCCTGAAACGGAATGGTTACCGGTGGGGTTTCCGGGGTTGATGATGCACAGGGCCCGGGGGTTGCAGTGGCGCCGGGCCTCGTCCAGGGCGCGCTGCAGCTCACTGATGTCCAGACTCCAGCACCTCTCCTCGTTCAGGTAATAGTTGATCTGCACGGCGCCCAATTCGGCCAGCGCAGCCGAGTACAGGGGGTACTGGGGGATGGAGATCATGACGCCGGAGCGACCCGCACCCTCGCCACACACCAGCAGCTTCAGCATGGTCTGGAAGGAGCACGAGAGGAGGGGTCAGGACGGGCTCCGGGGAAAGGACACTTTGCAGCCATATATAATGAGACTGTACTGCAATGAGACTGGAATGAGTTTAACGAGGCCATATGATCTAATGCGGTCGGCTGGGGGAAACTTGCGGGGAGATAAGCAAACATTCCCACTATGAAAAACTCGTGACACCGTGCGACAACATCACTCATGGACAGCTCACTGAGAGTCAAAAGCTCAGTGTGACGAGTGTGTCATCAGAACGCATCTTGTTGATCTTGAATAGTCTGCGCTGCTAACTTGGATCTGCGCCGGCTAACTCGGGTCATTGCGCTTGTGTGTACAACAGGGACAGACGAGAGGCGATCGGTACCACGATGCCGTCGCTGGCCCCCGTGGTGAGGTAGATGTTGTCCGGGTCGCAGGGCACGCCGCCGTCCCGCCGCTCCACGTAGCGGGCCACGTCCTGGCGCACCGAGCCGATGCCCTGGCTGGCGCTGTAGGCGCCTGTGGGGGAGGCCAGATCCACAGGGTGACGACACGAGCCGGGCAAAAGCGAAAGACGAAAGCACGTTCCTCGAAAGAGGCCAATTAGCAAGCGGGCCCGCGGGGAGCTCTCACACACCCATGCTGTTGCCTCCGCAGGACTGCAGGATGCGGCGCGCTCTACTTTTCGCGTCCTCCGGGAATGTGCCGTCGTTCAGCAGCTCGGGGTAGGAGCACAGCGCCAGGACCTGGGGGAACAAAGAGAGGCGTGAGCGCGAAAGGGTCGAGGGGACGCCGCTGAAGCGCTGCAAAGGGTTCTGCAGGAGCAAAAAGGCGAGGGTCGAGGAGTGACTGACACTGGCTTATTGGAAGAGGAAGAAATCAGCCTCACAGACGCAGACAAAGCGAAGGCGACGCGCTATATTTAGGCGCGGGGCTGAGGGAGGGACTCGGGTGCAGACCTGTCGGAAGAAGGTGATCGGCTGCTGGCCCATGGCATGCGCGTCGCCGATGTTGGCCTTGATGACCTCTGCGAAGGGCTTCTTCATTCCCTGCCGAGGACAAACACAAAATGCAGGAGCGGTTACGTTAGGGTTGGGGTTAGGCGACCGACAGCGACTCGCACACCTCACGGGCCTTGTTGCGGAACGCGGCGGAGGCCGGCCGCGCGCAGGCTGAAACATAAACATAACGCCGCCAGACGCTGAGAGCACAGCGGCTGCAAAGGGGAGCGGGACTCTGTGGCTCAGCCTTAACCGCTTCCACAGATGGCTCTCATGTCTGGCAGCGGAGGAGGGCGAGACGTCCGGCCAGGCTCGAGGCTCGGCAAACGTTCGCAGTGAAAAAATGAGAGCGACGATGAAGGGGACGCAGGCTGAATGCGTGTATGAGGGGCCTCCGAACAGGAGGCCCTCGCGGCAGAGACCGGAGCTGTTTCTGATAGTCACTGGCACAACATGCCGCCGTGGATTGTGCTGCGCACGAGCCAACGGAGACAACGAATGAGAATTTGACACCTTCTAAAAATAAGACGTAAAGATGTTTTCTGAGAGAGGGAGCGCATCACGTGCGCAAGGTCTCAGAGACGGAGAGAGCGTGTTTTTGATGAGCGAACAACTCTATAAAACTACAGCAAACTTCCTGCCTTCCTTCCTTCCTCTCTCTCTCTCTCGCTGGCACGTGCTGACGCGCGGTTTCTGGTGCACATTTCACGCAAATGCACATCTATTCGACGTGAAGGACGCGAATCTGAGACTGAGGCTCTGCTGCAGCCGTGCAGACCGTTCGCGGGGACACAGATTCGACCTGTGCAAACGGCTCTATCCCGGTGTTGGCGGCAACCCGCTGACACGGAAACACGGAGGCCTTTCTCCCCCTTCCGTGTAGATTCAGATTCAGGTGGAGCCAGTAATTGGGAGAATATGCGACCAAAACAAAACCAGTGGCTTGTGGTCTTGCGGGCCAGTGACATAACATTCCTGAAAGATAATCCCCGGGGCAGCTGAGACCACTGACACAGGGGAAACAGGAGACACATTAACAACAGATGTTAGGAGCAGCGTGACTCTGCAGGGGCAGACACCCTGCGCAAAATGAAAACAGCCCGTTTGTTTTATTTGTCCTCATCCAACGCCGATTTTAAGGAGGGCTCCGCTGCTTCTCCCATTGGCCGCATATTAGAGGCGTCTCTCGGCCCGGGCCAATGGCAGGATGCTGGGGGAACACCCCCCTCCCACAGCCAAAACGCACCGCCCATCGGTGATGAGGTTCTTTTAGAAACACACTGACCTCTGCTCCTGCGAACCCACTGGAAAGGCCTGCGCTTTTTGTCCTTCACCACTGATAAAAAACAGCCGAGCAAACAATGCCGACGCTCTGGCAGAAGGCGAAACTGTGATGGAGCTGAAGGAAGCCATTCTTTACCGCCGTTAATAAGTGACTTCACAGCAAAACACAGCGACTTCACAGCAAACAGTCCTCTAAAAGGGAAATACTCTCGGTGAACCGATATCGAACTGCAGTCTGATATTTCTGTTCATTCTAGCAGTTTACGTGGAGGGAATCTGATACAGCAGAGCACTCCGCTCCTTCTCCACAGAAGCCCCCACTGTTCACTGCAGATCGGCGCTCATTAGGACAAACAAAGACCACAATGTAGGGACCGCATGCACGGGCCTCTGTCTGTGCACTCATTAACCGGACCGCAGTCATTTGGCGCAGACACTTGTTTCGGTCTTCAAATTCTCCACTTAGAAGCATCTAGGAAGGACGGCTAGTATCGGAGAGCTATCAGGGAAAATAACGAGAACAAGGACATGGCTGTGCTATAAAGGGAATGAAAAGATCTCAGTTTCCAAAATAACAAGGCGCATAGGAAACTGGAGCAGGGCGATCGCATTGTGCATTCATGCGTGTGTGTGTGTATTAAATTCAGGGACAAAAGTGAGAATGCCACTGCGCCTGCTTTCCCAAAGTAATCTGACCTCGTCCAAAATCTTATTGTCAATGGAGGGGAGGTGTTTGTCGAACCAAGGTGTTTCGGTGAAAGAGCAGCACTCCGAGGCCCTGTTTCAGAGTCGCAGGGTTGTGAAAACTGGAGATGATCACGTTGCAGCTTCTCCTGCCCGCGGATCCAAAGGCAATTCCTTCTGCCTTTTGGACTCCCAAAAATCGATTCAGACAACGCCCGATCACACACTTGTTCGGTCGAGAGGAAAATCGGCAAATAGGCGCCGGATGGGGCAAGCGGAACATAAAATCTATGGCGCCAGTGAGCCATCTGGTCAAGAAAGGTCACCGCTGTCATTACGGAGCCGACCGGCCCATGCTCGCTGCGCCTTTCACCCGCGCGGGATGCTTCTTTGCACTCTCATCCTCTCCTGTGCAAAGCACTCAAGAGGGGGGGGAGTTAGCACACCAGACTGCACTCGGCACACTGACAGCTGGTTGCCACATCACCATGAACGGCGCAAAAGAAGCGATCGGACACGCGGGCGGCCAAACGGGTGGAAAAAAATCTCTGTCTCTGTTTGGGGGGAGGATTTTTACAAAGTCTTGGATAGAAACCAAAGTCACATTCAACAATGGATTACCGGAGCAGACACGAGTGCTTAGAGCCCACAGAGGCTATTTCTGGCGAATTCTGCTCCTTTGTCGTGTTGGTTTACGGTTAAGATAACAGCCTGCGCTCCCGCGCGATCTCATGGATCAGACTGGGCTGGACAACTTCAGGAGGTGAACCGAGGAACCAGATAGGTGTATCCTGATTAGGTCAGACAGCAAGACACAGGAAAGAAAAACACGGGCTCAGACTATGGACTTTCACCCCTCACTGAGGATCTCTTAGTAAGCGGCGGGGGGGCGGGGGGGGGGGTGTTTGGTGACAGGACGGGGCCCGGTGAAACAATTAACGCGTAATCTGGATCATACCAGTCCGCACCGTGCATTTCTGACACGACACAACTCAATGGCTGACTAGCCGCTGGACTTTGATAGAGAGGGTGTGTGGGCAGGGCGGCGCGTGATAACGCAGTATTCGTTTGAGGAAATGTTGAAATCATCACAGGGCGAAGAAAGCAGGAATGGAAACCTGCTGATCTGCGTTCGACGTGAAAATGAAAGAAACTGGTTCGGGATTTCAGACAACATTAACCAGCAACATGTGATCACGATAAGCACGTTTCCCCGAACCAAATCATACACGTTTCGTCTACGTGAAAAACTGAGAGACTCACAAGTTCCCAGATGGGGACACCTTTGAGGTATTCTGTTTGTTCTACGGCAGCAATCGATCAACCTCATTGATCACAACATTTGACGAGACGAGATTAGCTTGCATAAAATGAAAAAGAAGATGAACACCGTCATTCCAGTGAACTTACAGGATGTTGTTCGTACTGCGAGCATCCTGAAAATCCTGAGAATATACTAGGGGAAGATCGGAGGTAGTATACTACGTATACTTAAATTGCCACAAAAACCCTAACTGTAAATAGCAGGCAATACTGAAACACGTTTATATAATAGAATATGCCGGCAAAACGGCAAATGAAAGTGGATATTTTTCCACAAAGATGGACCCCAGCTCAGCAGCGTCCAAATGTCTTCATCAAATATGTGATGGAAAGACCTGGAATGGATTTTTGTTTTTTTAGCAAATACAAAAAAAGCAATAATAGTAAAAAACTGCTCCTAGCTAGATCTTTTTTTTTTGTATATCGTAGAGCTGCAGCGACTGCTCACCTACAAATTACAGTACATTTTCTAAGAAATAAAGCAAAGTTCCCTGATATCTGCCTCTTGAAGTTAAGTATGTTCTGATCTCTTCATGACCGTTAAGTGAATGATGTTTCAGTTGGGGACCGAACGAGGTGTTTAAGGTCTTCATAAAACCGTGCGAATCGACGCTGATAACAATAATCGTGTGTTGCAGCCCTGATGGCCATGGTGCCACAGGTGAGAGCTGGCGTGTTTGGGGGAGGACACCCGGACCAACCTCAGAGAGCTCCTTCTCCAGCTCCACGGCCCTCTGGACGATGGGGCCCCGCACCGCGTACTCCACCTTCTTCACCGTGGGGTTCATGGTGTCCAGGGTGAGCACCTTGGCCCGGGGCGACACTCCGTTCTCCGTCATTCTCTCCTTGGGGAGGCCGGACAGTGCTCTGCCGGGAGAAGGGGGGCACAGATTGGGAGAGGTGAGTGATCGGACCCCGAGCCGGACGCGTCGGGCCGACAGCAGCTGGATCCGTGCGGCTGACATGACTGCGCTGCCTGGGTCTGCCTCTCGTCTGTCTCTGTCTCTGTCTCTGCCTCTGCTCCTCTCTCTGCGAGTCGGGAGAAAGTTGTGAAAGAGCGTCTGCGGTGCGCGGCGACCTGCAGCCTGCGCGACTGAAACTCAAGTTGTGCAAGTGAACGCACCGCGCACCTCTCCTAAAAATACTATAGGACCTTTGCCCCCCCCTGCGCCGAGCTGGAAGCGCTAGAATAGAGCGGTAAAAAAAGATGATGTTTCTTCCCCAGCGGCGCCTCTCCGCTCGGGAGACTTTTTGGGGGGGTTCTTCCCCCTCGCACACATGGCAACGCCGGCGCTATCCCTCCCCCTTCGTGTGGGTTCATGGGAGCCGTTATCCCACCCCTTCCAGCAGACCCGTTATTCCCTACGCACCCGTCAGGTTCGGTTCTCCGGTTACCGAGCCCGCACCGCTTTGGGAAAGTGACTCAGGAGAGGAGATGAGCCCGGCTGCACCTTCCAACTTGTCCTGTCCGGAGCTGCCCAGCTAGACCACAGCATTACCCCCCCCCCCACCTCCCTCCCCTCCGTCCCACTTTTTGTGTTGAGAGAGCACCATGCGGTTTGGGAGGAGACTTTGAATTGTTCTTGGTGGAGAAAATCCTCAGGAATGCTCCTCCTATTCTGACCAACCGAAGTGCCCACCATTGATACAAGAGAACTACGTAGTAGGGTCCCGCTCCGGTGATGTGTCTTCATCTAGCGTCCAAAAGGTATCAAGGTCATCTCGTGCTAATAAGACAATAAACTATGTATTCACTTACGACTGCGAACTGATATTTTTAAGCACAGGATGAAAATTTGCTCGCACAAGATGTTTGTACGCACAACATTTTTTTAGAATTTAAGACTCATTGCCACCATTTTGTTTTGGTGTGGCTGGACATAAAGAAAGAGAGGGAAAAGATAATTATCTCATAGAAACAAGATATCATAAGATATCATGTCATAACTTGTTTCATCATGTATATTTTATGTATGTCAAGCTATCTTCTTATAAGATAGCTTGTTCCCACAAACGATCGGTTACAACAAATTTGTGCACGTCGCTTAAGGCTCAGACGTCTAAATGCTACGTGTTGTACCGAGAGTGTTACCTTATGAACACAAAATGAGAATTTGTTTGCGCAAGTTAATTCACAAAAATGTGATATTTGTCTCTGAGAACCTGTCAGACTGGGAGGCAGATGATACTATGGTTGGTTATATCATATTAGGAGCCGCTTATTTATTGTGTGACCGGACAGATGGGGGTATGCCCAATTTGCCCAATAATATCTTTGTTATAGTCAGTTACAGACAAAATTTCCCTTCGATGTGAGTGTGAGAGTGAATGGTGTGTGATTGTCCTATAATGGAGACCTCTCCGGGGTGTATTCTCTGCCTTTGCCCTATGTGCACAGAGACCCCTCATTTCCAGTCGACCCCCATTACACAGCTGAGACACAACACAGTGAAAATGGACGTTCTCATACCTCTGCACCTTCCACAGATCAAACAGGGTATGATACTGTGTGCTTCTCTGCTTCCTACCGCACAGGAATTTCTGTCCACAAAATGAGCATGGAGAGCCCGGCCTCCGTGATTAGAGGCCACGTAATGGGATGATGCTGAACCACTGTGTGACTTTCACAACAACCTAACACTGTCACTTTGAAAAGTGGGCCTGGGTGAGGTTCTTCTTTCATTCTTAAATCACTCGTGCCGTTACAAAACACCAAGCACAGCAATTGTCACACCACAAAGTGCTCGCTGAATAGTGTGTGTTTGTTTTCTATGTCTATAGTCACTCCCTCTATTGTGACAGCAGTATATGTACAGTATGTGCTGTGGAACAGTTCCATGGGTCTTACTTGTTCCACTTATGCCAATATGAGTGATAAATGGCCTGGCAAATCAAATGGTATGAGTAAGTTTAACTACCACTCAAGGCCTCTCTCTCAAGGCCTTTCTGTTTGTATGTTTTCTTTGTGCCTGGCCTGGGTTTTCCCTGAATACTCCGGTTTCTCCCCATAGCCCAAAAACATGCACGTTTAAATCAACTGGATACTGTAAAACGGCTCCATAGGTGCGAGAGTAGATGACATGTGTTCCTCTCTGTGCTCTGGGACAGACTCCAGCAGACCCCCACAACACTACCGGGTACAAAGCACGTGAGATCATGAATGGACGTTCCACAAGCAGGGCACAAACATTAGCAGGGGCAAAATGGGACTCGATCACACAGTAATTCAAAGATCCACAGACAGTAGCAAACTATATTTAGAATTCAAACTAACACAAACAAATAAATAATTGACGCACTCCAGATGCCAAAGGACTCCACGTCGCCAAAAAGAAAACAGAAATAGCAGGCGCTTGTCCCAGTGTTACATTTTCACAGAGCCATGTTGGGAAATACAGTGCAAACCTAGTGGAAAAACAGCTTTGATGACTGTGACAGGGAGCAGGCTTGAAGCCAGGGGCTCAATTATCTCATGGATGCAAAAAAGGCAGCGCTCAAAGCTGGTCACTTTGATACGACCCGTTCAACCACAGTTCTTCAGTAGTAGGCTAGTGGTAAAAGAAAAACACTTGGTGAGGCTGTTAACACTGACATTCTGCTCAGTCGTACAACTCGTACCAGCGGTCTGCTAATCTGTCCTTCCAGAAGACAAACAGATGGACGCTCATTAGTTTATGCCAGAGATCTGTGAGTCATGTTTTTTTTTCGAACATCAGTTAAGATGTTGCATGAACACAGGAGTGTCCAAAGTCACAATGTGGCCTGGTCACATTTTATATTGCCTGCAGTCTGTAAGTGACATTTGTTGGATAGAATGAATATTTTGCAATATATTTGCAAACATTTACAGCTACATTTTTTTAAAGGCACAGTTGGCATTGGGAACTTTCACATCACTGAATCTGAAAAGCTTGGACACCCCTGCGTTAACATATTCCTGGGATGTAGTGGGCTTATTCAGGACTGAGATGCGAGACAGTTAATTCGTCAGTTAAAATCCAGTGGCTGTAACTATATCCGAGAGAGTCTGTGTGGCCGCCGTACGCAGGGCAAAAGTGGGCACAGACAGGGGAAAAAGTAAGAAGATCTGGTGCTGTGGGGTCTGAAGTCCATAGCTTTTGCATTCCTCTGTGACTAGATAGCACTGCAGTGGCTGGTGGGAGAATCCAAGGACAAAGTCTTCGGCGTTGCCCCTCTGAGTCCTCTCCTCTGGGGAGACACTCAGAGCCTCCTCCTGGGCGAAGTAGCGAGATGTGCTGAAGACGTAGAACAGCTTCAGAAGCTCCCAGCAGCGGGCCTTGGAGGGTAACAACGGGTCACCCCGTGGATGAGCAGTCCGGACGCAAGAGACCGAGCGACGTGTCTCACAGTTGATGAGCAGAAGTGCCAGCACATCGGGCCGCAGGGGCACGGATGCTGGCAAACAGCGCTCTCCCACAGCCAGGCAGTCTCTCAGCGTCTCCACCAGGGGTGTCCAGAACCGGACCACCAGCCCGCTCTCGGCCTTGTACAGGGAGGGGGTAGGGCCGCACAGCACGCACACGTCAGCCCCGGGGAGCAGCTGGAAGCGGAGGAGGCGGTGGGCCACAGTGGGGCTGCCCTGAGGGAGGAAAACTGGGTAATCGCAGGAGGCCGATCCAGAGGCCGACAGGGACCTCATCAACGCGGAGAGCAGCACGACCTCCTGGGGCGCCAGGCGCCACCACTTCTCGGTCGCGGCAGCTACCCGCCCGTGGACGATGAGGCAGCCGAACTCACTGTCTGCAGACTGGGCAAAGCCATCCACGGCCTCCTGGAGAAGACCGGGGTTGGGTGGGAGGAGGGAATCGGCGCAGTGTGTCAGGTTGCCAAGGATGCCCTCTTGCCTCTCCTCCAACAGCAGATCAATGAGGCCAAAGCAGGACCTCAGGTCCCTCTTCAGCCTCTCTATGTTCCTGATGTTGGCCAGCTCGTCCTGCCCCAGCACCAGCACCATACAGCCCCACACATTCTCCAGGAGGCGTTGCAGACGCACCTCCTCCTCTTTGCTGCCTCCTGGTCCCCCTCCACCATCTCCCCCGCTTCCTCCCGTCACAGCAATGAGCATCACGCTGTCCTGGAAGACTCTCCACACCACCTTACCACCTCCTTCAGTCTCGCAGCTGGACAGCACCACATCCTGGCCTCCTCCGAACATGTGGACACCATTGAGGGAACCGATGACAGAGAAGGGCAGCTGCTTGGACGCTCCTCTGGTGAACAGGGGGACCCCACTGCTGGCTGTGAGGCACAGCAGCTGCGTGGAGCCATTCTGGAGCATCATCATGAGCTTAGGCTTAGTCAGTCTCCATGGTGCTTAATGTGCAATGATGGGGAGTCAATAACACAGTGGCAGCTAACAAGCTAGAACTGGCTCTAGCATCTGAAACACGTTAGCATCACGTTCGTGTCTAAGCTATTTTCTTTGCGGGTGTCTTCAACGTGTACAAACACAGAACACAAAAGACACCATGCTACAAACCTGGCTGGACTTATCCCCACGTATCCGCCCGTGTTTGGTTTGCTAGTTGTAACCGAACAAAGGGAAGTTACCGTCGTTTCCACAGTAACCGGGTCCCATGATTTCAACGCGTCGGCGGCGGCTTGCCTGTCTGGGCTGATCGAGGCGCGGTTAACAACGCCAAGCTCCGTTCAGACCGACGAGGGAGCCCGGCAGTGAAACTGACCTGGGTTCAGTCCCCGGAGTTCTCGCAGAAGCCACGTTACATCGCCCTTCTCGCGACACTTGACTCGATCACGTTGGGTAGTTCATGGGTCAAACAGCAGGTGGTGCTGCGGTCGTGATTTCAAAAAGTTTTGTTGCCTATTTTAATTTGCTTTTCAACTACTTTAGTATATGTTCGTGATATTTATTGTTTCTCCATTGGTATTTTGTTGCCTTGCAACTGCAATTATGAAAAATGTATCCTCTGAAACAAAGTTTTTCCTTTTATTACCTTTGGTTTTAAATAGAATAGGCAGTAATTAATCAGTTATACATCTGAGTCTTATCCGTCTTATCTGAGTACCACCACTGACGCATTAATCGCTTTACAAGCACAATCTCAAATCAGTGTGTAAAGGAACCTCCCCAAGGGATCGATAAAGTTCTTATCTGTGCACTTTAGTTCAAACTTCAGTCACCAGACATATACACATACAGTATGTTTATTTTCTTTCTACTTCCTATTCTACACAGTTCAATACCATGTGCAATCATTCTGCTGATCATTCAACTACTTTTGTTACAAATAATCATACTTTTCTTTCTCTTCTCTGTTTTATTACATTTATATTCCTGAGGGAGCAACTGCAGTCATTTTTGCCTCTAGGAATCAAAAGGTATCGGAGCCCCACATTTGTATTAAATCTGACAATAATATACATAAATTAAGGGAAGAAAATCTTCCCTTAATTTTAAACCAGTTTCACTTGTCGTTTGTAAATTCCCTTTATAAGGCATCTATTTAATAATAATTAAATATTCTATTATCTTCGATATTACGGTTACTATTGCAATGGCTATCTAGTTCAAGTCAAATATTTGTGTCACCTTCTACTTTTAGTACCATTAGAACTGTTGGGATTATAAGAAGTAGTTTTGAGCAAATTGTTAAAGCCACTAACCTACAATGTGAATGCTCACTGATCTCTTAAAAAAACAGTACTTGTTCCACTGGGTGTATAACTTCACACTTGTCATTACACTTTGTCGCAAGACTTGCAACACCCAAGATCACTAACGGACTATGAAGCTGAGCTTAAAAGCAGTGTCTTCCACTTATTTTGCCTGTTTTCTTCAGATTTTTCCACAAAATTCGAAGCCTTGGAAAACATCAGATGCTTTTATTATGAACTCTAGGATACAACTTCACAAAAAACATGTTTGACAGAAAATGCTGTCAATACTGGAGTAGTAAAGAATGCTTTTTATTCATTAAATACAAAAAAGTCCAGAACAGTGATGACTAAAATAGAATAGAAAAGGCACAATAATTTACTTTGAAAATCATACTGTGCCATGAAAAATAAACCTGTCTCCTTTCTTCTACTGTGGCTGAAAATAGATGGTTATCTTCTTCCTGACATGATTCCAATGTGTTCTACACTCGAGAGATCCCGTGGCAGTATAATGGCTTGGCATGAGGAGCAGTGTTGAGGTCATCTTTTCCCTGTAGCATCAAAATAAAGGCCTGTGGAGCAACAAAAAGGCAAATAAAGACATGGTGGAAATCAATTACACTTGGTATCAGTGCTTCAACAATACTACGCTTTCAAGTGTTGCTTAATTCCGAGAGATTCATTTTAGGAATGCCACCATTATTTTATATTTATGAGTGTGTGTACACAATGTTCAGACTGACCAATGGGTACAGTGGTTTCACAAGAAGGAGCAAACTTTCTGTGGCCTGAAGGGGTTGGTGCTGGAGGACACGCCGGTGAGCAGTGGGTCCTGCATGGCGTTCTGGATGCAAAACTGCTGAAGGTCAGCCGCTGCCTGGGACACCTTAGGGACAGGAGAAGAAACGGGTTAAAGAGGCACAAGGTGAACAGTGAAAAATGTGTGTGCGGGGGCCACTTTTGAAGAGGCAAAAGACAGTATTTGATGAATTTCTGGAACTTTGTACCAAATCCAGCAGGATGACACACATTATGCACATTTTTTTTAGTAGGGATGCACAGGTCAAGAAATCTGAACTCCCAATCCAGTACAAAACATCCAGTGCCAATATGACAAGCACCAAGAAACTGAATGGAACCCAGACGGTGACTGCGTTTCATGATGCACTCATTTTCCCATGGTTATGGCTCAGTGCAGGTTACATTTTAAGGAACTACATAAAAAGCCCGTCACAACCACACACAAAAATACAAACGTGACCATCTCCATCCCAAAAACATCTCTTAGACCTCTTAGAAGTTCACACCAGGGTCTACTAGTAGGTCGTCTCCGACTCTTGGCCAGAGTTGTGTCTCTTTCTACTGTGTGCAGTGCCCATATAAGCTTTTAGAAAGCAACTTTAAACTATTCAAATTGTCTTTTGCCTCATCTTGGGATGCTCATCCCTGTTCTTTTGTACCGTTTGTGCGTCACCCTAGATTGTGTCCAAGTTTGTTTCTACGCAAGACTCCAAATTCCCCAAAAAATGTACTGTGATGGTAGAATTTTTTTTGGCCTTTCTACTACAAATCCACCATTTGTCCTCCTTGCCTGTTTTCTGTACCATTCACCATATACAACTCCTCTCAGCTGGGTGACAAAGTTGTCGAACCGCCTGACAATAAATCTGATTTTGAACTACATACTCTAAACACAGTATGAAATACACATTCGCTTTAGCACACTCCAAGTACGACGACCCAGCGTACTGGATCGAACACGTACAATGGAAATTCTGCTGCTCAAGTGTTTTTTTTTCCTACACCGTATGCGATAGGTGGGACGAGTCACCGAAAGCGAATTCCTCGCAGCGGTTTGAAGTTGTATAACACCCCGGCCAATAAATCTGAACAGCCGAAACCATGAAAGGCAGGATTAAAGAAGTGCTGAATCGATCGATCCGGCTCGTGGCCCCGAAAACCGCATTTCCCCCCCGTAGCATTCGCTGGTCGATCGCTATCTGCCGGGGACCGGGCTTTCAACGCTCCGCAACAGCTTCCTACGGAGGCATCATCCGCGCGGCTAGCGCGAGTTGGCCAACTTTTCCCGCAAAGTTAGACGACCACGGTGGGGGGCTGCGCTCGGGCCGGACGGCGACAACTAACCGAGCGGGCTCGACTTTTACGAATTCGTCGGCGTCGACGGGTCGATCGCCCCTGGGGTGGGGTGGGGGGGTGACTCGCCGAGCCAACTTCCCCCTTTTCTCGGCGTTTTCAAACAACGCCCTGCTAAGGCTACGAGCTAGCGCGGCTAGCAGCGAGCTCACCTTCACTCTGTTGATGTTGGCCTCGAAGCGCAGCTGCTGCACCACCTTCTTCATGGAGGCGAGGTTCGAGGAGCCCGACATCGTCGATCCGGTCGCTTCGTTTCTGTACTTTTTTTTTTAATGCCCCCCTCCCCGAGACGAAGTGGGGAAAAAAACAGACGCCGAGTGAGTGCTGGTGGGTGGGACTCCGAGCCGCTCTGGATGCTGAGACAAAAGCAAAGATGATGGTGGTGGTGGTGGTGACGACATCCGGATTCCGGTTGTTGCGAGCGGCGCTCGTTTCAACTGGAAATCAATTGAGTTTCAGGTTCCTCGTTTCGACAGATCGCACGCGCACACAGCTAAGTTAAAATATCTTTATTGCAAGTTGTCGATCAGAATTAAATACACGACTCCGTCCGCCATCTGTAAACATCCGAAAAAAAAAGAAATTGAGACCTCGAAGTGAAAGACCCATCGCCACATTTGTTCCAGACGCCCTCCTCCGGAGCCGATTCGATTTGATTGCAAAGAGAGACATGGCAAGGTAAAGTGCTTCTAGTTAGATCGGCTTTGGTGCACATTCCATTAAGAATACTGCAAAAGAAAATACAAGAGTAGTGTAGTGGTGTGGTGAAACAAATCGGTGGTGGTGGTGAGTTCAGTCATGCCTCGTCCATTGCGATCGATGACGCGCACAAAAAACAAAACAAAACAAAAGGCACTGGAGGATCTTCAAGTGAGGCTGTTCTCGTCTTCGCCCAGCGAGAAGATGCTCAGGTCTCCACGCCGAACTCGGCCCCTCGACTTGAAGCGGCCGTCGCCGTCTTCAATGGTGCTGGACTCTTGCCAGCATCCCCGGTTTGAATGCCTGGAAGAACTGAAATGGGGAAGGGGGGAGGGGGAGGGGGGGTGGTTTGAGGGCCTGGAATCTCTAGCCTCCGTTCGTTCATTTCAGTCAGACAATCCCACACAAACGAAATCCCCAGACAGCTCGGTAAAAACTGAGTGTGAGTGGACGATACCTGCTGTCCGGTATGAGGCGGAGTGTCCGGTAAAGCTCGGTTGTGGACGGCATCGCAGCATTCGGGGTCGTCTTGGGAGTGGAGAACGTGGCATAGGTTGAGGATTTGGCCAGCTGAGCTTTCGCGGAGGACATCCTCACCTCGGGCTCGCTTCCTGAAAGGCGGGAATATTCAACATGAAGGTCGATGGAACGGCTATCCATCACGCTATAAAAAAAACCAAAACAAGTATCCTATCCTTGCGCATCATTACAGCGGTCCCGATTCTTCCTTTTAAAGTTCAGGCAAGGTTTTGCGCTTTCAAGGTCGGGCTCTCTTTAGAATTCTATTCACAAGTGTGTGCTACGATTCATGCTTTCTACCCTACTTTACGTTCCACGCACACTTACTGATTGACAAGGCACTTTGACCGTCAGATGAGGAACATCTCCTGCGGTCTGCAAACGGAGTGGCGTTCAAAAACTGATTCTTAAGCCACGCCGCACGGTCCTCCTGGAAGGCCTTTTTCTGCGAGACGGGGGAGAGGGGATAAAACGGACTCCTCAGAATGTCACGCCATTACAAACACCCGCAGCGCGTTCTTCCACGGACGTCGACGGCAGCACCTCTCTCCCCAGGCGGATAGCGGCCTCCGTGAAGTTCTTCCTCTCCCTCTCAAAGTTCCTCTTCTGCTCCTCGAAGAGCCTCCACTCCTCTTTGAGGCGCTCCTTCTCCTCCAAGGTGTAGCAGTCGTTGAGCAGCGCCGCCGTCTCGTCGTCGAACGGCGCGTCGAGTTGTTGCTGCGCACGCACAGGCGGGGCCCGTTGAATCCTCAAACAAACCTCCGGAGTCGTAAAGGTGCGCGTTTTCTCGATCCGCTCCGGCACTGACCTGGAGGAGCTGCTGCTGCGTGTGGATGAACTCCTTGCACTGCTGCACCTCCCGTCTCATGCGCTCCATCTCGTCCTCGTGGGCCTCCCTCGGTATCACCTCCTTTTCCGACTGGGTCTGCGCCTGTGAGGCTGGGCAAACGCACACGCGCACGCGCACACACACACACAGGCAGGCACGCTCAGATCGGCAGATCCGAGAGTCGGACCTTTTTGCGGCGTTTCAGGGCCGTATACCTTGGCTGTCCAGCTTCTCCATGTGGCTCCTCAGCTTCCTCCACTGCTGGCGAATGCTGTTGGCGAGCTGCTCCCGGGCGTGCTCGCAGGACTGGTCCAGAGTTTCCCTGCTGCCGTCACCCACCTTCTCCTCCGCATCCGAGTCGGCCTGAGAGGAGGCAACTGATCGATCAGTTTACCGGCACCCTGGCTGCCACGCCACCTTGGAAAAGAAAACGCCTGCGGGGGTGGGAGGCACCTGCTCTTTGCTGCCGTCAGCAGCGGCCTGGCACGGACTCAGGATGTGCATCATCTCCTTCTTCATCTGCTGGAGGACCTTCTTCAGCTCGGCGTTCTCCAGCATCAGAGACCGCTGACTTGCCTCGTAGTCGCTGAGCAGGGACTTGTACATCTCGCCCTCGTGGCTACGGGGAGCGGTTCACAAAAACGGCTTTATCCAACTGGTGGCTCCACCGTCCATCCACCAATACAGCTGGCATGTGATCTGGAGCTCTCGTAATACCTGGCTGTCGCTTTTGCCGTCCTCCAGTGGCTCCTTTTCCCATCTTGCCGGCCCAAGCTATTAAGTACGTCGATAGCTAGGGGGGGGGAAATAAATAAATAAATACAGGAGGTTAGATTACAAGTACCCTTCCGAAATCTGAAGAGTAAAGAACGAGTTCGTATACGCATGTTCACCGAGTTTCTTGTCCTTTCTGTCTACCAGCAGCTGGCTGAGGCGCTCTTTGAGCTTCGCCGCCTCTCGCTCTTTCCTCTTGGCGTCGTGACTGTACTGAGTGGCGCGGCTGGCGACGATGCTCTGGAGCTTCTGAACCTGTTGAGAATGAATCGTGACTGTACAACCAGCGGACGTATGCGCACTCCGTTTCGGACGGAGCGACGCCTTACCTCATCTTTCTCCGTTTTCAGACAGCTCTGCAAAGTCTTAATTTTGAGCTGAAGCTGCCTCTCGATCTCGTGCAGACCCGATTTCTCCCTTATAGACAGTTCCAGCTGATCCTGGGAGGAAAACGTACAGAATTCAATTTTAAAGCCACGAGACCGGATTTCAATGTAAAACCAACCGAATACCAGTGTTAGCTATCTGAGGACTAAAAAAAAAACAAAAAAGAAGATGACACATTTAAAGAGAGAACTTGAAAGTGCTATGCAAGCCAAGGCATCCTACTTGATTTGTCACTGACAAATTAACATTGGACAGGCCCGTTACAGTGCTGCTCAAAACAATAACAAAGTCTTCTGTCCCAGAGAAGAATTGTGATATTCATTCCTATGTGTGGGAAGAAGATGCTGGGAAATGTTTCAGAATATTTCTTCCACCCTCTGGCGGTCAGCAACTTCCCCGTGCCTCTCACAAACGCTTGTATACTGCGGCCCATACGTGCCCAAGTTCTCGCATGCACACCTTTAGTCTGGAATTGTTCATCTGCACGTGCTCCAATGAGCTGGATTTCTTCAGCTGCTCCCTCTCCAGCTCCTCTAAAGTGCACATGTTGCGTCTGTGAATCTGGAGCAGTTCATAAATGGCATTCAGAGCTGGCACCGTGTTCAGGCCGGCTCCCCCTGGTGAGCTGGCCCCGATACATGTGGAAGAGAGGCCCAGCGAGGCGAGCTCCTGTGAAAGAATGAGGACTTTTGTTACTGTGCTGCTGAGTGAGCTCTGTGGATCTTAAAACAAATACCACGATAACGTATAGTGATATGGAGCATATTTACAAGCATCAAGGCTGCAACTCGACGCAACTTTGGAACCACACTGGAATATTCCCTTACCTGATTAACGTATGAGATGCACTGAGGAATATTATCATCTGTGCAAAAGGCACTTATCACACTGTAGGAGCTCCTGGACAGGGGCAAAGAAGAGTACATGGACGCAAGGTTGTTCTGTCTCGAGGGGGACATCGTCACATGAGAAATACTGGAGATCTCATAGTTTCCTGCAACAACAACAACAACAAAAAAGCAGAAAAAGAGCAGAAGATTACTGCCACTTTAGTCACTTTACATCCACTCTATGCCATGATATGAGAGGGATTGAAACGGGCCGCTGCTCTGAAATGAGAACAGATATATAGGTCACCTCTAGCAGATCCCAAAAAAAAGCAAAGCTGGAATCATTCCCAAAAATACACCAGGCGTACGAGAGAGAAATTTACCCAGAGGTGTCCCTTCTGGCACACTTGTCCACCACTCTCCCATGTCACCGCCACATGGGGACGCGGGGGTACCAGGTCACGAGTCGCCAACCGGGGACGTGGATTAGCAGCCAGGCTGTGGATCGCAGGCCCCCCCTGGAACTCAGCCCTGCAACGGAGCATCAAGCCATGAGACCGGCCATGGGTAATCCGCGCGCAGCTTCTCCCGCACGGGATTAACTCGTGTGATGTGTGCCGGCGCGGGCTGGATTGGGCTTTAGGAGGGCTCTCCCATTGGCCACTGGCGAATAAACCGCAGGGGAGTAAGGCGATCTGGCCCCCCGAAGCCAAGAGATTTAGACAAATGAAAGTGGAGAGAGGCTAAATCTGAGATTGCATGTGTATTTTTTTTTCTTCTTTTTTTTTTACTTCTGTGCCTTTAGGATATTACTGTTCTGGTGAAACAAGATGAACTAGCCTCAGCAGCCACTCCCACGGCCTAGATGTCCCAACATGTATCAATGCAGATGTGTGCTGATGAACTAAACCTCCTTTAGACCCAATGGGAACCACGTTGCTGTAGACAGCTTACAGCCGACGTGCCGTTTTAACACCATTTCTCTGCAAACTCCTTCTTATCGAGCTGACCAGGAAAACTTACACGGCTTTATCTCAAGTTACAAGAGTCAGAGGCGGAGACAAAGTCGAGTGTATTCCGGCATAGATAAGTGGCTCTATCTCCATGTTATTCATATTGACAGTGGCGTCTTCGTATGTTCGGAATTGCAATTTGTTTAGCTGCACGAGTAGAGACGTTTGGTAGCCCCCCTCGGTAATGAGTAATTAGTCGAATGACGCGGATTTGTACGGTGAATCGCAGTGAACTACTATAACGTGCTGTCTGTTTAACACACACACACACGCACACACGCACACACGCGCGCGCGCACACACACACACACACACACACACAGCCACACACACACACAGGTGCGGCGTGAAATGGCTCCGACAAACGCCAAGTTCAGTGATGCTGACAGAAAATGAGCAGAGTGAGTCTTTATCGACAGCGTCAACCGCCGTCGCGCCGAGTTCTGCTTCACCTTCTCGGCGGCCGCACGCAAGAAGAAAATGCGAGAGAGAGAAAAAAAAAAGCCTCACCTGTTTTCACTGTCCGCAAGCGAGAGCGCAGTGCACGGGGTAGGTCCCATTCGGCGCTCAGTGCTGCCGCTGTAGCCGCTTGTGTGTATGTGTTTTTAAGCCGACTCCTCCGCCGCGTCGAACCAAGCGCCGTGGTCTATGGCAGCGGCGTCGCCTGGCAACAAGTATCGAGGCCGCTGATTGGCCGGCGCCGAGGGTTATGCAAATGAGGGCCCGCCGTCAGGTGTCGTCATGTGCCGCTGCAGCACCGGGGAGGAGGCGTCGCCCCGAGACGTGCATGATCTCACCTCGCTCGTTAACCATCTACTCCAGCGTACATGCAGTTGCCACTTTTCTGGCCTCGCATTAACTTTGTTTGCCGCCAGGCTTTTTATTATTAGCTGACAAGCTGAACTCACCTTGTTGACAAAAAGTGTGGGTGTTGCGACAATCGCATCCCGGGTCACGGGAGAGACGTCCATGTTTGAACGGTTTAATCTATCCGCCTCTTCCACTTGGTCAGAGGAACAAAAAGTTGTCAAAGGCACGACAAAATATACAAACAAGTGAGACAAGTTATATCAGACTAAACACATTGAACTAGGGTATTGATATACAGGATACGTTTCAAAATGGTCCATATTCTCTTAATATATTCATTTTTTGCCCGACATAAATCTTGGCTTGTTTATTCCCTATGAACGATACCTTGACAAACCCAATCTGTTCAAGGGAGAAATAATCAGGATCACACACAGTACAACACAGACAGTACACGAGGTTGTTTTTCTTCCTGCGACTGAGGTATGCCTTTAATATATAATAGTGTGAGGTATATTTTTAAAAAAATGGAAATCTGAAGTCAGTATCCTAATACTCATCGTCTTACTCACTTTGTATCTAAATAGTGTTGCAGTTGTCAGCTAGCGGCTTTCCCAGCAACACCCTCGACAGGTCACCAATCCCTTGTGTAGGGCGCACTCACACAAACACACACACACACACACACACAAAAATACTCACCCTTACTGTCAGTATTTTAATTCTTAATCAAGTATCATCAGTTTTTGTATCTTATCCTATCCTTGTTCAGCTGGGAGAAATGATCTCCCCATTGTCTAAATTGAATCATTTAATTAGGTTAAAGAAAAATAATTGTTTAAGCACATTTTTAAACTGAAATTGGCCAGAAATGCAACAGCGTCCAGCAAGTAAATCAGAAGAAAAACGATTTAAAGAAATTCTCCACTGAGGGTGACTGTAATCAAACAAGGTAGACGGTCTCTTGCCTCTGCCCACACATGGCAAACGTAAAAAGCCACATGTTCTCACATCACCCGAGGCAGCAGCATGAGGAGAGGTAGCAGGAAGATGTGTCCTCATCTGTCTGGTATCTACCAGACTCGGGCTGGTCCCTGCACTCTGCAATGAAAGCCTGGAGCTGGGACACTGGCTGCTTGTCTTGCTGGTGATGCTGGAAAAGAGGTATCACATTAGGAAAAGTTCGGGTGACCTGGAAGATGTCTCTCTACGGCGGGATCTAAGAATATTTAGACCGACCTTGATGGTCTCGTAGGTGTCAGTGATGAGCGCTATGAAAAGGCTGAGCACCATGTAGATGAAGAGGGAGATGAAGGAGTAGAGGTAGAGTCGGCTGAAAAGCCACACCATGTAGCTCTTGTCTCTCATCTTTAGGAAGGTGGCGTACATGTCGTCCCCATTGATGAGGGAGAAAAGGCACTCCGTCACCTTGTCAAGTGTCCGGAACTGGAACAAAAATACGTTTTTAGCTTTTACGCTCAAAAAATGTACAAGACCACAGTGCTATTTGCAGTAGACCACAGTTGAATATCGACTCTTACTTTGTCATGGTAAGGACCGAGCACAATCCAGCCACAGAAACAATAGCCGAGGTAGATCATGGCTGCACAGCAGCTGAATCGGATGACATTTGGGAATGCTGCCCTCAGAGTTAGGATTAAAATCTACGAAGGAATCAAAGTTTTCAGACTGTACATTTGGTTGCTCAGGTGGCGCTGCATGCGGCAGAATAAAAACTAGTGTCAAGGGAGTTCTCACATTGTACTTCTTGAAGAAGCCGAGATAGCGAACCACGCCGACCCACACCAGCATTGTGGCAGTACCCAGTAGGATGCTGCAGACGTCATAGTTTGTCAGGTACTGCGAAGAGTGAGGGAGGAGCAACATTATATACGCTACATATATGTTACACTGGTGGGTCCACCCTCAGCCACGCAATCAAATCAATATATAAGTCTGTAAAGCTCAGTAAAAAGCAAACCTTGGTTTGTATTCCAATTTTGAGCACTGAGCCGGCAATGGTCAGCATGTCACTCAGAATAATGAGGATGTACCAGCCATTCACAAACTCCATGCGGTCTGACCAGGTCACAATCTTGTTGTAGTAAGCATGGAAGAATATGTTGAACTCCTGCAAGAGATAAACCCGGACGTTGTAAAACATGTCAATAAAGCCAGTACACAGCAGAATAGGATTCATCCCAGGTGAGATGATTGTCGTGATCATACATCAACGTATTCATATGAATTCTTCACTTCCCCCCCGAATGAACTCACAAACTGGAGCTGGACTCCGTTGATGACCGATCGTGTGCAGAGGATGAGCGAGGTGAAGCAGGCCAGGATGACCACAGAGTCGAACGACAGGAGGAGGTAATCGTTCTTATCGGCTGGACACCAGAGCCACAGATTGCAGGTTAGTTGCATTAACAGCTCACAGAGTACAGGACAATGACTGCGCTCTCTACTAGCTTCTGAATCGATTAAACCGCTCTGAGCATTTCGGGATGGAGAGAAGGTTGAGGTTAGTCTTGGGATCAAACTTACAAGTGCCTTTCACATTCCAGTTTGTGCATTCATAAATCCTCACATTGTTTTTGATATCAACATTTATCTTCCCACTGTGCGCATGGTTGTCGAACACAATCTAAAAATAAACAGGAGGGATTCAGTGTTGTCATTAGTGAGGGCATTGTTTGTTTGTTTGTTTTTTTTTACCTCATCTCAGCTCAGATGAGGGTGTGGTGTTTTTCGAGCACAGTCACGCACCATTATATGGAAGTCATAACAGTCTGGAAGCTCGTGGTGGCGCACAGTCTGCAGATTGACGGTTTTCAGAGTGAGGTAGACGCTCACTGACAGAAGCCTGGACACACAGAACACACATCAGCCGCCGGTGGCGCACTGGCCCACCTAAAACCAGTATTTTCAGCTCTTGTCACCTTTTGAAATCCAAGCTGAAGTTATCGTGAGCCTGAAGGCTGTGGTTGCTGAACGACTGCATGGGATATATGGACATGCAGTCTGTGAGGAGGAAACGGATCAGTTTTCCATCAGAACAATTATTCAGCATTCATTCATTCACTCTGCAGAACAAGCTTCCTCTTTTCATGCGGTCACAAGTAAACCCACATTACGATTTTTTTCCATTCATGCCATGATCTGCCCTCTATAAATACATCATGCACAATGAATCTGGAGCAAGCTCCCACAGCTCTGTAACAATCTGTTTGACAAGGGAATACACGTTCTCTGTACGTCTTACTTTTATACCTTTTTCAATAAGTGGATCGATGTTAAAGGTCTCATTCCCAGGGTCGATGCTGCTGTTCTTGTAAAACTCTTGACACACCATCAGAGGGGTTTGCCTCCCATCCACCGTTTCATACGCAAGATTACCCACTGTCAGGTTTCGAAGATCGATGAACTGAGAGGCAGACAGAGAGAAAACAGTGAAATATGTGCTCAGTCCTGACAGTGAAACCTCTGTGTGATATAAGAGCCATCTTCAGTACCCGGTTAATAATGTAGTTGATGTGATCATACACGTCTGCTTTCGTGTAGAGTGCAAAGTTCCCCATGTGGTGATCCTTGTATCCTTTCAGGAACAGATGTCGGAACGTCATCAGATTTTCGTCTTTGAAGGTGACCATCATGCCGTTGCTCAGGCCAAAAGAGACCAACTGCAAGAGGCAAACACACGTTTCAGGTAAAAGACACATTCAACCAATAGTAACCAGAGGCTTCAGCTCTGTACCTGGAACGTGATGATTGCAATCTTGACTATTTGTAGCATCAGCTTCCAGGGCTTTCGTCCCCTGGCTCTGTACTTCTCGCAGGGGTTCATGAAGAAGTACTTGAGCCTGCGTCTGAAGTCCTCCACCACCTTTGACTCCAAGCTGTGGGTGTGAGCTGCGCTCCACCCGCAGTGCCCGTTTTGTCTGCGCTCCTCTGACCGGAGCAGCTGCTCACAGTCCTCCATGGCGCCGAGGTTCCCCAGTAGAGCCTTAGTGTCTCTTCACACTGTGGCAGGGTGCACGTCCACCAGAAACATATCGAGGGTGAGGTAAGTTGAACCATTCCTGTCATACTGATGTCTATCAAACTGGTTCTGCTGCATGTGCTCCCACTCTCTCTCTCTCTCTCGCTTTCTCTCTCTCTCTCTTCAAAATGTTTGTCTGCAGCGCATAACAATTACTCTAAAATTAGCTATAATGCCCCATAAACTAGAAAGGAGGGTCGTGTAGGATCATATGTCCATTTTTAGCTTACCACGAGCTTTCTGTACAGGAGTCGTCTGCAACACAAGCATGTAACGGACAGCAAGTGGCACCAGACTGTGACAAATCACACAAATAAACAGAATGAACTTTTGAAGTGTTTGCTTTAAATGAATGACAACAGAAACTCACGAAGGCCAGTTAAAGGAACTTGAAAGAACTACACAGCTTACACATATTTACAACTTACTTATTTATACACACCCAGGATGGATCATGCTGATTTTACAGAGTAAAAGCACCTGATTTTGACATCAACAGACAGCATATAGTCTTAGGTAGAATGGTGATGACTGAATTACCTGCTGAGCACAGATGAGCCACAGAGCGTCTGGTCCTCAGCACTCTGCTGTCCGTGTCGGACGCAGTCACCACCACAATGACTGTCACTCCCCTGCGTCATTTTCAGCATTTCCAGTTTTTCCAAAACAAAAATAGAGCTGCCCAGCTATAGGATCTCTGCATACACCAGAATAGATGATGAGGCATTAATGAATGATGAAAAATGGGAGTTGGACGCACTGAAACATTGCAATTATTTTCAGTGATTTAGTAAATATTGTTGCTAGGGCACAGCAGGAAGGTTCCCGGTTCCAGTCCTGGTCAAATTGAGGGTCTTCTTGCATGGAGTTTACCTGCCTTCCCTGTATCTTCACGGGTCCCCTCCACCAGTCCAAAAACATGTATGTTTAGGTCATTTAGAGACTAAATTGTCACAGTATGTGTGCAAGTTGGTAAGCTAACAGACAGACGGAACTTCATTGACTTCTGTAAGTATATGTTTATTCTAAATTTGATACAGCAACACATCTCAAAGAGGTTTTCAAACAGGAGTAACAACAGGCTGGGACAGTCGTGCAACACTGCGACAACACCTTGAGGGATAATGGCACAGGTAAACCAGTCCAGAGATGAGATGGGATGTCGTGACGATACGAGAGGAGCATCCTGTCAAGGCCAGGTCGCTCACAGGATGGGGCGTGGCTCAACACTCACACTGTTGAATTAAGGATGTTACTACATGGGCTCAGCAACACTTGTAACACTTGCCAGAGAACATGCGATTACATTCTGCTTTTATGTCGCACAGGATCGAGGAGTCTCAGATACTGTTCGCACACAGTATTACCAGGTTACCGCTGGGTCAAAGGTCAGACTTGACTTCTTAATAGTACCTAAATAAAATATTCTCACCATCTCATAATAAAACTCATTGCTTGTTTTCAAACCAAAACACAGGCACCAAAGCAGTATACATTAAGAATGTGCATCACAGGAGCAGATAATGAAAGAACTGATTACTGTATGTTTTTGTGACACAAGACTTGTGTAGTGACAAAAAAAACAGTCAAAAGCAACTTGTTGATTTAATGCTGCACAAAATGACTCAGAAGTGTTCATTTGGTGCTACATCGCTCAGTTTGTATGAGGTCAGAGTTACATCATCAACACCCACCCCACATACACATACATGCACAGACACACACACACACACACACTCATTAACACAAAGGCTCAAGTAGTCATTCCAGTGTATGAAACTTTCTCTCTGCACCTACAGCTCAGATATTATCTTAATCTGGCAATCACACCTTTGTGAAGATGAAGAGGAGGAGGAGGAGGAGGAGGTGTAAGGTGTGGATGAGTCAGATTTTCTGAATATCAAAATCTGTCATTCATTTCTTCTTCTTTACATATTTAGGGAAGGTCTCAAGACACGTTTTAGTGCTCCGGGAAGGGAGCACTATTGCTCTCCACCATGTTTGTTCCGCTTCTGCTTCTTATTCTCTTTTTTATTAAAACACTCACGTTTAAATCTCAAGCCATTACTACAGGGTAAACATGTATATATTCATATTAAAACTGAGTGTTTTTGGCTTAATTTTGAATCATCTCAAGCATCAAAAAACAGTACCCAAACTGTCCCTACTTTCTCTTGTGAAAAGCCGATCGTTAACGTAGTATTAAAACTCATGTATAGTGACTTGTCACTTGCTGCCTAATCAGAGGCAAGAGAACAAAGTGTTCACATACAGTTAAGAGTGGAGGGCTCATTCTGCTCTGGTTTGTCCCTTGAACTACATGAACTGTCTGAGTGATGGCGAGTTAAAAGATGCTCTTATGGGAGGACGGGGTGAGCGAGCGTGACCTCAGCGGCTGGAAGTTGGGGTCCCCGCCTCCACTGCTGCATCCTGGTGTGCCGCCATCCACGCTGGCCGGAGGCTCTGCCATCGCATCGTCAGGAAGAGGAGGAGCCCCCGGGTCTCCCGGCCTGGGGAGGCTGGAGGAGGTGGTGGAAGAGACGGCGGCCATGCTGACCCCGGCGGCGGGGTCTCCGCCTCTCTGTACAGAGGGCAGGGTGATGGAGCCCGCCACGTCCGAGGTGGAGGGGCTGCGCTCCCCGTCTGGGTGGAAGAGCAGGGTGGAGCAGTGGGAGAACATGGTCGATGGGGTGCTGCTGGTGCTGGAGGGGCTCAGGTTGCTGTCGGAGGAGGAGGAGGAGGAGCTGGAGGCCTGTGCTGTAGGGGGCAGGAAGAGACGAGGCGAATTGAACGGAGGTCAACACAGTGACTTGGTGAATAGCAGTGTCACTTCAGAGCAAAAAGGTCAAAGCTGCTGCTGGGCAAAGGGGGGAGTGAAAGGGTGGAGGCATGGCATCTCCCACAGGTGTTAGAAAGCCTTTGGAAATTATTGACTTATTGATTTAATTATTGACTGGGCAAGATGGCAAAAATGGAATTTGGGATGTTTATTGCATGACACTATCACTTTAATTAGACAAGCATCAAGTATTTGGATCAAGGGACTTTCTGTCACTTGATGCACACGGGTATTCCCTGGATATTCCGTTTACTCTCCGACAGTCCAAAAACATGTATGATGAAGCAGACTGAAGATTGTTATTGCCACCAGGTGTGACTGTAAAACTGAATGAGGTGTGCATTTCCTGCCTATGCATGAAACAAGCCAAGTAAATGGATGGTGGATGTATACATGCAAGTCTGTGATTTGTCACAGAAGTACAGGGTGAGCAAAGTTTGCATACGAATCTCAAAACCAGCAGATTTCAGAGCGGCGCGGTCACCTCTGAGGGACTCCAGCTTCTCGTTCCTGGCCCTCTGCACCTCGTCTGTGATTTTGGTGATGATGAAGTTCTGGGAGCGCATCTCCCTGATGGAGTCAGTCAGGGCGTCCAGGCCCCGGGGGTTCTCGGCCAGGATGTCCAGCAGCATGGCCGTCCTCTTCCTCTGCGTGGTCCTGCAGCCTATCTCCTCGGCGTCGTCCCTCGTCAGGATGCGCCGGGAGCGCAGGTAGTCCAGGTGCCGTTCGGCCCGGATCTTTTCACAGAGGTAGTGCCGGAGCCTGACCAGCACCTGGTCAAACAAAAGGAAGGAGAACGAGGGGGGCAGAGGTCAAAAGAGGTTATGGATATGCAGCTTTTCAACATGCCAAGCCTTTAATACTCAGTGAAGTGTAAAACAGGTGGTGAAATCACTCAGCTGTGGTTGTGTTTGCTGTTCCATCTAAGCAGACACACCCTGCCTGGACTAACAAAGTTCAGCTTTGTACTGGGGGGCAGAGAGAGGGTGTTTCCTCCTTCTGCGGGCCTTCAGGCCAAAAAAAATCTTCACATGAAAAAGTGTTAAGAGAGCTGCGAATCTGTATGTGTAGGCCACAGAGCACCCCTTTAAGTTACTTTAAGTTCATCTGGAGGCAAGATTTGGGCTGAATCGCCGTACTCACGTCTTTTTTTATCTCTGCCATTTCATCTTCAGTGAGATGAGGAACATCCATCCCTCACAGCAGCAAACACGCAATTCAGGTGTTCCGGGAAACGAAAGACGACCAAGAACAAGTCAGGAGGCGAGTAATAACGACTTGAAACTACATCGATGAGGTAGCCGAGACGCGTTAACATGCGTGTCTCGTCATTGTTTGTCGCAAAGTTGAAGCCGTATCGCTCTGTCCATTCAGGTTTTTCTGAGTCAAAAATCCCCCGGACTTCCTGATTGTGTCACGTCGACGGAGAAGTGCCGAGAGCAAGAGTGTCACTCCCTGGATCCATCCGTTCAAAACGGCCACACAACTATCACTGGAACTTCTCTTTTTACGGCGGACAAGGCGGAAGCCGTTCCACTTTAGAGGCTCTTATCCGTGTTTGTCGTTTTAAAACGCTTGTACCATGTGTACGACACAGGTGAGGTGCAGTTCCGGCCGTGGCCGCGTGGCTGTGCTAATGTTTGACGTTGCAGTTCTGGTCACGGCCACGGGGGTGGCGCTGCTGTGCTACGCTGCAGTTCTGTAGGTGGCCACTCGGTGGCGGTGTTGTATCGCATGTTACAGAGAAATGACCGGCGGTGATTTACTCTATCGACACCATAATGTGTGTAAAAGGCGTTCAAAAAGTGCATGTAATTAATTTTCAAGAACCTCCACAATGGAATGGCCTCGATTGAATACAACCACGACAGACGTTCACAGATTGACTTTATGAACTTCTGTACTTTATTTATCCCTTAGAGAGATTGGGTTTGTCACAGTTGTCCCAGCCAGGGATGTTGTGTAACATTTCACCCAAGAGTCTGACATAATACACTGATTGTTATTTCTTGTTTTTTCACGTGTTTATTTTGCACTCGCACTACGTAATTGTTAATATATTATGAAGTACTTATAATACTGTTTTACTGTGACTATTACCGTTATTAGTATTATTTTTCTCTGTGGGAAATATCTGAATATTATGAATGTGAATTGTGTTATTGTATTTTGAATGTGATGTCCTTGTTACATTTTTGGCTTCTGCACAAACTAATTTAGCTTTGGGGATAAATAAAGTATGATTTTATCAATGTATTCTTTGTTGCATTATTCGTTGCATTATTCGTTGTGCTTGTTTAAACTTAAGTAAAGTAAATGTATGCAGCTGCAATAAATCTGATCCTGATTCTGATTCAGTTCAGTCCATTTAATAGGCTGCTATTTGTAATTCATGAGTATTCGTCACTCTGCATCAGCCTAGTTGTGGACCTAGAGTTAAAACAGTGTTGTAACTAGTGTGTTTGCAAGTGTTATAGGGGTTCAGATCAGAAGAAATGGTGTGAATCAAAGGATAGAGAACAAGGTGTCCTCAAAGCTGCAAAGCAAACTGCAGCATATGAGAGGAGAGGCAAAATAACACTCCAGTAAACATGATATGAAATGCAAATGCATGAAAAAAAAAAAGACATGCAAGATCTCCTCTTCCCTCTAATCATGATTCGCCATGAAGTGTTTGAGAACGGACGCTCCCTGAGGAGATTGTTGTCAGGCTTGTTTTGTCATGTTCTGCAATGTAATGTGTACTGTGCAGCTGGAAAACACCATCCCCAAGCAGTGTGCAGCATTAACTGTAAACCAGGCTCCGACCCTGTGCTGCTCACCTTAAGGTCCTTGTGTATAATGATAATGTTTTGAAATAGAGGGGGAAATACAGGCTCCAGTGACTGCATGACTCCTGTTGTATCCCAGACATTTCTGGAGGAGAGATGCAGCAGAAAGATGCCCTTTAAATGTCAGGTGCAAGAAGGTCAAAGACTACATGGAGCAGCGTCTTTACTCAAGGAAAAACATTCTGCTAAATGGCAGCAAAGCTTCCAAAGACAACACGAGCCTACTGTTTCTCCCAAAAAATCCTCACATCCTTCATGTGAAAGAGCTGGGATGGATCATGTGCCTGGAAATAATGTCGAATCAGCTGTGAGAGGTTCAGTCGTACACAGTGTTCCAGCTCGTGAGTGGGCCCTGCAACGAACGAGACACAAAGAAAGGAAAAGTCATTTATAGAAGTGATGTAATGAACTGGATTTGCAATCATGTCTGCACAGTCTTCACAGACATTCCCGGCTGTTGTGCACAGTGTGACCTACTCTCACAGATCAGCCAAACAAGCAACTGAGGTTTTCAAACTGAACACCGCAGTGAGGTATTTCTTTCTTTCCAACCTCTGTTGCCAATGTTTGTGCCACACAGATTTTCTAAAATCCCATACGTTGTCTTTCTCTACACGTCAGCACAAAGTGGCTCAAATATTCACAAAATGTTACATTCCCGAGTCTCTATGTTTCCCACATGTCTGCCTCTCTTGTCTCATTAGAGATAATCTTCAGGGATGTAGGCCACACAGAGTGGATAGCATTGTTGTCTCCCAGAACGGGGGTGACACGTGGTCAGACTGAGGGCCTTTCTCTGTGGAGTTTGCCCTTTCTCCCTCTATCTGTGTGGAATGTCCCCAGGTACCACCGTGTCCTCCTACAGTCCAAAAGCATGCATGTTTAGGTCTATTCTATTTGTTTAGTTCTAGGTCTATTCTCTTTTACCCTGATGTGTGGGTGCAAGAGTAAATGTTGTGTGCTCTGTGGTGGACTCATGACCTGTCCTGGGTGTATTCCCTGCCTACCCTATATGTATCACTGATTTCAATAGAAAGTTGCTTAGAATTAAATATCGTTTGTTTGAAGACTGTTAGCAAAGGTAAAAGCCTTTGTTGAAAGGATTATCTTCAGTGTGGGTACATGTTGTACCCCTAAAAGGTAAATCCGGCTTTATACTTGTTATGGATATCCTCAGGAACTTCAAAGTAAGATTAAAGGAAATGTTCCAAATAAGGACATTTTGTTCTCATTCTGTAAAAGGCAAGATTTTGGCTGGCACAGCAGAGAGAAATAATGTGGCATTTTGCTTCCTTTCAAAGAGACATATACTGACATATTTTGTGTCTACATTATTATGATCCTCAGGTCAGGAGAAGTTTAGAGATCTTTGGCCTATTTTGTGACAATTATGACTCTGATGTATGAGTGTCCAAAATGTTAAACAGTTTCATTAATGAATATATTTTTCCAGTGTTATAAGATTTTTTGGCTTTAAAACAATGCGGAGAAAGAAGACTCTGTCTTCGCAAATCACTGATGCATGAATAAATATGACAATATTAGAAACTGCTTTTCACGGCGCATTTGCATGCCTCTCTGTGGGAGTGATGGGTGTTTTCAGAAACAGAAAGCACAGATTGGGCATAACGTCATCAAACGGGCCATTTTAAAACGCAGCTGCACTGTTTTCCAGATTCTCCAGCTGCTTGTTATATATCCTACATCCCTCTTACCTAACATGGTTCTGCAAATTCTTTATATTACAGCTTCAGAGGGAGAAGTTTCCACTCTGAAACCACAACAGTCAGCAATTTCCAGGCATCTGCGAATGCACCGAGCTTACACTCGTTGGCTCTTCATCTGCTGGAGCTGGCGCAGATTCAAAGTGGCCTTTGTAACCTCAGTTAGATAAGACGAAGGCTGTGCCAGTCTGTCCTGCTCTGCCTCTTGTTCTCACAGGTTATAATGAAAGGAAAGGCATTTTTTCCCCCCGATAACTTCCATTGTTCTTTGATGTGGATAGAAGAGGATGCTTTTTATCCTGGCAGCTATTTCAAAGAAACCTTCAGTGTTCATCCTGAGTGGAATGTTGCCTCAGGCGTTGCTCAAGTTTTCTTCTTTCTTTCTTCTTTTTTGTGTGTGTTTCTCATTCTGGACACTCTCGGTCAGACCAAACAAAGGATTCTTGGGGTTCCAGCATTCCTGGAGGCTCTTCCCTCCTTTTTTTTCGTAATATCGAAGTCAAACAACCTCCTAATCCGTCCACACCCCTCTAGGTGACAGACGAGAATTTAATCACACGAGACTGGTTAGAAAATACAAACGCTGATCACAGACTATGTGCAACAGTCTAAACACTGCTTCATCTGAGATAGAGTTTCACTTGGTCATAGAAATATGTAGCTTCTCTTCAATATTTATGTCAGCGCTTGTGGTGGCCCAGTGTCCAATCCCTTGTGGGGCTGCTCTCGGGGTTGGGTTGGTGATGAAATATTTCAAGTACAAATGTGCCTCTTTTTTTTTTTACCCTTTACATAACCATTTTCACCAGTCCTGTCTTGCTTTCCTCCCTTTATTTAATCAGGATTAAGTTTCACAGGTATCAAGAGAGTGAAGAAGAACATACTGCATTTTCAACAGAATACATCCTCGACAAACCATGAAAGTTTGCATGTAATGTCTCAAAAGGAGGTTCACAGAGCAATGAAGTTTTAAAAGCAAAGCTGGAATTACGATTAACCAACACTGGAAGAAAGTTCATGTGGCACCTCCTGTATATGTTAGCTGAAAAAAATGCATTGCTCTCCACCATCTTAACTGTCTGATTTTTGCAAAGATATGTTTATATTACATTGAAGTCTCTTCAAACTTTCAGATTGCAGTTGATGCTGTGCAGGTCTGGTTAGAGTTACAGCTTTGGTTACAGCTTTACCAGCCTCATTTCCATGTAGTATAGTATGTAACAAACATATATTACATATTACTTTACCATTTTTATGCTTGTAATATATTTTTTTTTACAGATAAATCGTTTCAACAATGGGCTCTACTTGTTCTACAGGCAGAAAAACGATCCTCAAAATGGACAAAAAGACCTGGAAGAGTGGAAGTCAGACAGGGTGGTTCTTGGCTTGCTGAGGGAGAGGAGGTGGGAGGGAGAGGAGACGGGGGGGGGGTCTTATGAGCTTATGGGAGGACGCGTGGAGGAGCATTCCACTCATAGTTTCGGGACACCTCTTCAGCCCATGCATACGTCACATGTGCTCAGAGAATATAAAAAGAGGGAGAGAGAGCAGTCAGCAGTTCACTGCCAGGTCCAGCCTCTCACACAGAGAAGACTTGCTAACTCAGGAAGGGAAAGTTCAGCCTGTCAGGATGTGGAAAGCCTTTGCTGTCGGGATCCTCTGCGTCACGCTGGTGAGGACACAGGTCACCTTCACCCCGAGTGTCATCAGAGGACCGTGCTTGACTTCCAGACTTCTAATTCTCCATGTCTTATTCCAGGTGTCTGCCTCCTGCCCCAATGACTGCCGGTGTCCCTCTGACGCCCCTCGGTGTGCAGCAGGAGTCAGCCTCACACTGGACGGCTGCGGATGCTGCAAAGTGTGCGCACGGCAGCTTTTCGAGGACTGCAGCAAGTCACAGCCGTGTGACCACACCAAAGGACTGGAGTGCAACCTGGGAGGCGGACTGGGCTCTGACAAAGGCATCTGTCGAGGTACAGTGACTCCTCTGCTGTTTTTTCCCTGCTGTTTGAAGTCTCTCTTGTCTATTCTTATTTCACACTTGGCTGTCTCTCCTACCTCAGCCAAATCAGATGGAAGAACATGCGAGTACAACAATAAGATCTACCAGAACGGGGAGATCTTCCGTCCCAACTGCAAGCACCAGTGCACCTGCATGGACGGGGCTGTCGGCTGTGTCTCCCTCTGCCCACATCAGCTCATGCTCCCCAAACTGGGCTGCGCCAAGCCCAAGCGAGTCAAGGTACCGGGACAGTGCTGTGAGCAACTGGTCTGCCCCGAGGAGGCGAAGAGGGAGGAGAAGAAACACAAGAAGAAGCAGAGCAGACTCTCCGAGGACGAGCTGACCGACAGGAACGAGCTGGCTCCTCTGTGGAGAGGAGAGTCCAAGTCTTTGGCTGGTGAGTGACGCCCCGGCAGAATGTATGTCAACCTCGTTACGCTGCAGCAGCAACCTCTGAATCACACTTCGTGTTCCCGGTGCAGCTTACAGGAGTCGTCCATCGGGCCACATGCTGCTCGGAGGGGTGAAGTGTGTGTCCCATGCCACGGCCTGGTCCCCCTGCTCCAAATCCTGTGGCAGCGGGGTGTCCACCAGGATGACCAACGGCAACGCTCAGTGCAAGCTCATCAAAGAGACCCGGATCTGTGAAGTCCGCCCCTGTAGCCAAATGACCAGACTCAAGGTACATCTCTCCCCTGTTCACGCTCATCTGTAATACTTCCTCAAAGTGTAGTGTCTGGTTAACAATAAGAATCAAACACAGATAGAAGCAGATGCGAGCACAGAGTTAGAAATATTTCAACCTAGCCAAATTCCTGTCTGAACAGGAAGGTACACATTTGAATCACTGGGGTGACATTTAACACGCCCGTGTCTCTGTAACAGAGAGGACAGAAGTGCAGCCACACTGAAAAGGCCAGCCGTCCAGAGAGACTGTCCCATGCAGGCTGCCGTAGCCTGAAGGGGTTCCAGCCCAGGTTCTGCGGCTCCTGCTCGGACGGGCGGTGCTGCAGGCCTCACCGGACCCAGACCGTACCGGTGCGCTTCCAGTGCAGGAACGGCAAGCTGGTCAGCAGGATGGTGATGATGATCGAGTCCTGTAAGTGCGACCTGAACTGTCCCGGCAACAACGAGGAGACAAACGCCGCTGACGGACTCTTCAACGATGTGCAGGAACTGACACTGTTGTGAACAGGGGGAGGGAGAGATTTGCGGACTTTGTGCACTTTGAGGCGGGCAGACCTTTGCAGGGTGAATTTCATGATTCTGCTTCATTACACTGGAGCCTTGTGGTTTGCTTCCATCTGAAGCATTAATTGTTGTGTGTGTGGGGGGGGTGGGAAATCCTATTTTTCTAGTTAAACCATGTCTTTTTCTACATTTACATATTTAAGCCTCGCTAGACAACACATGTCGACATGGCAATGACGCAAAACACTTCAGGCAGCTAATAAACGAGTCATTGCACGTTTCACATGTTTCCGTTTATTTACTGTACCTACTCTTATTTATATGATTCATGTTTTATACTTAATATTTTAAAGATTTATACATAAGACATTGCACAGTTTTGCCTCTTCGACGTCATGTTCTTTCTTCTCGTTTCCTCTTGGAAAAATGTGAGTTGGCAAATGGCCCGCCGTACTTATGCCTTAATTTTTCAAAAATAAAAACATAACACATTCAACACGTTCCCCCTTCTCTTTTTTTGCTGTAAAGAAAGTTACTACTTCAGGTTCGCACAGATGGACGCCCCCAGGGGGTGAGTAGTGATTACTTGCTCTGTAGGAAATGAGCTATACGGTTTCGGCTGCATCTGGCTGACCCACTTCTGAGACGACCTGCACGCACGTCACTGCATAGTTCACGGTGTCCCGAGTATAATGTAAACTTTTGAGTTCTTCTCCCCGTCAGACAGATGCTGGGTACAGGCCACGGATTTGTATTCGGTGGCAAAATTACAGGGCCAACGGAGGAAATCCTAACTTTCCACAGGGCTCCAGCTAGCTAGCGTTAGCTTGGGCTGGCTGACGCATTAGAATCCCCTGACTGCAGTCCTCAGATGCTGCATCTGGATACCATAGCTTGGTATAACATGACGCCTTGGCGGCTTCGTCTCCTTCGAGTCGGCCGGCCGCATGTGACCTTTTCGTACACGCTTACGGTGACGCCACGAGCCCAGGGCGCGTCCGCCGCGGGCGCGCAGCCGCGGCACCGAGCGAACTGGCAGGAGTCAAGACGTACGCGCATTTTCCATTCCGGCAGCGGCAGAGAAGCAAATTCCCAGAGCGTGCATAGAATTACGTAAACGGGCGAGAGCGAGAGCGGGAGAACAAGAGCGGAGGAAAAACAGGGGCGCTGACGCACGCAGGGACGAAATGGTTCCATCCCCCCCCCCCCCCCCCCCCCCGACGGGGAGCACAATGGAGCTTTGTCTCGGAGAATCCGAGAGGAGCGCTGCTCTCAGTAGGAGGGGTGGGGGGGGGGTGGGGGGGGGGGGGGGGGGGGGGGGTTGGGAAGGGGTCTGTCCACAGCAAGGCCACATCGGTTTCCTGGACACAGGTCCGGGGCTCATGTGCTTTATTAGCGCTGATGGAGTGCAGGAGCGCAGGCAGCAACAACAAGCACGGGGACAAAACATTCCGTGCCGCAGCAGATGCCTCCGTCCTGGGCGACGGCCGCGTGCCAGGCGAGCCAGCGGGAGGGGTGTTTAAAAGCGGTTTTGGAAAGAAAAACTCCACTGCCGCATGTATCCGAGTAATCATGTTCGCGGAGGCCCCGGGGCGCGAGCGGCGGCAGCTGACAGCTACCCCCCCCCCCCCCCAAAAAACGCTGAAACGGAGCACCGCGGACAATGTGTTTTCCTTTAGCGCAGGTAAACTTGGCAGGGACAGCATTTACCAAACATTGGGCTGGGTTCGCTAGCACCGCTTGTTCTGCTTAACCGTGACTCCGTCTGAGTGGACGCGAGTATGAGTATGCGTATGGGTGCGAGTATGAACAGTGATGTGACATGGGCTTCGAACGACGTGGGGCCAGGCAGACCCGGATATGCTTTGCACGTCACACAGGACGCATTTTGCCGTCTTGGGCTGAAGGGAACCCCTGACACCTGGCACAAGTGCCTGAAGAGTTCCACCTAGTGGCACAACGCATTTCTTGATTCACAGGCCCCCTTATTGAAATGTGCCATTTTCATGTTTAATGAATGGCAAACTCAAGCAGGATCTCAGCCTGCCCTTAAATCTGAGCAAATTCGTCAGTTGTTTTTTTATCCATCCGTTAGAATGGTCAGGTCTATGATGAGCTGAGAACTAACTTTCTGCAGCTAGATCCACGCCATAAGGGCAAAACACACAGTAGCACCAAGAATTCACGGTCCATTATTGGCATACACGCATAATAGCACCTAAAGTCTCTTAGAACTTCAGCTAAGAAAACACGTCCTTCAAAGTAACTGAGAATTTCATAGACACCTGAGTAGGTCATGTCCAAAGTTGCCTGAATCTATTAAAAATGAGTTTTTTTACCTCCTCTACAAGTTTCACCCTCATTTTAGAATCAATTATAAATACTGCAGTATACTGCAGAAAACAATCGCGCGCGTCAATGAATCATTTTAGAAAATAGGACGATCCCAAAGTTGACGCTTGCAGGCCCTCGTCAAACATGGTCTTGTACGAGTTTTTGAGAAAATCGACGTAGTTCTGGATGCTTTGCTTGTGGCTCTCCGACTGCTCCAGGCTGAGCTGCAGGTCCCTCAGACGCACCTCGAACTGCTTCTCCGCCTGCGGGTCGAGACACGGACACCCTCTCTTTACACACACACACACACCGCGGCACGCGAGACCGGCAGCACTCACGGCGAGCTTGCCCTGACGCAGGAGCCTCAGCTCCGCCTCCCTCCTGCTCCTCTCGCTCTCCAGCTCCAGGAGCCTGGCCTGCAGGGTGTCCTCCCTGGCCGCGGCCTGCTCTCTCGCCTTACCGACCTGCAAGACAGGAAGACCCAAAAGCCAGTGCCGACACGCCACTTCCCCCCGGTCACCCTCCCCCCACGGCGGCGGGGTACCTGGAGCCTGACGTCCGACAGCGCGGCCTCCAGCTGTCGGCTGAGGGCCTGGCACTCGGCCGAGCGCTGCTCCAGCTGCCCGTGGCTGTAGCTCAGGGCTTCCTCCTGGGCCGCGAGCCTCCGGACCAGCTCCAGGTTCTCCTGCCGCAGCTCCTCCACCTGCCTGCGAGCACGTGGAGACACACACACGCAAAGCGGCGTTGAGGCCGTGCGGGCGCGCGACCTCGGGAGACGCGTTGAGGCGGGACTCACCGTTGGAGCGCGCCGACTCTCTCGCGCAGCTCCGAGTTGGCCCCGTCGACGGAGCCCTTCATCTCGGCGGAGGACTTCAGGAACCGCGCCTGGGTCTCCATCTGCGGGGCGTCCAGAATTCAGAATTAGCGGCACTGGCCGGCACCAGCCGTCGGAGCAGAAAGCCGGACACAGACAGCCCATTTGATGGCGTTCGCCACGACGTCACCAACACACACACACACACGGGCAATTTCCAAGACGTGAACTCAAGGTCGGGAGACACGTAAGGAGATGGATAGCAAAGGTCTCACACGGCACAACACCACTCACACATGGATTTTGCTGCGATTTCTGGCAAATCACGGAGCATCAAATCCATCTCGGGCCAGGGGCCGACAGCGAGACGCACATGGGGCAATGCTACCGCCTAGTGGTCGGACGGAGGAAACGTCACGTCGCACTCGGTTTTGCACACGTTCGCACACCTGAGCCTGCAGTTGCCTAACGGACTCGGACTTTTCCGAGCACCTCCTCTGCGCGCGCCGCAGGCTCTCCTGGCACTCGAGGAGGCTCCGCTCGGCCGCGCTCAGCAGCTCGGGGTAGGGCTCCAGCTCCTCCACGCGCCCCTGCAGCTCCCGCCTCGCCTGGGCGCCGGGCGGGGGAGGGGTGGGAGGGGTGGGGGGCGTGGGAACAGACAAAACGTTAGCCAGAGGAGTCACCACACCTGGCCAAGGGACGCGCCGAGGTTCGTTCGGGCCGAGGTTTTGGCGGTCGGTTCGAGTTGTGTCAAGAGGGAACAAAAAAAAGAGATCGGTCGATGGCGCCGTTGCCACCGAGCTCGAAGCTTTCAGGAAACGCCGAGGTCAAACTCTAAAGCACGGGCGCCCGAGGTTACCTCGTCGACCTCGGCGCCTCCGCCCTCCCGTGTTCTCTCAGCCTCCGCCGAGAGGTTTTCACACTTCGCCCTCAGCTCGTCCACCTCGGCCTGGAGCTCTGCAACCTGCGAAAGCAGACGGACCACGTTTAGATTCCTTCAAAACGTAGGCTGGAACGACGGAACTCCTATGAGGTCTTTGTCTTCTTAAAACATGCAGGTCTGCGGAGACCGCAGCGTTGCGCGTTTTCTGTCGCGGGTCCGCCCCGCAGACTGTGGACCGCGACCTCGCAGACAGGAGGACTTAACGGGCGGACTTGGACCTGCTGCTGGTGCTGCTCGGCCTGACGCCTCCTCTCCTGAGAGACGCCGCTCTCCTGGACCAGCGCGGCCTCGCACTCGGCCAGCCTCCGCTCCAGCTCGGCCACAGACGCCTGCCAAACACACGCGCACACGCACACACACACACACAAACGCTTCAGTAGACGGCAATAACGAGGGCGCGAGGGGCGAGGAGACCAGGTTTCGCGTTTTCCTCTGGATCTCGTCGCACGTCACGTTCCGCTGAACAGTCCGGGTGTCAGGTGGGACGCGCACCTCGAGCGCTGCATTATTGACGCATAGCTCTCCGTTTTCGGCGGCCAGCTCGTCGACGCGCCGCGCGGCGCTTTCGTTCTCGGCCCGGAACGCCTCCCTCTCCTCCTGCAGCCTGGCCGTCAAGTCCGCCACTTGACTTGGACACACGAAATCGAGAAAAGAAACGATGAGGTCTTCCCATCAGGATCGGGATTAGCGATTCGGGCGGAGGGGGACCGACCATTTCAAGAACTCGGCGCGGGCCGCCAGCTTGGCCGCGTCGTCGTCGGCGCGCTCGGCCCGCTCCCGGCAGGCGTCCCTCTCCGAGCGCGCCCGGGCCAGCAGAGCGTCCTGTTGGACCGGAGACAGAAACAGGATCAGTGCAAGGGGCGGGGGAGGGGGGGGTCCGGGCGGCGCGACTCCGGAGGAGAGGACGTTCCGACGTCTTACCTTCTCCTGCAGCTGCGCGTAGCACTTCTCGACGGCTGCCTCGAACCTCTCCGCCCGGCGTCTCTGCGCCCGCGCGGCCTTCCCGAACGACTCCCGGTCCCGCTCGGCCTTGTCCGTCCACGCGCCGACGGAGCCCCTCAGGTCCTCGATCTCCATGTTCCGCTCGATCACGGTTTTCTCCAACGTCTGAGGGGACAGAAGCGCCTCGACGCGTCACACTTGACGGTGAAATCCTGACCCCAACGTGAAAGGGGGGGGGGGGGGGGGGGTGACGGCCCGTTACCCGCAGCTGGGCGGTCAGACGGTTGTTTTCCACCTCTTTGCCGCGCAGCTGTCCCTGCAGGTGGGCGCGGGTCTTCTCCACAGACCTGGTCGCGAGAACGGCGCCCTTGATGTTCTCCTGCGGGGACAAAACGGATGCCTTGAGCCGCGCCACCGCACAGAACGCCCCGGGCAAGAGAGAGAAGGCGTGGGCTGCGCCCACCTGCTCCTCTCTCCTCAGGTCCATCAGCTCCTGCGCTCGTCTCTCCGTCTCGTCCAGATCCCTTTTGAGGTGCTTCAGGGGGGGGAAAGCGTGAAACACGTGAACCCTCCACAAAATCTTCCACAGCAGCTCACGGCGCGGAGCATAAAACGAGACGAACATGAGTCACGACCTCAAATTCCTTTGCTCGCGCTTTCAGGCCGAGTTCTCTCTTTTTGAGTCGGCGCGCAAGCACAACGAAGCGCCCACCTCGTTTTCGCTCTCCGCCTGCGAGATCTTCTTCATCAAGACGTCGATTTGGTTCCGGGCGTTGATCTGATCGGCCTGCAATGCGATGACACGTCATCAGTTTAGACGAGCCCTCCGGCAGTCCTCTGGAAAGCTTGAGTCGGGCTCGTTTCCTGTGCCGCGGCGACCCCCAGCGCAATTACCAAACGACTGCCTCAAACGCTACAGAAAGGCGGGTTATTTGAGCCAAACCTCCGAATCTTGGAGCTGCTTCAGCTTCTGTCGGACAGACTTATTTATCCGTCTGAAATCCTCGAGCTTCTCCAGCAGCAGTCCCCTCTGCCTGGTCATCCTGCGCCTGTCAGCGGAGGACCTTCTGGAATCCTTCATTGTGAGAAAAATGTCCACATGTTCGACAACACTTTCACATGAACTTCATGCGGTGATGTGTGCAAGTCCACGGGGAACGTACCACAAACTCGTCCTCCATGGTTTCCTTAAAGGACACCAGTTGTATGGCGGCGGAGTTGGCAGCCGCTTCTGCGTCCATCAGTGTTTTCAGGAAAGCGCTCTTCCCTTCAGCGACGTCTCCGTGATGGCTAGTTGAGAAAGAAAGAGAGCAAACGCAGTGAACAGGCCAGACTGTGGCATGTGTACGTGTATCCGCATGGATTGACGTGAATCCCCAGGACTTTACCAAGTGGTGTCGGTCTCTGGGGTGCGCGTGTGGAGACTGCTGCGAGCTCTGCTCCTCCTTCCCAGCTCATGGGAGCTGGCCAGGTCGGCTGAGCACAATGTGACATCGTCCCTGATGGAGCTGAAACCAAGGGTGGGACTCTGGAGATCGCTCTCTGGGGACATGCCTCTCCCTCCTGCGTGCGACGATGCAAATCACAAGTTAGTGCTCACAACCAAGAGGAGGTCATGAAACTAATTCCTGCTGTGACTCCGAGCTTAGTGGCTCTGTGCGGCCTCCTTTAGTCCACGTTAGTATGATGGACAGTAAGACCAGGTTGGCAGGCACAACCACCTGTGCTTAACCTTGTTCCATAGCAACACACAGGACCAGGTTAACGCCGCTCGCTTTACGATCCTGCGGGATCAGCATGTATTACATTCAAAATATCATATACAACCGCTGTTATCTACAACATGGCCATTGTGTTTAATTAGCTGTCCTTTACAAAGGTGTTAATACTACTTACGCTTTCGCCTTGAGTCGGTTGTGAACGACGCTACTCCAGACCCAAGAGTCTCACTTTACAACGTCAAAGCTGATTGGTTATCTTGGGGGCAGCGTAGCAACGCCTTCATAAAAGCTCACTGTTGATTGGTTCCTCCTGTCAAAGAGGGCGGGACTACGTTTGATTATCGTTGCGAACAGCCAATCGGCAGGACACTGGCTGAAACCATAGAAACGACGAGGAAGTTTACCATCACAGCGTCTACAACTGTCCTCGGCTAACATCAAGCCACAGGGATATTTAACAAAATTATTAATTTAACTGCATGGAAATTAAAACCAAACACACCACCGTATAGATATATATACATAGACTAAACGTGGGGGTCCATTTGCCTTTGTTACCGGCCTAGGTTAGTGTTTAAATAACGGTGGGGCAGCTAACATTAGCACGAAAGATGTTCAAAGCCAAAATACTTTTTGTTGGTCCAAACGAGGTACGTACATTGCCTCTCCATGTTATTCAATTTGTTTTGTATTCCATTTCATGTAAAGCCGGTTTAGTTGTTGTGATTCTGGTAGCAGTAGCAAATAGCCCTGTCGATGCTCTTGGATCGAAAACTTGAGCATCTGTGCATCGTTGTCTGGTGTTGTGTGATCATTCTATTTATTTGATACAAATTTTACACTGTTCTACTGTAATTAAATCTTGATTGATATAACCTTGTGAATCCACCCAGGTAATGTGAGACATTTAGCCACTATGCAGGTGAATGTTTAACATAGCAACACATGAAAGGGCCATGTTGCATCGTTCAGCCAATTTCCTAACATTGTGTGAATAACTTACTGTCATTGCCCATTTTTATAGTTGTCTTTAGTTGGCTTTTGCTGTGTGGTAATGGTCTGTTCTGCTGTCTCTTAATCAGCTTGTGTAAAAGTGGTAGAACTTTTTGCATTACACGACGGGTTACATATTCTAACATTTACATAGTTGATAATGATTACTTTGTGCCTTTGTTATTCTTATACCGGCTTCTGTCACATTTTTTCAGAGTGGAAAGACAGTTGTTGCCAACTTTCTCTCAGACGCAACAGAAAATGTGGGTGGTGAATACAGACCCACTCAAGGAGTAAGGTAGAAAAACCCTGCTTTTAACATTTTATAGCTGACCCAAACATGCTTAAACTGTGTGGAGACGCAAATAATGTGCAAAATAAGTTCCCTCCATCTTCAGAGGAAATGATGTCATGCAATGGTGTCATGGTGTGTGTTTCAAGGATACTGGAGTTTGAAGCACAACCTGAGGGCAGTGGTGACAGCAACTGTGAGGTTGAACTCTGGGACTGTTCAGGAGATTTTAAGTAAGTGCACCCCTAGACACATTTCCACGAAGGACTTGTTTTGATCATGACATGGTGGATGATTGTTTAGCACTCATGGCTCACAGGAAGAAGGATCTGGACTAGATAATGGATGGACACCCAGTTATTCTGCCATTCATAAGAAAGAAAAGTCATCAATTCCCGTAATTACTTTTACTGACCATGTATAATACCCCGTTGAACAAATACAAAATGTCTCGGGAACAGATTTGAGTCATGCTGGCCAGCACTGATGAAGGACTCCAGCGGCGTGGTGATCATCTTTAATCCAGACGTTCCGAGTCACCTCAAAGAAATCGAGACATGGCATTCCATGTTTATCTCCTCCCAAGGCCTGCAAGAAAACCAGTGCCTCCTCATAGCTCACCACAAGCCCGGCAGCGGCGTAGAGGAGGGACGGCTGTCATTAGGTACTTATCGCACAGACCACCCAAAGCTGCCGCACGAGTCATTATTGCCGTTTCCCGGCTAACGTGTTCGTTTGTTTCGATGCAGCTTCACATCTGAGCAGACTGCCACTCATTCACTCCAACCTGGAGGAGGAGCCAGAGGATGTGAGGCAGGCGTTCTGCAGATACTTGGGAAATGTCTTAAATGCATTGTCAGAGAGTCGAGAGCGAGAGGAAATGTCTATAATTACATAGTAAATCGATCAAGTTTGCAGTGTGCATGTACATTTTTTCAGCATTGGCAATCTGTTTCACTTTTCTTTCCCATTTACTAAGACATCTATATTGAAATGTCATTTCACACTAACAAATGTTAAACCCCCCCCCCCCAACTTATTTTGTATGTAAAAGTATGTTATAAAATGATCTGATGCAATGACAATAAATGAGCAAGAGACGGATGTATTTTTGTCGATAGACGTCTGTTTATTTAAAAATTTGGTGCCTGTGATTGATGTGATAGATTTAAGTGCAGAAGGGGAGAGAGGAAGGTACATTCTGGATCAGACATCGTATCCAACAATCCCTCCTTTGCCGATGCACTCTCCAATGTAGAACCACATGAGCACCTCAGTGGCGACGAGACCATTCCTTAAGGCATCCTACAAGACACAAACAAGCCGTTTTAGATGAGCTCCCATTGTGTGCACAAACATGCATCACCTCTAGAGTATACAACAACATAGTTTGTCATACCTCACACTGAATACACAAACATATCAACTCATATATCCAGGTCAGTTTCATGCATTAAGATATCATTTGATCCTTATTTACTGGTTCTTCACTTGTGTGGCCCACACTGTTCAACTCCAGCGGTGATAGTTTTGATATCTCTACTGCAAAAAAAGAGTTAAGTACGCCTAACTGCACCTGTTCTAGTGTAAATTTCATTGGGCAAGATGCGGTACTGAAACCCAGGCTGCTCCCGATGTTGTGCCATCAGTGTGTGTGAATGGTTTCAGCTGCTAGGGGAGCAGACCACATCTTCCGTATCACCAGCACGATACATACGAGTAAAGAGGTACAAAAGAGTCATGAGATGAAAAAACAATCGGCACTGGCCCGGAATTTCACATCTGGTGCCTCCCCCCCAGTGTCAGATCATCCCCGTCTTTAAGACAATGACAACACACCAACGTGGGCTGCATTTCTACCTGTCCAATTCCTACACTTACACCTTCAAAATGCATGAATCTCTCTGCAATGATTAACTTCTCCACACAGACCCCTCGGCTGTCACCCACCTTGACCGTGGTTTGTCCCAGCCGTCCGGCCTGGTAGCTCTTGAGGAGGCCCTTGGCGGCCTCTATGGCTTTGGGGATCTCTCCTGGGCTCGGGGGCACCAGCTCCACCCGGGCGTAGTGCCAGAAGGTCGCTAGTCTGGGTCTGGAGTACGTGACAACGGCTGCAACACGCACACACAAACACAGGCTATGTCTAAACAGTCGCGCTAGCTAAAGGGCAACAAATAACAAACATAATTATGCGGCACGACCCGTCACGACTTGTCTCCATTAATACACATTTCACAGTATAGCCGCACGAGTCGCCGACCGGAGTCGGAGCGCCCGGGCTGAGCGTCCAGAGGTCACGCCGAGGCTACGTGGTTGCAGTGGCTAACAAGTGCTAACTGCGTAAATCAACTCTACCCCGCTAATTCAAGTTGTCGGCTGTTAGGAAGAACAAGGAGGGGGAGATTTACCTCCGACTGCGCTGGGTACTTTCGCAGCGAGCTTCAACATTGACTGTGCCATGGTGAGAAGTGGTGGCGTCTGTGTAGGACACACGGACAACAAGGAAGAGGAATGAACGCAGCCAGGGAGTGATTCCGGGCCACTCCTTTCAAAATAAGAGCGGCGAGGAAAGCGGTATAGTGTTTTTTCGAAATAAAAGGGCACTCTTGGCAGATTTAACAAATACCAAACACAAACCGTCTCGAACTTTTAGAGCATGACGCAGACGACTAAGCCATTGTTTTCTTTTCTTCAGCACACCTTGCAACTCAGATATCAGAAACATGGTATCCGTAACATTATAAAACAAATCCAGGTGACACTTTTGAGGCAAACATGCCCCCTGTGGAGGTACCTTTTGCATTTAACGACACACAGCAATTCATTGCCCTACTGTACCAAAGACACCTTCCTCGGTACATAACGTGACATGGAAAACGTGCAAACCACTATAGGACGCTCTATAATAGGTTATTACAAATTCAATTGAGTGCCCATATGCATGAGTTTTAATTCTAAAACGTGAGTGTATAACAATAAGCTTAATTACAATCACATTATATATCAATTTCTGATTTCAAGTGTACATTCTGTACAATTTACCTTTGCCTTTGTCTCTCATAACTTTGATGTCATGGGTTGGGTTGACTGTGACCTTCTGGCTCTTGTCTCTCCAGTAAGTCTCCAGACACTTTTCTTCTTAACGGGGCCACTTTTTGTCTCAGACATTCTACTTATTTGAACTACTGTCTGTTGCATCTTTTGACCTTTTTGCTATCTGTAAAGAACGCTGAGCACTCCTCGATTTGTGGCTCACTCTGTCAAACTATTCATTTAACTATGAGAAGCAAGCCATATGGCCTGAAAACCTAGATTAAATTTACACTGAAAGATAAGATTTGCCCTTCTTCTTTCACAAAACTCCAGCCACAGACTGCCGTGACAGAGGCCGAGGGCGTAAGTTCCAAACAGGATGCTCTGCATCTCTGCGTGATTTAGGCAGATGAAGGTTGCAATGAGCCCATGCAAAAATGGTCTCTGCTGATAACACGGACCACATCTTCGCAGTCAATGACCCACTTATACTGTAGGTGGAAAATTCCCACATCTCCTGCAACAGTGTAAATTAGACTTTAGACAGTACAGTGCAATGAAAATGAACACTACTGTTAATAATAAAAACAATTTAAAAACTTACGGAGCATGATGAGAACAACCTGTGTAAATAAATGCAGGGAACACAAGTGTCCTTCCCTCATTCCTTGCCTTGTGTCAAGTGTTTCTAAGCATGTTCAGATATGTGTTTAGCCTTTCCTTGTCTTTGTTTTCGGCCTTACAGTTGCATCTTGCATCTGTACATCTGTATTTTCTCCTCCACTACGTCTTCACATGGTAAAATTTATAAGTGAAAATCCAATGTTGATGCAGCACATGTGAAACAATGCAATGAAGACTGACATGTTTCCCTGGAACAATGAACGGATTAATTATCATAAAAAACATGCTGAGTGATGATAAATGTTCAATTATGATGAATGAAGTAGGCACATATTAATTTCAGATGAATTTATTTGAAAAAAATCATTGAATTTCAAACATGAATTAAGGACGTGGGAAGATGCCTGAGCCCTTTTCATCTTCTTTTGTATTTTACAGACAGGATGACTAAGTTGAGAAGGAGCAAGATAGTTTTGGCCAGCAGAATCCAAAACCACGCCTGACCCAGCACACCTGTGTAGACACAGCCAGATGCAGATCGCACGTCAAGCAGATTTGTTTGGAGTAGTCATATAAAAGCCTCATGGTGTTTGAGAAACGTCTGAGCTCTCACCTGCTCTCGCCTGCCGCCGGCTGCAGTCAGGCCGTGGACTGCCATGTGTGGTCAGGGTGGATGTGGTCAAGTCATCTGAAGACAAGATATTTTATCACACTCAACATGAATATGCTCAGTGATAGTGATAATGATAATGGCTGGATGGATGGATGGCATATCCAATATGTCCATATAGAATCTTTCATGATAGTCTAGCTGTAGGCTGCCGATCTGGATATATTTTTGCCTGTGGTACTTACTTCCCCAATCTGGTACCAGGATGTGAAAGGTGAGAAACCAGTGAGAATTATCTTTATAGAATTATAAAAATAATGGAACCCAGAACATTTAGTAATGTTATGGTTCATTTTGAGCACATTGCTCGTGCCCTTTCATGCTTATCCGACAACCACACACAGGCTTAAGGCTGAGTGGTTGTCATGCCTGTCACCCAAATGAATGATCACTGACTTTACTTTCCTTGAAAGACAACACAGTACAGCAACTTTCCCCTGAACAGATTGAAAGGAGGACTCAGATGTTGAGGAAAAACCAGGGGAGCGTACAGCTTCACTGGACTTCTAGATCCCCTGTGAATGTGGTACTATAAAAACCTGTTACAATTGTCATTTTGCAACGGCTGTCGGCCCATGCTTACCTGCATCTTACCTGCTATTTCAATTGAGACCTGTTTGCTGATGGTATCGGGCGGCTGGGTCATGCAGTAGTAATAGCCTGTGTCAGCCTGTGTCGTGGAGCTGATTCTCAGAGCCATGGTAGCATTGGGGAAAGGGTAAATGATGCTGAGAAGACACTCCTTGTCCTAGGGCAGAAAAACAGTTTTCATGAAGACATGAAAATACACTTTAAGACCTCTTCCAAGTGACCACAACCCTGTCCGGCTCACTGGATTGGAAAGTGCACAGTTGTGCCTCCAGTTTAGACAGACACAGTGGTGGTGTTGTGGTGCACTGGAAGGCTCAAGAAAACACCTCTGGCAAGGCAGCAATGTGTGAAATTAAACCACGAGAAGTCATAAAACTGTTTTTTCATCTGTTCTTTCACATAGGGCTCTGACAGAACACATCTAATGGTAGTTCCATGCCAAACTCAGCATTCTAACCTTATCTTTTGTTGTAAAATGAGTTCAATTATAAAGGTAAAAAGGTAAAATATAATTTTATAAAGGTAAAATGTTCAAATCTGTCATTAGAACAGCGGTTTAGAATCTGATTGAAAAGAAAGGAAGAAAATGCCTGAAGAAACTATCAGAAGTACATCTAACTGGACTATTGATTTCTTCATACCTGGTCATCACATCACATTATAGCATCGACATGCCAAGAGTTGTAAACCATCCAGCAAATCAAGACAGTCATTAACATCGACATTAACAACAAGAGAATAGCTTCGCTTTAAGCTTCACTTACATTTGACAGGAGTTTCAGTGCACGTCAAGCTTTATATCATGATGGAAAACAATATATAGGTTGGAACACTCTTTTTTTAATCAATTTAATAAAATGAATGGAAATGCCCACCCCTTGTACACCCTTTCTCCACAGCTGTGCGACATGATGCGGTCTCAAACACGTGAACTCACAGGTCAGGTTGAAGCTCCCTCCAGCTGGAACCACACTGTCAGTTTTATACATACTCACGAGAGCTCCATTGTCATACCCTGCACAAGACACTTGGACAGAAGGCAGACATCAAATTATCACATTTATCTTGAGAGGCCGAAAATAGTTTTAACATTTTTTTTTTTTACTGAATTACACTGAAGACAGTCTGGCTCAGGAACAACTACTGTTAGTTACCTCAGGCACTTTAAAAGAGTGAGGAAACCGTATTCATTTTAATCTCAAGCTCCTATCAAGGTTATGGTGGGTATTTACACAGCAGACATAGTTTCTCACAAAAGGAAAACTTAACCGTCACTTAATGATAGATATTTGTGCACTCCTCTTAAACTTTTTACATTAGAATAGAGTATGAAGTTTTTATTGTCATTGTAACAGAACGGCAAATACTACAACAAAGGTGCAACTTGATGCCTCAAGTTTTGTCTACAGTGCAGAAAAATCCCCGTTTCAGGGATTATTTGCTATACAATTTAACCGTTAATATACCCAATGCCTACCCAGTGGTGTTCCAAGCTGTACATATACACAAACAGCAAAAAAAATACAAAGATAAACGCGAACTGTCTTTTTTACACAGGAACAAATAAATAAGAAGCACTGGTCTTAATTAATACTAGTGCTAATAATAGTTATTGACAAACTTACCTTCAGTTTTAATGGAGCACAACAAACTGAAAACTAGAAACGACATGTTGATTCCACTGTGTTCGTCTTTACTCCAGCCTCTACTGCCGCACTGATGACATGACTGCACGCCGACAGGGGCTGGGGGTTTAAATGCCAGACAGGATGCACACCCCTGCATCATTTTAACTGATGAGGGACAATTGCCTATTCATATGGCAGGCAGTGATGGGAAAATTCCCGCTTGTGCTAAATTAGACTTTAGAAAGCACAGTGGGAACGAACATTACAGCTGATGTTGGTTAAAAAGAAAAAGAGAAAAAAATAAGATAGAATACTTCTACAGGTCTGAGTCTGAAAGTCTACTAAAACAACCTTGCTTACATTTTCAGAATTTATAATGAAATATATGAAAATAATATGTATCTCCTTGTAAAATCAGTTTAGAGGTGAAACAAACATGGTGGAAATGTCGATGTATACTATTATTAAATTCTACTTTACACACTATGGTTATTTTGTTTTTATGCATCGATTTATGGAAACATTTCTTTTTCCTTTCATTCTTTGAGCATCTTTGTGTAAAGGAGGTTCGTGTTCTGGCAGGTGCCTGATATAATATGTATCCCTGAAATCTGAAAGTATAAGTAGCTTTACTACTCTGTAAATACCACTACTACTCTGTCAATAGAAGAGTGGATATACTGTATGATTGCCTCGGGAGCCTCGACCCCCCCCCACCACTTTACGCAGGACCAGATTTTCGTGCCGCTATTCTCCACAGCAGTTACGCTCAGCTCATGCGTAGGCGCCGCTGCGCAGCGCCTCTCTTACGTAAAGTGCAGTAGGACCAGCGTCGAGGCTGTTCAGCTGGTTAGCCAAACATCCACAGAAAAGAGATGAGCAGGGAAACCAGACGAAGAAAATGAGGACATGTTACCCCAGGCTAGAGCAATAGCGACCGAATGAAAATCTCTCGGAGTACGTAACGTCTTTCTTTTGTCCAACTTTCCACGTATTGGTTTGTTAATGCAGGGAGCTGTGCTCACGACTGACTGTTTGTATGGGCAGAAATTCAGCGTTAGCCAACCCGGGCTAGTTAGCTCGTGCTAGCCAGCGTTAGCGCCTCTCGGGGGCTACGTCTTGACGCCAGGAAACGCTAGCTCGGCTGTTATCTTTCGCTTCTCCGCTCCAGACCTCTTCGCGTCCGCTGTTCTGCCCCGTTCGCGCTCTCTCCCCCTCTCGCTCGACTCGTTTCGGGTCCGCTTCGGCGGGGCTAACGTTGCGAGGCCAAACAATCACACACAAAACTCCTGTGGCCTAAGCCCAACTTCCTGCGTTGCCTCGCTCGATTGATAGTTTGACGTGCAACGACAACGCGTTGTTTGGGAGGGGGGCTTCTAAAACGGGCCGCCGGCTGACATCTGGCTGCCATTATGTGTGTTTTGAACAGTCGAGACGAGGCAGCCGCCGCTCCTCGGGTGTTGAAATGTGCTGCAGTGCTCGTAGCTAACGTTAGCTCCCCGGGCAAGCCTGCAGCTCCTCCGACACTTCACAGACCACAGCGGCTCGACTGCTTTTTTTCCCCTTCCCTCTTTGCTCCCAACTCCGAACCGCTGGCGCCTCGTTCCCTCGGAAAAGCGCAGTTTTAGCCCGTCGGCCCGCCTCCCCAGACGCTGTAAGTCACGTCGAGGGTCGAGGTGGAGGTGGTGCGGCCGGAGCTGGTCATCTGGGGGAGTGTGGGTGGTGGAACAAGGCCACGGTGGAGCAGCTCTATGTTGTGTTGCCCCTTAAGAGAGATCTCACCAACGTGTACCAAGTGACAGTGAACCTGCTCAAATTCCAGTGCTTTCACATGAGTTTGCTAGTTCTATGATAAGGTGCCATGGACGCACAAAGTGGGGAAAATCCTGAGGGACAGGTTCAAGTAAAGGCACTGCAAGTATGCAGTGGACGATACACCACCATTTGAAGTGGTTGCTAGATATTTGTTTTTCTTTGACTGAGGGTATCTCTGTTAAAGGATGCCTGACGTTGGGCGAGATGCAGCCTGTGGTTTCTTAGATCCTCTTCCGTTACACAGAGCCCAGTGAGTTCCATAATTTGATTTCGGGAACACTTTCGGAGCTGACAGACTTGAGAGCAGGGCTAATTCGGCCCGCATTGTGTTCGTGTTGGTCCGAGGAGTTGGATCCCTCCTCCCGTCCATTCTCTCCCATCTGTACAGCTGCCACGGGTCCGGCGTCGGCGTGGAACGAGGGCGATCTTGAGGGCGATCTTGGGGGGGTTGACTCAGTGGCTTAGTGATGGAGGTTGGGTTGACCGTCTGTGGTGTGCCGCGTGTGGGGCGGCCGCCGTTCGGAGCCCAGGCTGCTCCCAGGTCGGTAGACGCAGTGAACGACCACCAACTTTCACCGCTCAGGTTGTCTGGACCAGATCCAAGGCCCCAGGAGGCAAGTCGCCGCAGACAACAACTCCCATGTTTTCCCTCCCAGAGCCTCAGAAACGGTGTTTTCGATGTTTGCTAGATTGCATCAGAGGCTGTGACGAAAGAAAGAAAACAGGGATTTTACACTTTGAAAGATATTAAAAGGGAGAGACGAAACATATCTTGGCTCCCCACTAGTGCACACACACACACACACACACAGCAGCCAACCAGTATAAAAACAACTAGTTTGAGCACGTTCAACCAAACGTCTTGGCCCGACGTGCCACATTTAAGCAAGAATCGCAAACTCCCTGTTTAGCTGAGGCCAAAGATAGCATGTGGGAGAGACGTTGCCTCTCGTTTTGTGCAGGCCTAACCCCGTCTCGTATGTGGCCTATACAGCAGCGCCATTGATTTTCTTTGCTTTTTTTCTCACTGTCAGTTGCTCAATCTAGCGGAGGCCTCCGTGGGAGAGAGAGAGAGGGGGGGAGGGGGGGGGGGGGGGGGGGCACGCTGTTTGACCTGCTGCAGCGGATGTAATTAAAGGCACCGGTCTAACTTCAGTCGGGGGCGAAGCGCCGTTTAACTTTATTACGGAATCCGATTTTGGGAGCCGCGTTGGGTCGAGCTCGGAGCGGCCCAATTCCACTCATTTGATCACCTCGGCGGAGCGCAGGGCTCGCACAAACAAGAAATCGTGTTCCCAGGCAAGGGGCTCGAGCGGTTTTACGCGGCCCAGGAGCTGTATCTGCGAGGGTTTTCCAGCTTTCAGCCTCTGCCTCTTTTCATCGAATACGCAAAACCCGGCCAGCAGCTGTCGGGCGTTTACTAGTTGATGTGGCTGGATGAAATCAGAATGTCAATACCCGACCAGACTGTGATCGACCAGTGGCGTTTGTACAACCACTGTGGCACGCTGTGACGCTTCTGGTAGCTACAGTAGAGGAGCAGCTTGGGTAGAAATCCATGCTCACGCCCGTCCCCCCTCGCATGGCCTCGGGGTGGGGGGGTGGGGTCGTGTTATTTCGGTTAATGACATCAGAGGAGACGCGTTGACGCGCTCGGCATTGTCCACTATCTCGGACGTTTCCTCCTCTTCCTCCTCGCCGTTGTCCTTCTCTGTGGTTTTCCCCACGTCGTTTCTTACGAGTAAGGACGTGGTCCCGAACCTCCCACACAGCGATTTGGTACCTTCAGGCTCACTGACAACCAGACCAGGAACAGCCGGAACGTGCGTTTAGTGTCCCGTAAATCATTCGTCATGCGGCCAATCAAATCTCGCAAATGCCTCGCTCGGATGAATATTTAATTTTCACCGACAGTTGCAGTTTCCAAGCCGTTCTAACTGAAGTCCTGCACGTTAGCCTATGTGGTGATGAGGGTAAGGAACTTGTAGAGGACTCGTCGAAGCCAACGACCAAGCTCTGCCGCCTTTCGAATCAGTTTCACCTGCGCACGCGAGGCGTATTCGGTCGAACACGCGGAAGCCAGGCCGCGGGGGTTGGGGCGAAGAGAGGGGAGGTGAGGCCGGGAGGAAGGATTTCGATGTCAAGGGAAAGACTGAGAGTACGGAGGGAAAGTCTGAGGAGAAAAGGAAGGAACTGGAGGTGTTTGGCTGGGTGTTATTATTAGAAGAAGAAATGAGGAACACCGGAGAACGCGTCCTGTCCTCCTGGAGGAACATTTGGCCTGGTTTCTGTGACAAGTCAAAGCTGTCGGTCCGTTAGTGACCGCTCTGAATGCTCTCAAACGTCTTGCGAAACGAAAACGGCGCACAGCGGAACCTCGAGATACGAAATGAATGCGTTCTGGAGGGGCTTTCCAATCTTACAATTTCGTATTATGAAAATGCCAAAACTCATACAAATTTACACTTTACACGAAAATAGTCGTATAAAGTGTAAATATACGACTGTTTTGATATAATGTTATGATATACGACTGTTTATAAGTGTAAACAGGACTTGGAGGACTTGATTTTGTTTTCGTACTTAAATGGTACTAAAATTTCTTCGAAGGCTGAATTTTTTGAATAAAAGGGTGTTTGTAATTTGAGGTTCCACTGTAGTTGAATCTTGAAGATCTTAATCTGTTAATACTAATTGAGTGGTTTGTAACCTCTTTGGAACATCCCTTTCACACACAGAGGTTGCTTCATGAATTCAGTTCATAGTTGCTACTGTCTGTGATCTCTCCAAGGAACCGCCTGAAGCCACTGGTCAAATCTCCAGTAAAATGAGCCATTCGATCCTTTTTAAACGGACCCAAGTTGTGTGACCCAAAAGTCCGGTGTTTTCCATCAGATAGTGAAACCCAGCTTCATTTTGGTGGCTTTGTCGGATCGTAATGTGCATTGTTTTGCTCCGTATGTCTCCCAGGTGGCACGTCCCATCCTCACTCCGCTGCATTTCTCGGGCCGAGGGACCGAAGCTCCGGCCGCCGTCCAGTAGGACCGACGCTCCGTGTCACGGTGGACGGGTGCCGAGCGCAGTGTCTCCAGGATCACGCCCCCCCGAAGCCGGCCGACCGAGACATATGGCAATAAATGAAACACCTGCGGCCCAGATACCAGGAGGGGAGGAAGCGGGAGCCTCTGAGCGCCTCTAGTCTGTGCCCTAACGCCAACGCGCTCGCTGTGAAGGTCTGGCCGGGGTCCGGCCGCTGTCATGTCCCGTCCTGAAGCTAGCGCAGCTTCCCGCTCTCACGTAGCATGTTAGCGTATGGCTAGTGGCGCATGGTGACAGGTCAGGACGTTAAGCTCCCCTCCATCACCATCTCTGGCCCCTGCAAGGGGGTGTCAAGCGTTCGGTAGTGGAGCCCCTCACCCTTTCATCTCTCCATCTCTCTTTCATGTAGCCATCTATCCACCCATCCATCCACCCACCCGCCCGACGATCATCGCATCTCACATCATCACGCTCGTGTCATCTGTCCGAAGATCAGTGATCGTCTCCCGTCCCCCTCAGTTCAGCTAGATTGTCCGCCGTTCAGTTCCTGGTCTGTGCGGAGTCGAGGTGAAACGCCAGCGCGAGTGACGTCTTGGCCCGGGAACGGACGGGGCTGACGTCTCGATAGCCGAGCCAGCAGGCGGTCGTTTTGGCAGTTGTTTTTGTTGCATGGAATCGGCTTAACCGTGGAGAGGCCGGGCTACCACAAACTGATGGACTTTGACAAGCGGGGCGTCGGGGGAGGAGGGGGTGGTGGCGGGGGAGGCGGAGGAGGAGGAGGAGGAGGAGGCGGAGGCGGAGGAGGGAAAGGGGAGGCGGAGGAGGGCAAGAGGATGTCCGGGAAGACTGGGAGCCGATCGGGCCACAGCAGCCGAGGCACCGGCTCCAACTCTGGGGTCCTCATGGTCGGGCCGAACTTCCGCGTGGGGAAAAAGATCGGCTGTGGGAACTTCGGGGAGCTGCGGCTCGGAAAGAACCTGTACACCAATGAATATGTGGCCATCAAACTGGTAAAACCCTCTCCCTGTGTATAGGTGGTAGAACAGCACGCCACATGGCGAGAAGCCTAGGATCTCATCACAACATTCGAATCACTCTTTGTTTTCCAATTCGAACCATCTTCTCCTGCAGGAGCCTATTAAGTCCCGGGCGCCACAACTCCACCTAGAATATCGCTTCTACAAACAGCTGGGGAGTTCAGGTAAGAAGCACTGATGAGACCGCTCAGGTTTGACGGAGGAGGCGGCCATGTTGGCTTCATGTAGCATGAACGCCTCGCCCAATTTCTGTGTCACAACATCCCAAAAGAAGCGTCATTTTATCTTGTGGGAGGTTCATCCCCACACACACACACACACACACACACTCCCAGCCCAGACAATGAGTTGGATCTGCAACATGCCAAAACCACATGATGGATTTCCCCCAAAATCCAAGAATTGTGACGCCCCAGCCGAAAGCCGGGGTTTCAGAATTCCGTTCGCAAATGCAGCACATTAGCAGGCGCGGCCTTTGCTCCCGGGAGCAGGAGTCGGTTCGGGCGTCGCTCGCCCACATTTGGCAGCAATCTGTCACTGTAGTCACCGTAGCTCCATCCATAAAATCAAGCACCTTTTAAAAACATGATGTTTTTACATTTCAAGTTGATAAAAATGTACTAGAAATAAGACGTCAACATACGATGAAAGAATCATGTCAAGTGGTGATCCGAGAACAGTTTTGAGAAAACTTGACTTTGACTTTGTTTGGTAGGAGTTGGTTGTATGACCAACATCGTTAGTGGTTGTATTTTTCATCTTTTTGAAAAAAAAGTCACATTCTGAATAATTTGCACGCTCTCTTGCATCTCCTCCTCCTCCTCCTCCTCCAGCAATGCTGGACCCGCTCACACCGTCTTGTAGTCGATTTGATTCGTGATGATTTGTGTTGAAATTGGCAACGCCGAGCCCCCGGGGGCCTCGGAGGCCTTCTCGGCCGTGTGTCGCAACGGATGCGGCGGCGACCCGTGATGATTCCGACCCCTGCTCTCCCATGTGTCCATCCAGAGGGCGTCCCCCAGGTGTTCTATTTCGGACCGTGCGGCAAATACAACGCCATGGTCCTGGAGCTGCTGGGACCCAGCTTAGAAGACTTGTTTGACCTCTGTGACCGGACCTTCTCTCTGAAGACTGTACTCATGATAGCCATACAGCTGGTGAGTACCGATCGGAACCGTTTCCCCTACCTCTCCAGTCCGTCGTTGCATCACATCGAGTCCTGGCTTCTTCATTTTTTTCCCCCCACCCCTCAGATAACCCGCATGGAGTTTGTCCACACCAGAAGTCTGATCTATCGAGACGTGAAGCCGGAGAACTTCCTGGTGGGCCGGCCCGGCTCCAAGCGCCAGCACACCATCCACATCATAGACTTCGGCCTGGCGAAGGAGTACATCGACCCGGAGACCAAGAAGCACATCCCGTACCGAGAACACAAGAGTCTGACCGGGACCGCCAGATACATGAGCATCAACACGCACCTGGGGAAAGGTGAGCGCGCCGCCGCCGCCGCGCCGAACGTAGCCGGGCGCGTCGCGGATCGTTCGCCGAGCCGCGAGCTCCGCCGGCCACCCTGAGCCTCCGCTGTCCTTTCAGAGCAAAGCCGGCGGGACGACCTGGAGGCCCTCGGTCACATGTTCATGTACTTCCTGCGAGGCAGCCTGCCCTGGCAGGGACTCAAGGTGAGGCGGGAGGGCAGACGCGTCGCTAGCCACCGGGAGGGGGACGTCCCGCGCGCCCCCCCCCCCCCCCCCCGCGCAGAACGTAGGCGTCCGTCCTGTCCGTGGCCGTCCTCAGCCGCCTCCTCCCTCTCTCAATCCCCAGGCCGACACCCTGAAGGAGCGTTACCAGAAGATCGGAGACACTAAGAGAGACACGCCCATCGAGGTGCTCTGCGAGAGCTTCCCAGGTGCGCGCACGCACAGCCCCGCGGGACGGCCACTGGCTCGGGCCTGCGTATGTTGATCCGCCCGCTTTTGTGTGTGTGTGTGTGTGTGTGTGTGAATCTGTGCGCGTGTGTGGATGCAACAGAAGAGATGGCCACCTACTTGCGGTACGTGCGTCGGCTGGACTTCTTCGAGAAGCCCGACTACGACTACCTGAGGAAGCTTTTCACGGACCTGTTCGACCGCAACGGCTACATCTTCGACTACCAGTACGACTGGACCGGGAAGCCCCTGGTGAGTGACCGCCTTTGCCTCCGCACCACTGGAGCCCGGTATTCAGGCTCCGTCCCGGACTAACGCGTACATGATGCTCCTCCTCCTCCTCCTCCTCCTCCTCCTCCTCCTCCGCTCAGCCCACTCCCATCGGCCCCGTGGCCAGCGAGACGCCGCTCCAGACCGGCAACAGGGAGAAAGCGCCGCAGACCAAAAATCAGGTACGCACGCCACCCCCCCCCCGCCCTCTCTCTCTGTCTCAGCAGCCGACGCGAGTGCGCCCCGGCCCCCACTCTCCCGCCGCCTCCTCCTCCTCACTCCCCTCATCTTGCCCGTTTGCCCGACTGGAGGACAGCCGCCGGTCCCGGCCCGAGCCCTCTGCCGCGAGTCTCACCCGTAATGCTGCGTGACGGCAGTGGCACGTCCCGTGTCCGAAACCACCCCCTAACCCCTAATCCCTAACCCCTATATAGTGCACTACATGTAGTGCACTATATAGTGCCCTCACTGACCGACAAATGCTGTCGGACACTCGTTTGGAGTCACCGAGATGACGTCACCAACTGTCGCATTATACGTGCCAAATTGGCAGAAAATGCAAAAACTTTAGAACTTTGGTAAACAATACATTAGTAATTGACCTGCATTCATTGTATTAATATAACCATTCACATTTCAATAAATTCATTAAAAGGCAGTTTACTTCTATCTGTGCAGCAGCTGCTGTGCCAAGTCTGCTATTGTCTCGCTCTCTTCTGTGGACGTATTATACAACCTGGATACCGGACTAAACACCGGCCCATTCATTCCCATCCATGCCCCCTTCCCGCTGTCCCACCGCAGAGCATGATGGGACATAGGGCTCCAGCTAGTGACCATCCGATGTACACTTGGAATCAAGGTGCATTGTGGGATACATTAAGTGCCCTTAATCTCGTTCACTAGACATTCGGACACTACTTCAGATGGCGTCCACCCGATTAAGGGCCCTATACAGGGGTTAGGGAGCGGTTTCGGACACAGCCTGAATCTCTTTAAGCCTTAGACATGCCAGCGGTCGCCAGAGCGGACGCAGCAGGTTCATTTTCAGATTCGAGCGTCCAAATGGATCCAGAAGAATGAACGCCCACCAGTGGCGCTCCTGTTCAACCGAGGAAATGTAGTTTTGAAATTTCTCGAGTCGCTCACCGTTGATTCGGAGACCGAAGGCCCGCTTGGAGACCCTCTTAGGTACCACTTGTCACCACAACTGCTCGTCAGGGAATCCCCACTGTCCCGGCTGGGCTGTCCAAAGGATGCATTCCCCCTTCAGGTGACGCCATGCTCCCATGATCATCATCAGGGGTCTGGTCGCACACAGTGTGGCTGAGAACCAGAAATGGAGCAGGTTCGCTGTCCCCATTCGCGACTCCAGGTCCGCCGTGGGCGGGCACCGGGGTCAGTTTTGCACTCCGAGCGGAGGGTTGAAGAGTTGAGGGAAGTTGCGCGGTCCGTCTCGTTCTCAGGAAATTTCTCAAAAGGTCGTTTCCACGATTCGGGGAACTGCGCATCACAGGTCGCCCTGCTACGGTCACAGCCTACGCTCACTTCTCCATTGTGGCCGGCGGCCGCGTCGGATTTCCACGCAAGACGCAGAGGTCGAGCACGTTCGGAATTGAACCGCGACCCCGGCGCCGCCAGTGCCGCCGCGCTTCGGCCGAGCCAGTCACGACCAAATATGGACGTGCCAGCGAGCGGCCGCCCCCTACGGCTCCCACGCCGTCTTGTGGGATTAGACCACCTCCTGCATGGCGCTCCTCGCCGCGGGTTAGGGTTAGGGTTAGGGACTCATCCTCCTGTTCTCCTCCACTAAATGCTGACTCTGTACTCACTGTCTCTTTTCTTTCTCCACTCGCCCCCTGTTCTCCCCTCACCGCGGCGCTCCTCTCCCGCCGCTCTGCGTGTCTTCCATGTTGTCCCTCGCCTTACTCTCTTTTTTTTTGTTTGTTTTTTCCTCCCCCTAACTCCTCCATCTCACCCGTGGTGTTCCATCTTCTCCCTCCTCCTCCTCCTCCTCCCTCTCCTCCCCCCTTGTCTCTCTTGCGGCTGGCCTCCCCGTCCACCTCCAGTCTCCGGAGGGGAAAGGCAGTGAGTCCCAGCCCACTCCGGTGACCAATCGAGAGCTGCTGGGCTCCCACCTCACTGCCGATAGGCTGGGCGGGTCCGTCCAGGTACTGAGAGGAAGGGTTAGCTCTGCTGGCTTCCCGTCTGTCTGCCTTGTCTGTCCGTCTGCCTGCCCGCCCGCATGACTCCCTCTGTCTCTGCAGCAGGGCTGACCTCAAGTCCGTTTCCTCACAGCCTCGATCACTCCTCCACGCGCAGCACAGATCCTAGCCGCCGTGTGTCACGGTATCCAGACCACGTTGCGTAGGCTGCCTTTGAAACAACCCGGCGGACGCTCGCTTTGGTTGCATAAGCGCGAGTTAAGTCGGTAGCTACGTGGCTTGGTTTCTCTTCCATTACACTGCTCAGCCTCCGTAGAGATATCGTACGCGACTACGGGGGTTGTTGACTCGCACTCGCCTCTCGCTCCAGTAAACGCGTGACCCGGGCGTCCCGAGTGTTCCCCAGCATGTTTGCCATGCGGCCACTTGGGCTTGGCAGTGTACAGCACAGTGTCTTTTCAAACGCCGGCTCGGCGTTTTCCCGTGCATCCCGTGGTCGCCGGTGCCTGGGACGGCCGACCCAACCTCCACCGGGCGGAGTTGCCCCGTGGCGACGGGCGTTCCCCCAGGAGTCCCGTCACGCCTCGCGTCCGGCCTCTACCCTCGGCGTTTCGTCCCGCGCGCTCTTTTTTTTCCCCGTCCGGGAGTCAACACCGAGACGACTGTCGGCCGTTCTGCAGAGGAGGCTCCGTCCCGCATGGCAGCAGAAGGAATGCTGGCCATCCTCTGGATCTCTGCGTCTCCTCCCGCCCCTCCCCCACCCCCCCTCCCACCCCCTCGTCCACATAAAGCCGGCCGCATTTGAAAACACGCTGTCCTCTGCCAGGACGGAGAGGACCACGCCGGCAGCCGAGACTGCCGCCACTAAACCAATGAAATCATTGGGCGAAAACCATTATCTAATTGATCTGAAAGAGGGAGCGAAACCTCAGCGGTGGACGCGGGCCGGGTTCCCTCAGTGAAGCGTTTTTCAGATCTGCCTGAATGAGTGTGGCCCGTAACCCAGTCTCTTCCATCCGGACCCGCCAGCGTTGGTTCTAAATCCCTTTCCTCCTCCTCCTCCTCCTCCCCCCTCCCCCCTCCCCCCTCCCTCCTCCAGGTGATGAGTTCGACCAACGGCGAGCTGAACACAGACGACCCCACCGCAGGGCACTCCAACGCACCCATCACAGCCAACGCAGAGGTGGAAGTGGCCGATGATACCAAGTAAGACGCAACGCACCGCCACCTCCACAGACACTCCATAGAAAGTGTTAGGGTCTGATTTCATCCACAGTTGAACATATTCCAAGCATTCTAGAGATGGATGTTAACAAAGGAGAGACTGGGGTCCATGTTTTAGTGTGTTATTTGAGATATTAAGTGTATTCGGAACGGAAACTTTTAAAGTCTTTAAAGTAATTGCTAAAAGTCGAAACCCTAACACGTGTTAGAACAGTTTTATAATGGAATTCAAAGCAGAGCTCATAGTTTTGCAGTACCTGAAGGTTACTTAAGCCATGGGCACGTGGCTGTGGCCAAGCGTCTGGGCAGACGTCGCTCTGAAAGGTAGCATGGACTTTGCCGACAAGGATGCCGATTCATCATTACAATCACGACGTCCCATCGTTTTCCATCATCTACTTTATTCCCCAACGATTTCAAACTGCACGTGTATTAGAATGTAATACGGTGTCGTTTTCATAGACGCTTGAATAACATCCAAAAAGACCAAGAAGTTGACTAGGCCTGCTGTGTGTCCCAGGTGCTGCTGTTTCTTCAAGAGGAGGAAGAGGAAAGCCCTGCAGAGACACAAATGAAGCCCGGAGCGGAGGGGAAACGGCCTGCTCTCTTTTTTTTGCCATCTCTGTCCTCCTCCGGCTCTGGTCCTCTTCACCCCAGCCCCTCACCGCCCCCCCCCCCCCCGCCACAAGCCCCTCCCTCCCTCCCTCCCACCCCCCCCCCCCCCCCCAGACCCTGTCCTGCCGCGGGTGGGCCGGCGGTAGGTGGACAGGGAGACGGCGGACGGACCGAGGGGAGGGCGCCCGTCTCCGCGTACGCGCCGTCAAACTGAACTGGGCCGTGGCAAAGAAGCGAGCAGGGTTGACTTTTGTTTTTCTTTTCCTTCTTCCTCACTGACTGGTTCAGAGGAGAGAGAGAGAGAGAGAGAGAGAGAGAGAGAGAAGAGCGTATTTCTGCGCGAGATACGGAGGAGAGAGGACGACCCCGAGGGACGGGAGGCCGCCGGAGTTTCGGACCATACGCGCGCACGGAAAAAAAACACACACACACACGCGTACACACACCGCACACTCTTTTTCAAGCCCCCCCCCCCCCCGACCGAGACTTTGCGGACTGGACGACGGGGGGGGGCTCCCACACACGGTCCATAGAGTTTTTATTCCCGGGGGCCAGTGGACGCACAGCCTGGATCAGACTCACCGTGCCCTCAGAGGACGGACAGAAACCTCACAACCACCAGAATCAAGAGTTCAAAATGAGATGTTTATGTGAAAAAACTATGCTTCTTTTTTCGCCCCCCCCCCCCCCCTCCGTTTTAATTGACAAAAAAAAAAGAACTGTCAACGATTTGGAACTTGTGTTTTTTTTTTTTTTTTCCTGTCTTTTTGAGTTGTTCAGAAAGTTTGTGTTCCGTAGCCTGGAGTGTGTTCCTGAAAATTGTTTTTTTTTTCTTTTTTTTCTTTTTTTTTTAATAACTTGTATTTTAAACCTTGGGTTTTATTTTTTTTTCTCCCCCCCCTCTTTCTCTCCGGGTTTGAGGACGGAAAGGTGGATAGCTCCATTAAAAGACAAACAAAATAAAACCTGATCCTTATTTATGAGCAATACATTGATATTGCCGTGGGCTTTGGATCATGGGGGGGGGGGGTGGATCCGAAGAACCCGACCTCCGGGACGGATTGTGTGTGTGTGTGTGTGTGTGTGTGTGTGTGTGTGTGTGTGTGTGTGTGTGTGTGTGTGTGTGTGTGTGTGTGTGTGTGTGTGTGTGTGTGTGTGTGTGTGTGTCCCGCATGGTGACTCGGGGTGGCTTGTGACCAGCACGGAGTTCATAGTCCAGCCCGTAAACATGTTCATTTTCTTGCCGAGTCAAACCATCTCAAAGCGGAACAACTTAGGCGGACGGGGAAAGGTGTTACTTTGCGGGGTCGTTTGGTCATGAACGCAAGCGTTGTGTGTAGTTACCGACGAGTACCCGACGGTGGCGCCAGAGCGGTGGGGTCCAAAGCTCAGTCGAGGGACAAGAGCGGACTCACGGCTTGTTTCATATCTTAATATAGTTCTATTGGTTTACATTTTAATTTGTCTGACGTTGGGGAGATTCACCCTGGCCACAGTACTGGGGACACTATTCACACATTCACCCTCCACTGAAGGTGTTCAGTCGTGTAGGCAATCCTAGCACCTAAAAGTAGCGAACAGGAGTCCAGCTGCTTTTGTTTTATGACCTCAACAAAGGCTGGACGCCGAACCCGGACCTGACTTCCTAGTAATTTCTGGCTTCTTTTTTTCTTTTTTAAAAAGAGAAGCCTCTCCACAGCGTCCCCGTATTGATTCAATGAACGTTTCGACGGAAACGACTCCGGGATTTCCCCTCCCACTCCAGACGAGCGCGTTGCCTTCACGGGCGGTCGTCGGTCACGTGAGCCGCCGCCATTGGCTGAGGGGAGCGCGGAAGAGGGCTCCCATTGGTCCGTCGTTCGTGTGTTTTTGTGCCTACGTCATCGCCGCTGCCGGCCGCTGTTGTTTGCGTCTGTGTTTTTACAGCCAGATGTGCGGGTTGTGGAGCTGGGCGACGGCTGGACGGCCCGACTGTCTGCCAGGGCACGTTGCGGCATCCCCACCGTGTTCGTCAACACCGCGGACAGTCAGTTCATGCGCGGCACGCTCTTCTCCGGAGCCGGCGAGTGAATGAAGTCGTTGAACGGGAGCGGGGAGTCGTTGAAAAGATCCTCTCGGTCACCTGACTGGCACGGAGGAGACGCCGTCTGCGTGGGCAGCGCGTCGGGCTCTCGGCGCACAGATGTCGTGATGTCCCGGAGCCGCTCTGAAGACGGAAAAGAGAAGCGAAACTGAGCCCGCGCTCCGCCTCTCCCAGCGTCGACTCTCCTCGCTCCCGTCGGACTTGCGCACACACACACATACATACACACACACACACGGTGTTTCCCGGCGCCGCCGAGGTGTGAGAGGGACGCCCCAGCCATGTCGGACCCACACAGGTCCCTGCCTCTGGCCAGGAGGCTCTGCTACGCCGTGGGACACTTCCTCAACGACCTGTGCGCCTCCATGTGGTTCACATACCTGCTGGTCTTCTACCACTCCGTGCTAGGCTTCCAGAACACATACGCAGGTGAGATCTATCTATCTATCTATCTATCTATCTATCTATCTATCTATCTATCTATCTATCTATCTATCTATCTATCTATCTATCTATCTATCTATCTATCTATCTATCTATCTATCTATCTATCTATCTATCTATCTATCTATCTATCTATCTATCTATCTATCTATCTATCTATCTATCTATCTATCTATCTATCTATCTCCATACCAATCTACCTGTCTGCCTGCCTCCTTATCTCACACTCTCAGCATGTGATCGGTGTTAACGCGCACGCAGTGCATGTAGTCTTGTGATACAACCCAGTAATAAACGTTACAAGCTCCCATTTCCCCCAAAGACTTCATAACTTCATGTTGCAGTTCATAGTTATGCCACTCAGGTTACACCAGTGTGGCGCTTCCAGAGGGGATCACGTCACGGGACCTTTCCACAGGTCAAGATCACGGTTCCCCGTGATCTCAGTGGAGTGTGGTCCGAACCACCTCCACATCCCCGCTGACTGTGTCAATCCTGTGTTCAACCCTTTTGCTGTGGTCAACCTTCACTGTGGAAAGGAAGTATTGTGTTACCAGGGCAACGGCTGTCTTTGAAGTCAATACTGAACCAGGATCAAATGACAAAACTTGCTCTGTTTATTACACCATGGTGCACCTCCCTCCATCAAAGGAAATGTCCTGCCACAGTCACGCTGCCGCAGCTTCTTTTTGACAAAGCAGCAAAATTCACCCGACCACGTGCAGAGGTCTGAACGAGTCAGGTCCAGATATTAACAGAGGCCAGGGGCTGCATGATACTCCATTGGTTTAGCATTTTCTGGGTCGCAGACTCAGCAGATGCTCACGAAAGTTGACACCGACTGTCCGCCCGTGGGTGCAGGTGCGCTGCTACTGATCGGGCAGATAGCCGACGGCGTCTGCACGCCACTCATTGGCTACGAGTCGGACCGAGCCCCCGGCTGTGGCAACTACGGCAAGAGGAAGACATGGCACCTCGTCGGTAAGTCAGTCAGTCAGTCAGACAGACAGATAGCACTCCACTCTCACTTCCTCTTGACGGTCAGAAGCCATTTACTTGAAAACACAGCGGACGTTCGTAGTTTTGAGATCACCTCCGCAGCTCGACAATGCGTAGATGCAGGCTCAAAGCGCTGCCGTCTCTTCGCGTGCGACGCAGGCACCCTGAGCGTGCTGCTGTCCTTCGCCTTCATCTTCAACCAGTGTCCGGGCTGCAGCCGGCTGACTCCGCAGTGGGCAGGTCTCACCTACTTCGCCCCGTTCATCATCGTGTTCCAGTTCGGCTGGGCCGCCACTCAGATCTCCCACCTGTCACTCATCCCGGAGCTGGTCACCTGTGAGCACGCCAAAGTGGAGCTCACCGCCTACAGGTGCCCCCCCCCCCTGCACACCGTCGGGAACGTACACACACACACACCCGTTCCTCAACATGCCCTTTACGTGTCTATGCTGTGTGTGTGTGTGTGTAGGTACGCATTCACAGTGATGGCCAACATCACGGTGTACGCCTTGGCCTACCTGCTGTTCCACATCCAGGGGGACGACCCGCTGCTCAGCGACGCTCTGGGACCTCACGACATCCCCGTCTTTAGGGTGAGGAGCGGTGGAGGGCAGGGCCTCCAATCAGCACCAGACCTCACTGATCACGTGCCCTAGTGTGCGCACATCAGTGGCGATATCCATCCTCCAACTGAGGTTGATCCCAGAATCGCCGCTTCATCTCACTGTTCTCTGCCTCAAAGGTTAAAGTCACGAGAAATCACTGTCGGCGTCCTGTTTAGAGTGTCGTGTCATACTTAATATCCGAATATCAGAGTCTGTGGTAATGTTGCCAGCAATGTCATAGCTGAGAGAAAGGAGAAGTGCTACACTCTTATTCAAAGTTACACCTAAGTTACGCAGTGTGCATTTCATACGCCACCAACCATATTTGGTGGCGACGGAGGAACAGAAGTGGATGGTTTCTCTCTCACCTCCGACCTCCGTTTGATTCCAGAACCTGGCGCTGGTGGTGCTGGGCATCGGCGCCCTCTTCTCCCTGGTCTTCCACTTGGGGACCAGGGAGAAGAGGCCGGAGGCAGCGGGAGAGGGGGAGGAGGGGGAGGGGGAGAGGGAGGAGGAAGGCGAGCGCAGGCCCCTGCTCCCTGGCCGCGGGTCCCCGTCCGCCCTGCTACAGTGGAAGTGCTGGCTCCGGCAGCCCTCCTTCTATCAGGTAGGAAGCGACACGTTGAGACAGAGCGCTTTCAGTACTCGCAGTCTGTCGCCACACACTATGTGTCAATGAGCTGTCTTCCTCCTCGGCGTGTGTGTGACTGTACGCGTGTGTGTGTGTGTGTGTGTGTGTGCGACTGTCCGCAGGTGGCCTTGCTCTACATGTCCACCCGGCTGATAGTCAACCTGTCTCAGACCTACATCTCCATGTACCTCATCAACACTCTGGGTCTACCGAAGGTAACGACGTCGGGGTCATGGTCGCCGTTGCCGCGGGAACCAGTCGCTCATCTCTCTCTCTCTCTCCCCCTCTGACAGAAATTCATCGCGACAATCCCATTAGTGATGTACGTGAGCGGCTTCCTGTCCTCCTTCATCATGAAGCCTCTCAGCAAACTCATTGGAAAATGTGTAAGTTACGACTCGAAACCTGGACCTGGGACCTGGCTCTGGTCATGGTCCTGGCTCCAGCTGTCTAAAAACTCCCACATAAACATTTGAGCTCGTATGTGTACATTCCATAGCATAGGAAACATTGTCCCTGGACCAACTAGTACCGTTACAAGCAAAGGGTAGCGACTGCGGAGTATCTGTGTGGCTCTGAGAACACTTTAGCGTGCCAATCGATCGGACGCGGTGTTGATCCCGGACAAACAAGTGAGCAGTGTATCCGGCGAGTGAAAGCGGCCTGTGTGTGTGTGTGTGTGTGTGTGTGTGTCTGCCCGCCGCAGTTCACCTACTTCGTGGGCCTGCTGCTGATCCTGGCCTTCTCCTGCTGGGTGCTGCTGGACCCCGGCATGGGCCAGTGGGTGTACGGCGCCGCCCTGCTCCTGGGCGCCGGCTCCGCCACCATCCTGGTCATATCGCTGGCCATGACGGCCGAGCTCATCGCCGACCAGACGGTGAGACAACCTGCTGTGCGCCTGCCGTACGATGCCACGAACGCCCGATGGCACTTCTTTACCCCCTCTCTCTCTCTCCCTGTCTCAGCAAAGCGGAGCGTTTGTGTACGGAGCCATGAGCTTCACCGACAAGCTGGCCAACGGGGTGGCTGTGATGGCCATACAGGCCCTGCATCCATGCCAGTTTGTACACACACACACACGCACACTCTGAGCTTCGTTTTCAGCAACCCGTGTCTAAAATGTGTGTGTGTGTGTGTGTCAGTGTCAGCTCGGGGACCTGCTGCCCGGCCTGCGTCTGGTACTACCACGACGTGATGGTGATCGTGACAGGGGGCGTGGCGGTCGTGGCAACCCTGGCCCTCTGCTCCATCCTCATCTGGCCGATCAGGATCCGGACGCGTGAGTCCTAACACAGTACAACACGACGACTCGCGGGGCGGCCCGTGGGGGGCCCAGGCTTCTCTCTCTTCGCTCACCGTTTGCCCTCTGCTGTCGTGTGTGTGTGTGTGTGTGTGTGTGCGTGTGTGTGTTCAGGTGGCCCGGCCGTCCAGCGCGAGGGTGAGGCCAGAGTGAACTGACAGCTCCTCGGCGGACCCCGGGCTAACAGCACGAGCCCCGCCTGCATGGCCACGAAGCACCCGGGGCGGCGTTTTTAGGACTTTCCAGGGGAAAAACAAAAGGAGCCGAGAAGGGATAGTCTCCTGCTGAACTGACAGTTTCAATCTACGTCTCGTTTACCCGTCACCCCCTGTCAACCAAACTGCGGCCTAGCATGTGCATGAGGTCTACCTTATAGACACTAAAAACAAAAGGGAAACCAACTCCGGTGAAAAGGCTGCATCAACCGAGGTGGAACTCGACCAAACCACGTCACATTTATTTGACCACGTCGGAAACCGGGTGTCGATGCTGTCCCAGTTTACACAGCCGAAGACAATCCATAACCATTTTAACCACACTCTCTTCCGGGAACACTAATTCTATGTAGAAACGAGCCGAGCGGAGCTCAGGATAACTACCGAGACAACTGCAGACCGCAAAAGTGAGGAATGAATAGAAGATAGATTGTGGCCTGAAGGGATTCCTCCCTCACTGCAGAGCTGGCTCGTCTGCGAGCGCTGAGGGACGGCCGAGCCCGGCAACACTGACGGATGCTGAAGGGAAGCAAGAAGCATGCCGCGCGTGTCATGTGTTCTTCTGAAGAACCGCAAAGGGGAACCAAGAGGGGGGGGGGGGGGGACCGGGAATCAGTCATGCAGTCGCACTAGCGTGTGTCCAAACTGGAACGCTCCACGAAAAGCTCGAGCCACTACTTCTCTCCCTCCCTCTCCCTCTCCCTCTCCCTCTCCCTCTCCCTCTCTCTCTCTCTCTCCGCGCACGACACGATGACAAACCACTACATCTGCGGTCGGGCGAACCGAGAACATCGCGGCTGCGTCCACGAGCTTCACTCTGAAGCTGCACTTAAGGGATGGTCCGCTTCCACCCGCGCCACGCTGCTGTTGCTGTGGATCGAGCACTCTTGCCCGGGTCATTGCTAATCACTGCGAGACGGTTCTACCGTTTATTTTTTTAAATTTCCTCACGATCTCAGACCAAATGGAGCACGAGAAATATTTTTGTATACGCGAAAGAAACTTGAAAAGTGCAATCGTTAGTTGATACGTGAAACGACCTTAAAGGGATCATTGCTATAAAATGTGTGTGTGTGTGTGCGCGCGTTCAAACATTATGTGTGAATACTAATACTCATGCAGAGGAGGTCCAGGTGCGTGGTGGGCTGTGCTCAGCTCGGTGATTTTACTCCATTTTTATGCCTCTGTTGCCATGCCGACTTGTATGATTACTTTCATTTTGCTTCCCGAGAGACGCTTATTAAACAAGTTTTACCAAGTGAAACTGAAAGTGTGCCCATTGATTTCAGCTCTGAACCCTCACCGCTCATTCGTCGTTGTATGATGCGATACCAGGAGAAAGATTTGTTTGCAACGATGATTTCTTCAAGAATTCGGGAAGAACTTAAAGCTCCCTTGCCTTCCCTTTGAACCCGAGCCGCACGGGCGATGGCCTCTGAAGGCGCTGGCTGCGTTAAGGCGGACTCGCTTCCTGTTCACACAAGAGCACCGACGATGTTGTCATGCTTCGTCACCTGGACAAACCCGTTCTCCCCGAACGCTCCCCGGTAGGAGGCCCTGTCGAGCGTGACCGAACCATGCTCACGCGAACGTTTTCAGACCGTTCTCAACCGCTCAACTTTCTCGAACCGCTCAACCGTAAATCGCTGTACGCTTGAAATGGAAACGTCCGCCTCTTTCGGCTGTGAATGGTGGAGGCTCGAAGGTCGAATGAGCTCGCTTTCTAAACTTTTAGGCTGCTGCAACCCAACAAGCTGTCCCGAAATGACCGCGAGTGACGATGTTCACAGAGACGTTTATTCGACTCGACTCTCAAGAGAGCGAAATAGAGACAGACAGCCGCGCCTGTGTTCCTCACATTCTTCCGGTCATGTAAACCACCGGTAACACTTTTTGTTTCTTAGCAGCGCGGGCCGAACACGCGGTCCCGACCGCAGACCTGCCGCGACCCATCGGCGGGCGGTCTGCCACAGACAGGATGCGAAATCATGTGAGATCTACAACTGAGAATGAACAGGCTTCTCGGAGCAGAGGCTTAAGGCAGGGGGCGCGACCTTTGACGCGTCACGCCCCGGAGGTGTCCGCAGATGGGCGGTCGGCCATCAGGGGGCGCTGGCGTTCATCTTCTCCTGGCAGCTGTCCCAGAAGTTCAGCAGCCGGTTGTCCTTGTTGGAGCAGAAGTCGGTGAGGTCCCGGAGCAGGCGGTCGGCCAGCCGCTCGTCCCCCAGCACGCCCGTCCTCCAGGCCTTGGTCAGCATGCTGTTGTAGGCCCAGTTGAAGCCCACGCGCTCCTCGGCCCCGAACGGGCCCTGGCCGCTGGAGGTGGTGGAGTTCCTGCGGCGCCGCTGCTGCCCGCTGGAGTACTTCCGCTTGGAGTAGGGCAGCTGGAGGAACACGGTGCCTGAGGGGAGGGGGGGGGGGGGGGGGGGAGGAAGAGGAGGAGGAGGAGGAGGAGGGTGGAGGGCAAGTCAGGAAAACGAAACAACGGGGGAGTGGTGGGTGTGTTAATGTTGTGTGTGTGTGTGTGTGTGCGCGTGCACGCACCTGTCACGTGGATGTACTGGGGCTTGTTTTCGGAGGGGAAATTAAAAGCAGAAGCGGAGAACTTGTCGTGCACGAAGCCAAATCTGGTGAGGAACAAAACGAGAAGGTGAGAGACAGCTTCTCTACGCGTTCCGTGCACCGAGAATTGCAGGCCTTCACAGGAAACATTGAAGACGGTTCGCTGTAATTCCTGACACCGGGCTGCTGGGCCGCACCGATTTTACCAGTTCATCTAACAACCAGAATTTAACAACCAGGTTCAATTGTTGCTTGGTTAAAAGAAAGAAGCATGAAAAAAAACGTTTTAAAAAAAAGTTGATTTGCGTTTCACAAATCCCTCGGAACCTTGTCTGCACTTTGAAGACTTTCTTTGCCGTTGCAAGAGACAAAAGAAACTCTAAAATATTCACATTTCGGCCTCAAATCTGTAACTGGTTATTTTGCTTTTATCGGTAAATTATTCAGTTTAAAACACCAACATGTGGCTGTCATTACGTCTATACTTATGAATGTAACTAGAAAATTCCCATGCAGAAATGTATAACAAAATAAATCTATATTTATACAAACATACATAAATATATATACATATATATATAAATATAGATATATACATACATATATAAATATACATATACATACATATATATATATATATATATATATATATACAGAGAGAGAGAGAGAGAGAGAGAGAGAGAGAGAGAGAGAGAGAGAGAGAATTTGGGGTACTGTTGTCCCTGTGCGTGCAGTTGGTTCATGAATCATGAGTGTCAGGCTGAATCACCTCATCAGCACAGTTATGTCATGTATATATACACGGCACATTCAACGGTCACAAAAATGATGCAGTTTGGTCAGAGCATTACTCACTTCGGTCATGCTTTTGCAGTTACTAACGTTTTATTTATAGACAAGACAAAATACTTGCTGTAGAGACACAGGCCTCGACGGGAACATCAACACTGTCTGCGCCTATGCCATCTCCGTCGGCACACCTTAATAAAGCCGCAAATGCGCTCGACAGGCATTTTGGAACGTTTCCCCACCCTCTGGTGTGGCGAGTTCGGTCTGGTGCGTGTGCCGTCCCCGGCGTTTTTGTGCGGTCTATAAACTTTGGCACAACGCGTTTCGCTGAAGCCTTAATGGAGGCCGAAAAGCAAAAATCACAACATTTTGAAAACAACATAAAGGTAACACGAGTTTCCACTGAATTTTTTTCCTCATTCTCATTCTTATGGGAAAATTGGGTGGGGTTTTGAACATCGGTGGTGCCAAATTCTTTGGGACTTTTTGAAAAGTTAAGAAGAAATGTTAAATGGGCTACACGTTGAGATGCATCATCTGTCCGCGTGCTTGCAAACATGTGGGAGTAGGTGCGAGTCAGAGACGAGCCACGCATGTGACCTCTCCCTTTGAATGGCTACTGCTGCGCTGCACCAACCTGTACAGTATGGCCTCCTGGAAGAGCTGCATCCTGTCCCAGTACGTCTCCGGTTCGAAACCTGGCGGAGGGGTCGAAGCACAGACACTTCCTCAGACACTGTCCGCGCTCGACACGCACGCACCGAGCCGCGGGTGGCAGGGCTCCTCACCCTCGAACAGGTTGTCGCTGGCGTTCTTGAGCAGACAGTGGATGTGGAGCGGGATGAAGAGCTGCGCTCGCAGCGGGTCCCCGTACAGGTAGGAGGTGAGAGCGAAGGGCACCTCCAGCACGGGCACCAACAGGAAGCCGCAGGACGCCGCCTTCCTGTGCCAGCCCTGAACCTGGACCGCAGGGACGCGGGTCACACGGACGAGTGCGGATTCTGCTCTACTCTATTCCAGTCCGGGTCTGCTTACCATCTCGAAGAGCACGGCGGCGGTGACGGCCATCCAGTGCAGCTTGATCTCGAAGGCGGCGTTGAGGGAGAAGTTGCCGTGGTAGTAGCAGCTGCACCACTCGGTGCGGTCGCTGCGGTTGTTCACGTCCACGTCCAGGGTGACCGTCTTCTGCTCCGGGACTGTGGCGGCTGGAGGACGGGTAGAGGAGGGTGGGGGTGGGGGGGGGGCAGGGCGGACCACAGGACAACAGGAGGCAGGGGAAGCAGATGAAGGGCATGATGGTTAGGCAGAGAGAGAGAGAGAGTGAGTGAGTGAGTGAGAGAGAGAGCGAGCGAGCAGTGGGGCTGAGCCAGACCGGATGGGATCTGAGGCTCCTCCGCTCCGGTTACATGGTCGGATGTGACGCCGGTTAGTGAGTCAGTCAGCTGGTTCTGGACAGTGTTATTCGAAAACGTTATCATATCACAGCTCTACTGAGGATGGTGAAGCAGGGAGAGAATGACAACGTCACACACTCATGTACAGTAACCTCATTGATGACAGGTGGGACGATAGATTTTGACACAGATCTGAAATCATAAAGATTTGCCCCAGATTCTCTAAGGCTCAGAAATTTGAACTATTTATTTAAATTATTAGCTTAATACTTTCAACTAACTAACTAACTAACTAACGTACTCTACTCTTTAAGACTGAATTATGTGCATCAATGGCTGTGCTTTTTGCCAGATTTCCACTTGATTCAATATATATATATATTTTAGATCTGTGGTCTCCAAGTTATTTGTAAAGGGGGGAGGTAGTATGTGCCTTCCTTGTGCAGTTTTGTCATTCAGATTGTCAATAGACTAGGTAGGTCCAAGGCGTGAATGTCCCGAGTTATCAGCTGGCATGAGGGAAAGTTAAAAGACTGGTCATACCAGTTCAAAGAGAGGTTTGAGAATATTCCAGGACACCTGGGTTATTACTGACTGGGGAGGGGGGGGGTTGGGGGGCAGCGGTGGGAGCTGGGCAGAGGAAGCTGGGAACATGGCAGCAGCAGCAGCGGCAGCGGCAGCAGCAGCGGCGTTAGGGCTGAGGCAGAAGCACCGTCACACACGCGCAGCTGTGACCGTGCTCCACGCCAGGGGGGCAGGAGGACGGCGCACACCGCAGCGCTACACTCGACCACGGCCACCGGCATGCACTCTCCAACACGGCAGGAATCGGCCCTCGCTCCTGGATGGGCTACGCGCTATCCGTACCGCATGCACTGATTGGATGGAGGAGGGACGGAGGGAGGGAGGGGGCCACATCACACGCGAAGGGGGGGGCTATACTGGTCATGCACCACACACTGGAGGAGACAACAGCGGCTGCTCCGCGCAGAGTCACTGCAGCCACGGTCAGAGAGAGAGAGCCCAGTCCAACGCCGTCACATGGTGATGAGGAGGATGACGAGGAGGATGATGAGACTGCAGTCGAGGGATGAATGCCACCGTGTGAGATGGACCACGACCATGAAGACGTAGGTCGGTGTTCCTGTGCTGATGACGCACATGGACGGCTCGTTATCTTTAGTTTAGAATTTCAGTTATTACCCGTCTACGTTTAAAATGTGGAAAAAGTTCTTTAAAAATACTATTCACAGATCTATACAGTAACCGCTGTCTCGATCAGAAACTAAAACCCTGATTCTTAAGTTAACGTAAAGAAAAAAAAGCTAAGCACATTTCTACTTTTTTTTCTCTAAAAGCCTCACAAATCCTTACATCGAGTCATCCGTAGGTCCCTTTACCCACTCCCGACTTGTCTCCTCAATGCTTAACTGCTCTACGGCTGCAGAAAATGCTCAAGTAAGCTTAATGAACTTGCATGATCTAAGTCCCCCCCCCCCCCGCTCCGGCTTGGAACAGTCCTATCTGCCAGACTACCGACTCTGCCGGGCTGCTCCTGCTAATGTAACCCGGGCTGAAAATGCTAAACTGAAAACAACGAGCCTCAGGCTGATGTGGATGAAGAGGAACTCTGAGGGCTCACTTGGCGGTGCTCGGTACTTTCCTGGGTCACAGGAAAGGCAAATATGGATCAGGGAAAGCTGTCCTGCCAGAATGTGTGCATAAACAGTCAAATATCAATTGAACGATTCCTGTTTTTATGACAGCCCCCGATTAGGAGCACTGAGCCAAGTGTGCCCTCCGTGCTGGGTGCAACAGGAGGACGCTGGGACGTGGGCAGCTCTCTGACGTGAACTGCGCGTGATCTGCCTCAGACTGGCCGAGGGAGGACCCCGCTGTTGCCAGGGGCCGGGACCAGGGCCAGTGCCAGGGCCGGGGCCGGGGGGCCGGGAGGGTTGGGCTGGGTGTACCTAGCAGTGCGGCGGCCTGGCTGCGTCCTCCGAAGCTGCGGCTGAAGGAGCTGTGCCTACTTGCGTAGGAGGCGGGCCGGCTGGGCAGCCAGGGCAGCAGGAAGGCCGGCAGGTCACAGGGCCGCCGCTCCTCCAGCACGAAGGCCACCTCGAACCACTTCCTCTGGAACAGGGCGAAGTCCTCCAGGGCGGCGGCCGACCAGCCGCCGGCCGCCGTGGGGGGCGGCTGCGACGTCTGACCTGCAGAGGGCACAGCGTCGTCATGGCAACGGCCTCAGGAGAGGAGGGGGGGGGGGGGAGGAGGGGGCGCTCATGACGTGACGTGAATGTGTGGATATGGAGATAAAGGCATGGACTCGTGCAGCCTGCGTATGTAGCGTGTGTAAAGCATTCACCGTCCTTCTCTCCTACTATCCTGTAGAAATAGAATCCGTAGACAAAGGTCCGCATGGCATCTCCGGAGGCATGGGCCACCAGACCTTCGTCCAGCATTTTCTGCGCAAAGCAAACAGACGGCAAAAGGTGAGGCATTCCCGGGCCACCCGATATCCCAGCGTCTGACTCTGGGATACCGGGTGTTACGTTTCATAGAAGCCAGAAGGGCTGAGAGTTTGTTCTGAAACGCTGAACAGTTCATCTTCAGGGGAAACCTCCAAAAACTGCATGAGAGTTACAGCAACAAATTCATATAGTTTCCTATTTCAGCCAGGGTAAATCCTAAGATTGTAGGACTCTGTCCTAAGGCAGATTACGATGCACAACCTTGACATTCTCCACCTGGAGGATTCTACTCCTCACCCTGTCCAGTCAGACAGCGGCGTTGGGTCCGGCGTTACCTGCATGACGTCTACGGCCATGCCCTGCGTGGCCACGCCCTCCACGTTGTTGACCAGCCAGTGGACCACCTCGGCGCTGATGAAGCAGTGGAGCGGCAAGCCCTTCTGCTCGGGCAGCAGCTGCACGCCCGTCCTGGAGTACCGGAGAGCACAGACGCTCCGTGTTACGCCCTCTCTCCATCGAGTGGAGAGAGGACAACTTTCACGACAACTTCGGGCAGCGACGTCTTACGTGGGGTGTTTGATGGCCTCCAGGATCTCCACCAGCGTCGAGGCGGACGACAGGGAGAGGGGGCCCGCCGCGCACTGCCCGCTGTGAACAAATGGCCGATCAGTGCCGTTCAGACTCACGCCGGGGAGCCACGCAGCACCTGTGGCAGTACCTGGTGTCGGCCGCGCTGCTGGCCGCAGCCTCTCCTGCAGGCTGCACCGCCGACGCTGCTCCCGCCGCCCCGGCCGCAGCCGTCGCCGCGGGCTGAGCTCCCTTCTCCGCGGCCTCCACGGCCTCCACAGGCAGCTAGGGGGGGGTGGGGGGTGGGGGGGCGGGGGTCAAGGTACCTCAGTAAGTCACAAACAGGCA
>CM055197.1:19587756-19797444 GCA_029224185.1 Karalla daura
TGAAGTCCTCGGAGCCGGCGGAGCAGATGTACTGGTCCAGGTAGTTCCACTTGTACTCCTCCAGTCTCTCGTGGCCGAACTCCACCCAGCAGGACACAAACTGCGCGTCGGAGTGCGGAGGACACAGGCTGTAGCTGTACTGGATCTGAGCCGACTCGTACGGGTACCTTAAGACCGGACAGACAGCTTTTGAGCGAACCGAACCTCAAGACCGCGTGATGTGGCCGGCGGCGGGTCATACTGACTTGGGCAGGTAGCGGGTCACGGTGATTATCTTGTCTTTGAGGCAAACTTTATGGAAGGTCCGGCCCATACTGAGCCAGTACACCGTCTCCTCTTCCTCCGCTCGGCGTAGAGACACCAGACCTGAAAGATTTAGATTTAGATTAGGTTTAGATTTGGGTCTTAATTCCTCTACAGGGCTCAGGCTCATTTCACACTGTTTGCAGAGCGGTCACGGAGTCCAGCGCGCAAGAAGCACCGAAGCTCGCAGAACTTGAGAGCAGCGGCCCTGAAGTCCATTCCGAATGTTTACGCATCGTAGATGAAGGTCACCTCTGGTGTACAAGGGGCTGCTGCCAAGCGGCGTGGCCACAGAGGGCTGCGCTTTCCTGGTGCTGTTCTGGACGATGATCTGGTAGCCCTGCATCAGCCTCTGGCAGATGAACTCCTCAAACACCTGAGAGGCGCTCATCACCGGGGCTTCATCTTCCCGCCTGAGGAACAACGCCGGGATGTCACGTTTGCAGCTTTGACAGCCGTCATGTTAATGCTGGCCTTACTTCATCCTCGTCAATTTCTACTAGAAACATCGTCGAACTACAACTACTTTCCACAACATTCTCTGCCTAGTGTTCTTACTTGTATATATGCAAATGGGCCTGAAACAAACAAAACAAATACAACCAGAAAAGATCATCCATAAACATCTGCATTATTAACACAATATAGCCACGTACTCATGGACAAAGTCAGAGCAGGCTGGGACATTTGGATTTGACCAAATATACAATAATAGTCCCTGGAATGAGTACCAACTTGTTTTTCTAGGATCAACCAGACAACCAACCAACTGGCACATGAGCAAGTAACTAATGAAAAACCGAAACACCTTGTTCAAAGTCCAACCACAGATTTGTTTGCATATCGAGAACATTTTTGGGCTGCGGCAAATTCCTAAACACACATTAAGTCAATTTAATAGAAGTATAAAAAGTTCTGTGCAAAAATGGGTTCCACAGGACCTGTAAAAATGTTACTTCTACCTGCTACGCTAAACTTTTGCTCTACCTGCCAAGCCAAGCAGAGCTCTAAGGCAGCTTCCTTTATGGTCTGGAATCGGATAATTACTGTGTTTTTATCCTCTGCAGGGACTATTTAATGGGAAACGAATGTGTGAAAGATAGGTGTTGCACAATGTCAGCTCTACCTAAACCTAGTTGAGAAAACTAGCAAGCTAACAGGGCCGCTAAGTGTTGCTAGGTGAGACGGTTTTCCCTTTCTGGCTGGCGATTCCTATGAATGGCATTACAGTTGAAAAGCGCTGGAAATGCCGTCGCAATGTTGATCCCGGATAGCCAAGTTAGTAGTTGCTCAATAAACTTAAGTCAAATGATATTGCACGGGTATGAAACCAAGAGGCACAGGCTAACGGAGCGCTACCTCTCAAGGTCGCTATGTGGCAGCAGGTCATAGCAGCCCTCGGTGTAGTCGTTCTGCAGGGTCTGGCGATCGGGGAAGTAGTCGGTGGTGAGGGGCAGACATGCTGGCGTGGTCAGGGACTTCCAGTCCACCCCCACTGTGCAGCAAAAGCTGGGCACTGTCGGGGGCGCAGACAGCAGGAGGGCTTCAGGAGCACCCACACACACACACACACACACACGAAAGAAAAAAAAAATCCCCACAACGAAGACAGAGCCATGTACCCGGAGGTAGGGTGCATGTGTGTGTGTGGGGAGGGCAAAGAGGGACGGAGAGAGAGGTGGAAAGCACAGTGGAGTGACGAAAACACACGGGAGACACAGAGGATGAGAAATGAGGGTGGAAAGGAAAGGAAGGGAAGGGAAGGAGACGGAGGAGGACAAAAACAAAAACAAAAAAAACAAACAAAACAAAAAAAGTGGAGGAGAAGGGAAGAGAGAACAAGGAAAGTGTTACTTTTCATTGGCCTGGTCACCCCTGCCGGTGATTCCTGAGGGGCCTGCAGTTTGTGGAACAGCGATCGATCATGCAGATTCGGTCCCGCGGCAGTCGGTCGAGGCGGCGAAAGAACGTGTCCGTGGCTCGGCGGGGGCGCGAGCCGGGTGAATTTCAACGGGAGAGAGAGAGATCACGCGTCATGCAACCAGAGGCGGGGGCGGGGGGGCGGGGTGGGGGGAAGACATCACCGATTGATGCCATGCAGCGACGAGACGGCCACTCGAGGCTTGCTTGATGCAGACGAGGTCACAGAGTGGGAAACGCGCCGGGGGGGCCAATCAGCGGACACGGAGACCCGATTACGCTCTACCATTAGGATTAAGGACAGCAGGCGAGGAGGAAGAGGAGGAGAGAGAGAGGGAGAGGGGTCGGGCGGAGAAGGAGAGGACACGGAGGGAGGAGGAGAGGAGAGGAGAGGAGAGAGCAACCAGAAGCACAGGACCTCGGTGCGGGCCGCTTTATACCTACGAGCACCTGGAGACAGAAGCCCAGTGGAGAGACCTCCCGCCAGACCTTACTAATCCCTCAAAAGATTCTAGACACCTCCGAAGGACTCGAGACCTCAGGCTGGATCTGACAGCGGCAGTCTAGATTTGAGGCTTCACAGCGACATTTGCAACATGCTGTTCTTTCGGAGGGGCACACTGGACTCACTTGGGTCGGATCCGCTGATGGAGAAGTCTTCAAACGAGGAACCCCGGTTGGTCAGAGTCCCTGTGGAGACATCGCAATTAAGACCAAGAAATTTCTCCACTGAATCATCCATAGACCTAGAGATATTTCACTCAGTCAAATCTCCCCTCTTGAGATGCCTGTCATGACTCTGCCGGACAAAGTACTGAATGACTGACTGTGAGAATAGTTGGTGGCTACTTGTCTCACAATGAAGCACTTATCTCGTGAATTGTCGGTTTAAGTATACAGATAGCATTGGAATGATCCACTTTTTCCCCATCTTACTTTCTAAGAAACATGTCCACATTATGAACTATCTTTGGTTTAAGGTTCATTTACAACTGCAGAGTCATTCTTTGCATTTTATTCCAGATCTTCCCATAGACTCAAGTCAATCCTACAAAGAATTAAAGAATCCTCCTCTGATGCTGACTTATATATCTTATTTATAATATAGAGAAGTAAGCAAGAAGCTAGTCTGCCAGTCTGTCACCACTATTGTTGCTGCCCGGACTCCCGGTCAGCTCCTCCATCCCTCCTCCGCCCACGTAGAGGACGTTCTCTCCCGCGTGCCTCGAGGTTGCTCTCCTGAATGACAACGAGCGTTGAAACCACCGTCAGTGCTCCGGGCCCACTTTCTCGACGGGGTCACGTTCCATTACACGCCTAGTGCACCTGCCGGTGGCCTCGTGGTAGGCCAGCTCCAGCAGCTCAGCTGAGGTGTGCGCTGGGTCTCTCTGCTGGCTGCCCTGCAGCTCCGCCATGTTCTGTCTGGTCTGGTGATGGATCTGGATGGCCTCTCCAGAAGGACCTGGGGAGTCACAGCAGCACGCGTATCTCGACTTGTTTCTCCGATAGAAAAGACGATACGATCACGGAGAATCGTTTCCCCCCACGTGCTGTCCCTATTGCACAGAACAAATGAAAGAGAAGCCCAGAGACGCATGTGGGCTCACCGACGGGGAAGGTGTGCATCCAGCGCCTCCTGTTGGACGTGAGCTTCATGGGCATCCTGGACGGGGTGAACGGGTTTATGAGGGCCCTCTGGGGGGTGTAACCTCCCGGGCGGATGTGCAGGGTGGACTCCGCGCTGCCCACGGTGAACCTCCCCGGGGCGCTGGAGTCCCGCTGCGAGTCCATCATCTTCTCCAACAGCTCTGCGACGGGGGACAGCGACGGTGAGCCGCAGACCGCAGGCGGAGCTGGGCCCGATCCCCGGGTGGCGGCCCCTTACCCCTGGTGCTGGTGTACCCCAAGGAGCTGCTGACCTCGTACTGGGCTGGGGGCATGCGGGGGATGAGCAGCATGTTGGACACGGGGCCCAGGCTGTCGTCGGACGCGAGGCTGCGCTGCTCCTCGGGGGCCCCGGAGCGGACGGGGGGGGACACGCCCACGCCCGCGCTGACGTCCACCGAGCCCCAGCTCTTCCTCCCGCTCATCTCTTTGTCTCGGCCCATCCTGAAATGCACAGTGGCGAGCGCGCCTTGCCTCCATTCGTCTGTCCCCCCGAGTAGATTCTAATGGTCGTTTTGCAGACACCTACCTGAAGTTGGTGCTCCTCTGAATACGTGAGGGGCCGGGGAGCCTGAACACCTGGGCATCGTAGGCGTCGTAGTCGACCTGTATAGGCAGGCTGTTCTCAGACTCCTTCGGAGTGCAGACGGCTACACGGATGCGTACAGAGGAGGGTTGCAGGATGAGAAAACTGGATTATCCACATCGTAGTGTACCGACTCAGCCATAGGGCTAAAATTGAGAATTTAGGTGGAATATGAATCAGTTATAGTGATGTGCAATCCCTAATTGTGACATCTAAGACACGTTTGTCAGTAAACTATAAATCAAATTGATGTTTTTGAGTCAGATTCAGATATTTTTGAGGTGTTTAAGGCAAGATTTGGTTGAAATGAGCAACAAAAGATAACAAAAAGACAACTTACCGTGGTCTTTGCTGGTTTTGAATCTCTCGGCATGAAGCTAGTGATAAAACATTAACGCGCACAGAAGAGTCAAAATGTGGAATGTTAAGAAAATCTGCAATATAACGGTGCAAGGTCTCACTTGTCAAAATGACATTACATGGCAATACAAAGCAATTTGCACGTATAAATGGTTTTACATTCTCTTCGAGTTGCTAAAGTTGGGGTCGTACCTTGCGGCCAGCCAGTTTGATTCGAGGGGTGAAGGAGCTACAGGAGTTTTGACTTTTCGAGGTGTAGAAGCTGAGGGCGTGCGAGAGAAGTGCGGAGAGAGAGAGAGAGGGAGAGAGGGAGAGGGAGAGAGAGAGAGAGAGAGAGGGAGAGGGAGAGGGAGAGGGAGAGGGAGAGGGAGGGAGAGGGAGAGAGAGAGAGGGGGAGGGACAGGGGGAGAGAAAGAGAGAGAGGGAGAGAGAGGGAGAGGGAGAGAGAGAGAGAGGGAGAGGGAGAGAGAAGGAGAGAGGGAGGGAGAGAGAGAGAGATATCAACCGGAGAGCAAATCATTTGAATTCAGCTCAAATCGCCTTGGTCTCGTCATCTTGCCTGTGATTGATCCAGTGGGGAAGGTTGTAGTCGTCTCCAGCCCGGGAGTCCCCGGGGGCGGTCCTGTTGTGCAGCTACGGGGAGAGAGGGCCCTCGGTAAGCCACGGATACAGGCCCGGACATGCCAACACGGTGCGCGTAGGCGTTACCTTGAACAATGGCACGGCGTGCAGCGGCTGCTCCCCCATGCACACCAGATCCACCCCGATACCTGCGAAAGGAAAAGCTCGCGTCGGCGTCCCACTGTGACCCGCAAATCCCCCCCCCCCGCCAACGTCTGCATTTCGCTTGACGCTGGCCACGTGCGGCCGACACTCACCGTTGTCGATCATGCGCTGCTTGGTGAGGATCATGAGCAGCCGGTCCACCTCGAACACCCCCACCCCGGGCGTGATGACCACCGACATCTGGCCCGTGCGGTCAAAGTTGCGGTTGATGTAGTGCTTGTCGAACACTGTGGGACGCACACCGATCCATCAGCTCTTCTCCTTTGTCTGTTCCTGAGAGCTTTTGATGGTGACGCTAAATACGGACCCCAATTACGCAACCGGTCCTAAAGCGAGCAGCGCAACTTTTATGGACAATTAGGCCCACAAGCATTAGTTAAGGTCAAAAGTCACAAACTGTGAATATCTTTTCTCAATGCAGATAACGTAAACAGATTGCCGCGACTTTATTTTATTCCGATCTAATGCATGTTCTATGTTTATAGCGAACCGATTTATCCTGACGTCTGCTGATGCAATCCAACCATCCAGATGTGATCCTTACCGTTGAAGGAAAGGTTGATGGCCTCCAGGTAGTTGCCCTGAGCAGCTGTAGAGTTGTAGCCTACAGGAAAACCGTCTGGCGGGAGAGTGAAATAGAATCAACCGCGTGACTCAAAGTGGGCCTGAACCCGCGGATCCATTAGTGACGCTGGAATGGTGACCCCCATACCTGCTTCTTTTAGCCGTACCAGGACAGGGTACTGGATGAAGAGCTTCTTGATGGTGACCAGCAGAGACGTCCACTCGTCCCGTCTCTCATTCTGAGCCACCACCCTGACCACAAAACAGCCCCACGTTGGCAAAACATACCTCTGTCCTGTTCACAGAAGCTGTGTCCAATAACCACAGTTACCTGTAGAAGTCTTCATAAAAGCGTCCCTCGTGATCTTGTCGAATGGAGCCTCTCAGAATTTCAGGAAATTCATCTGAGTAAAATGGTAACAGTATAAAATCGATTCACGTTTCCACCACGAGTCACTGTAACGACGGAAAAAAACTCACCAATGGTTTTGGCATTGTAGAAGGTACGTGAGAACAATACGACTGTCACCTCGTGGCTGCAGTTCTTCTCCTGTTACAACATTTAAACATCAAAACACAGTTTCAGCTTCAGGCACGTGAACAAACCACAACACAAGCTGCTCACAAGCTGAGCAAGAAGTCACCAACCTTCCACTTGGCAAAGAGGTCGGACAGGAAACCATTCACAGCCTTCTCAAAGTAGAGATCCCCTGAGAACGAAACATTCAAATAGGACCTCACCATTGAGAACAGTTATGTCACGTCAAAACTGGCCTGCGAAGCACGACTAACAACTGACCGTAGATATCAAAGTCCCACATCTCACAGCTCATCTGAATAAAGATGTACACCATGGCAGATGTGGATCTGAACACCACCTGTGTGACAAAGTGACATGATGTTTGAATATATCACGTCTAAATCCGTGCTACAGTTGGTGTGGATCGGTATCACTTCGCAGAGCTGCTCATACCCTGGTGTCTTCACTGATGTACCCACAGGTCACCTTCTCTCCCTTTACCCAGAGTTCACTGGCCTGGGCTCTGGGGGATGACAAGCAGCTTTAGCAGTTATAGAAACGTGTGCATGTTCGAGTCAATAAATGTATGAAGGCAAACAATGTTGGTACCTGATTCCCGCAAACTCCACTTTCTGTGTCACATAAGCGCACGTGCTCACCTGGAACACAAGCGACAGCAGTTAAGGCCCCGTGCGAATGTTATGCGACACGTCACACCAACGCGTGTAAACTTTCACATGCCACACCAGACTCTTCTTCAGCCTCCACATGTCTCCCCTGCCGATGTACTGGTCCTTGAACGTGAGCTCCACCAGGTCCAGAGTAACATCCTGCAAGGGTGAGAAAAACGCCAAACGCCGTTGGTCAGGCAACCGACATGGGTGCACAGTGGATACAGGTGCCGTTCAATACCTTCGGGTCCACGATGTTGACGATGACATCCTGGTAGGCGCGCAGTTTGAAGGCTTGCGCCACAGTCTGGTCCACACTGATCGTCTCTGCACAAGGGCAAAACATTCATCGTGAACACCGAACGGTGACTCCATTCATTATCAATGTGTATTTAAGCAGTAAAATGTAGGACTTGGACAATACAACGGACACAACCGATACATTAACGCATTCACGTGTAATAAAACACTTACAATAGCTTGATGCCTACACAGCTGAATTATGCAGCTATATTACATATGATAATTTCCATAGTCAGGGCTAGAATTGCATTTGATTTACCTTTCTGAAGGTCCTCTTTGAGGCTTTTCACTTGGAGTAGGAGTGGACTGGGAATTTCAGAGAAGATAAGGCCAGATTATAGCTACAGTAGTGTCCAACAACAAAAAAAGAGAATGTAAAACGGAAAAGCTTAAGTGAAAACTACCCAAGACGTTACATAAGAGTACCTGTATTCATCTGTGGGGTGGGCGATTTCGATTATGTCCCCTAGACTGACTTGAGGGAAAACCTTCGGGTTGACAACCAACTCGTCATCTGCTTGGAAGAATAGTTCAAGTGGAAAGAAAAAGAAACATGAGAGAAATCACATCCCTCTGGATTTGCTTCATTCATTTATGACCCAGTCCTAGCGTGAGGTTGCTTACCACTTCCACCAAAACCTTTCTTGTGCAGCACGAGTTTATACGACTTATTGGTCTTCATGATGAACGAGCTGCAGAACGAAATAATTTCACGTTTGGTCACATAAGTACAATCCGCAACGCGCCTCATTCAAAGTCATAATTTTGACATGAATTCCAGCTTTTCTCGAGCTTTTCGCAAAGCCAGGTAGAAATGAGAGCCAGGCAGCTCACAGTGAGGACAGACATAGAAGTGCGAAAGGTGCATTATCACGTTTTAATGTAAAAGTTAAAATACTTAGATTGGTCGGAAAACGTCTACTGACAGTATCGGAGTCGATCTATCCTTACCTTAACGGTCTGTCCTCCACCCCAAACTCCCGCAGCTCAGGCTGCCCCTCAGTGTTGACATATGTTAGCTTAGCATGTGGCTATTTTGACACAACTTCACCCCCAGGTTGCTTCAGGGACCGCGAGACTCCAAGTCACGCTAGCCTCGGCCTTACGATAGCGACACACACTGCAGCCTCATCCGGGCAGCTCGAGCAGGACGGAGGCGCAGTTTTGCGGCTGGTTGTTGAAAGAGATCTTGCTCGCTAACCAGGCTAACCAGCGCACACCGCTGGCACTTCCTCCAAAACAAGGACCGGCGTGATGCGATCGAAGATCGTCAGCGGAACGAGAGGACTCACTGCGCCAATGTTTGGTTTCCTGGTCACTACAATGTAGTCCACGCTGGTACGTACCGAGTGGAGGTACCGTAAGCCGGTTGTTATCGAGTCGTTTTCTTCAAGGGAATACAACACGCCTCAGGCAGCTGGTGTATCGCTTTATTAAATAATGACAGGGTTTGACAACAATACTGCTCTCAAAATTGCAGATCTACTATCATCGGCTATTTCTCCAGCGAGTCAGGACATGAGACTAAAAAGAAATTTACACGACACCGTTGCATCCATTATATATTATGCTGAGTTAATAGTTATGTACAGTTTCATGGTTTGAAACTTCTAAAACTTCTACTCGTACGCAGTCCATAGTCACGAGCAAGATGTGGTCCTTTACAATACTGTGCAACACAGCAGTTGCTATGACAGGAGCAAGCAAGAAGATCTGATGCGTCCATGCACCTAATAATGACAATAATAATAAAAGTAACAATAATACTGGCCTGCCTCCACTGTGTCATTCCACTCCATCCTCAGAAATGACGGAGCTTGTATTTTACAGATATCGCAAACTCGATCAGGACAAAGTGGGTTGATAAACTGGTCAGGCTCGCTGCCGTCATAGAAAAGAACACCGTTGATGGGTTTGATGTAGTCTGACTGTTCTTGTGAGCTCCATCCAGAAAACAATAAAACATGTTCGGACTGAAACACTGATCACCCTTTGCAGTTTTTCCGTTTTAATGAATTGAAATTCAAAAGATTTGCTTTCGGTGAAAACAGTCCTTTGACCCAGTGCTTTCTGAATCATCGATCTTAAAAGAAAAGTCGGCCAGTCTGGCAGTTCGGATGACTCAAATAACCTACTGAAACGTATCTTAAGATACATTTCAGCCCAGTGGAGTCAGTCATATTACTTTGTGCAGTTAAAGCTCCGAATAAGAGCCTCCGTCTGGTTTCTCTCTCTCCCAAAACACATCTTCTCGTCAACAGCAACTTCTCTTCATGTTTTGGGGTGTTGCCTCCTCCAGGTTGGCGCGATCTGATTCTGTCAAGGCAGACACATTGCTTTACTTGTATGACTTCGAGGCTTTCCATTTCAGCTTGTGATGTTTTGAGTCACTCCTTACTGATACTATCTCCATGACCGATGCAAGCGGCGACCCCGTTCTCCGTGTCCTCGAGAATGCACCTCTCAAAGGCCAAAGCTGCAACTCTGAAGAAAAACCCCTGCACGTTCTCCCCTGGAAATGAGATGAAATGAGAGTGACTTTCCCCCCACATGTATTGCATTTACTCTGTCACACACGGCGTAAATGCAATACATGCCGCACACAGCCGACTCTCAGCTTCACCTGTTTTAGACGAAACAGTCCAAAACTCTGCGTTCATATCTGTTGCTATCCTGATGGCATCTTTCTCTGTCCTCTGCTTTTCTTCAAAGGGCTAATACGGAAGAAAGCTGAGATATTAGAAGCCTGAAAACAAATCTATTATAAAAATCTGCACAGGAAATGAAATATACGCACCAGCAAGTCACTCTTAGTTCCCACCAAGAAGACGAAACAGGATTCAGGCTCATTTTCTCTCATAGCCTCCTCCAACCACTGGCTACGAGAAGACGAGAGTTGCTACGTTATCTTTTTCAGTGAATGTCAACAAGGATTAGCGACCACAACCTGTGTCCCTGTTCTTTTTTTAACTGGGGTTGTAAAATGCATTAATGCGATCCCCAACGCCAAACCCCAAAAGGAATTTGCCTGAGCTACGATGTAATTGATAAACGTCGATCGGGACGATAAACTGTAGACAGTGTATGAGAGTGATTTCGCTGGACGGTAACGTTGGAATCACGTGGATGATCTTATCCTACACAAATATTCCATTTCCCGACAAATGCTTCTTTTAGAAACTATTTCTCCTGGAAACTTTTTCTACAGCTGTAGAAACAGCTCGGTGACAATGCAATAGTTCGACGTACCGCGTGTGGTCCAGGGACTTAATGTCTGCCATGTCAAAGACTGTGATAATGACTGGAAGAGAGCGAGGGTCAGGATTTTTAGTTCACATGAGCTCAAACGATCTCATTCAGCTTTGCATTGCAAACATACATATACATCATTTCTAGTTCATTAAAGGAACTTCTCACCCTGAGCGCCTCTGTAATACGCAGTGGCGATGCATTTGAATTTTTCCTGCCCCGCCGTATCCCAGCTATTTCAAGACGTAGATAAAGACAGAAGTAAGTACAAAGGGCAAAAGCAAAAAGCACATGGCTTCATTTAAACGAAGAAAAGCAAAATACTTACATTTGAAGGGAGAAAGGAACTCCAGATATCTCAAACCTCTCGATCTCAAAGTCCACACCTATGGTAGCCTTGTAGTCTCTTTCAAATACATCTTTACAAAACCTGGAAAACATTAAACAACAGTTGTTTTTTGTTTTTATTCGTGAGGTTTATACTTCAGACCAACTACAACAACAGCCCCTAAAACAGGTCTAAATATAAATCCGTTTCCTTTTTTAGCATGTATGGAATACTTTACAGATTACTTAATATAGGTGTCTATAAATCAGTTCAAAAGAGAAAATACTACAAATAAAATATGATTCCTAAATGTATACATAAATTCTGTTCTCATTATGAAAAATATATTGAAAATGGGTGCTCTCTTTGCTTATCATTGGTGCTTGCTGGTGTTTAATTAGGGGCATAACTGGGCATATATGTCTCAAAACTATTCAGCTGACCTGACGTCCACCCCTAGATGTGTTTCACTTTTGATGAAGGTGACATCGGTTCAATAGCCAAAAAAGACTGGAGACCACAGACCTATGAGAACTCCACTGCGTATGAGACTACATTACAACCAGAAAAATGGATCTGACATATACTCCTTACAAGGGAAGGAGTATACATGTCTTTATTGGCATCCTATTGATAACGTACCTGTTAATGAGACAGGTCTTCCCCACGTTAAGGTCTCCCACAACCACCACTTTTGACATTTTCTGTCGGTCCCACCTTTCAAGAAGACGACACCTGTTAGTGTCAGTTACAAATAAAACTTTCGAATTAACTTTATCGAGTACCATCGGCCCAGCCGCAGTGACTTACGGCTGATGCCTGGCAGCCCTGTCTTGGAAGGCTGTTTTGGCCTGATTGTCCCAGTCTTTCTTCAGCTGTAGCGAGGCCTCCGGCGTGTAGCTCTGAGAAGAACAAGATTATAATATATCACACCTTATAATGTTTTAAATTTTTTATAATACTTAATCATATTTATTACACATTTAGCAACCTAGTTACAACTACTTTAAAAGGAAAGCTTGAGCGCAAGGAAAGAGGATTGTGTGGTACAGCAAAATAATGTTACAGTAAATCTGAGCAATCCAGAATGCTACTGTTAGATAGTAACAGTTGATCCTGATCACATCAGAAACACTTTTTATACTACAGAGTAAACAGTTGGAAGGACAAAGAACTCTTGAACATTTTACTGACCTCCACAGGTTAATTTAAGTAGGTAAAACTGGCTGCAGGAATGTTAGGGGTTTACAACAGCGAGCATCATGAAACATCATAGATTCCCGTCCAAAGGCAGTAAAACAGTCCATGTAGTTTCAGGGAAGATGCACAGTTTCTGGTCAGGACTGCAACAGCCCATAATTAGCTAAAATGCTGTGATCTGACACTGATTTAACCGTCTGAAAAAGTTAGGTAGAAGTCACACGTTTCCAATAAATGCAACATCCTCCAGACCCGCGGTCCTGCTATTTAAATCACAGAGCTCTCACTGTCAAGGATTTGTTTTGCTGGATCTGTGTTGCGCTGAAGCAAATCAAAACCAGGCTGTACCTTTGGAAATTCCCAGATGACCCTGTCTCTGCTGATGGGTGGTGGGAACGGCATCATCTCATCACTGTTACCCCGCATGGCAAACTGTAAGAGAATGTGTCACAGGGGTTAGCTTAATCCAATTCAGTCTAATGCCAAGCAGTCCTTCAACATGTGGGCATTACAGAGCTGAGACCACCTCTCAACTGAATACAGTACATGGATGAACGACAAGCTCTTCTGATTAGATACCGAGAGGGCATTGTGCAGACACAGCTGGTGACAGCTTACATGTATTTATAGCCTCTGATTTTGGAAGCGTTAAAAAATATTTGGGACCTACAAAAGACAAACTGTCTTGGTCTCAGGAGACGCTATTACGACTGTTTCGCTGTAAAGTTAAACGCTGATATACCGGAAATGCAGCTACCTTCCTTTCAAACAAAAACATACTTACAGACGTCAAATCATACATATGTGATCACAACGTATCCCATAATTGCACTACTTATTAGGTAATAGCGTGTGAATTAGTTTCATACTCTGAGAACGCGGGCAACCTTCATCGCACCACTATACGATGTCATAAGGGTTTTATTCTGAAGGTATTGAGCGGAAATACACTCACATTTTGTCTAATTTACCATGAAACTCGAAGGCTGCAATTGTAACCGACTCAGCAGCCTCCCACTCCGCGAGGCGAGGCGTTTTCTTTTCAGCAAAGGCCGTGTGTTGCACCCTGGTCATAACACAATCATGGTGCAATGGTTCGGACTCACCACAGATAAAATTAGCTCGAAAACCTTGATCACGACGGTCGCGTCGCTCGCTGCTGCTGCCAACCCGGACGCTGTTTGATGAAGAGCTCGTTTCCATGACAACCATACAGTTCACCAGGGTCACGTGACAATTTCTGTCCCCAGCTAGCCAGACCAGTGTGCTCGATAAAATCTCCAATTTCTTAACACGTTTCTATTTAATTATATATATTTACTTTTATATTTGTAGTTGTCGTTTCAGTTTTGCATACTCTGTACACTAACCATATGTATACTGTTGTACACACAGCATATATACCTGTTCTGCCTGTTTATTTGCCCAATCACCAATGCAGAGTTCTTGAAACATTATATCTAAGTATAACTACCTGACAATAAATCTGATTCTTCTTACTAACTGGATATATAAATGTTACCTATTGATGACCATCCAGTACACCAAGTGAACCATACACTCTCATTATTTATTAAATGTTCAATAACTCATTAAGAGTTATTGTCAACAAGTAGTCAACAAGACTACTATTCATCTTAACTTATTGATAGAACTGCTGCTAATCTGTTTTGACCTATGATTACTTACTCATGGATATTTTCTCCTATTATCCTGTGAAAAGTGTGATTTTTTTGCAATTTACAGTGGTAACCAGGCCAACCTGAAATCTCCAAATCTATCTATCTATCTATCTATCTATCTATCTATCTATCTATCTATCTATCTATCTATCTATCTATCTATCTATCTATCTATCTATCTATCTATCTATCTATCTATCTATCTATCTATCTATCTATCTATCTATCTATCTATCTATCTATCTATCTATCTATCTATTATATTTAGGTTATATCATCATGTTTACAGTCAGAAAGATTTGGATCTCAAAGTGAAACAAATCAATGCAATAGATGCGAGTGAAAGCCATACAACGAACAATTTATGATGGCTAACTGCGCCACCTCGTGGTCTTCTGAGGAAGCACTCTAAACTGTATGCAATAAATAAAATAATGTAACATAAAATAAAGTAAATTAAATCCATTTTCAGAGCATCTTAAAATTACAATGGGATTGGCTGGGAGCAAGCAGGGGATTGTATAGCGACAATATATATATTGTTAGATATACTATCATTATATACTGACCACTATTTTAGATGAATAACAAACAAAATTCAACCAATCTCAAACTTATAAAGCACATTTAAAGCAACGTAAAGTACACGTACACATCAGTAAAAGAACAAAACAAGAACATAAAATGAAACAATATATGTTACAGTCGGTGACAACCCTGCATTGCTCCTCTCACGAGGCAGACAGTACAGTAGACCAGTTAAACATGAATTAAGAGCCAAGGACAAGTGTGTTTTCAAGTTCCCTGACCGGTCTGAAAGTACAGATCAACATAAATTGGGGGTTGCTAGTACACTAACAGTTTGAAACCAATCGCAGTCCAAAATGAATGCATAAATAAACAATAAACTAAACAAAAAAATATACATAATTGTTTGTCAGTACGTCATGTCGTCATGTCATGTTGTGGCCGCCGGTACTTGAACGCAACATAGGTCACATGTTCGGTGGGGGTGCTGGGCATCGACTGGTACGGGGCAGACAGAAATGGCGACGGTCGCTGGAAACTATCATGTAAGTACCTGAAACCTACATCTACGACGATATAGTCGGTAAAGTTTTATTCAGTTGCACAAGTTTATGCATGTTTTGCGAGGGATGGACCACTGCTTAACGTGTAAATGAAGAGAAATAGTTACGTCATCGTGTACTACTCAGCCACTACTGCGCTAATGTGACACTGAAGCTATCTAAGACCACGCTTTAACATCTTTACCGGTAAATACGCGTCGACGCCCGATTAATTACTCGGTCAGTTGATTCATTGATGGCATTTTGCTAACTTAACTGACTAAGGTTCCAAAATGTTATTTTTCACAACGCCGATGATCCGCCATTTTCTCTCAACGTCGAAGTACCGTCTTTATGTAAGTGCCGTCACTCAAGTAGCTGTGGATTGTTGCAATGGTATCGTAGTTAATGGGCCTTTCAGCTTGTAACAGAAAGTTGTACTCGAAACGTGAAAAAGGTCAAAGTTGCTGTCAATTTCAATGGAAATATTGGGAGAGAAAGGCGCATGTGGCGTTGAACGAAATGTCTCAAAATGGCGGCGGTAGAACTGCGCTGTTGAATCAGCTGAATCGGTAACAAATCAGTTTGTACCAAGTTATCAGTTTGTACCAGCTGACACGTATTCTCTGTTTACATCCAACTATATCCTACCTATGTATCTCTAACAATAACCTTAATTACACTTGTGAACACAAGTTATCATTTGATTTATAATTTAGATTGATTCATACATTTTTCCCAGGGTACAAACCTATCACTGAATCCAGAGGATCAAAAAGTTCAAGAATACCTACACAGAAAAGTCATCAAAAGGTAATGACATCACATTTAATACACTGTTTCAGAAATGCTAGTGTTCTTTAAGCAGTTTTTTTTTTGCTGCTGTGTTGGTGTAATGTTGAGAATACTGATGTACTTATTTCCTTGAACTATTTGCTTGCTCACTAGCTAAAGCTAGTATCGCTCCCAAAACTGTTCACACACGACTCCAAAACTAGAGTCAGCACCATCAAAATTGCAAAGATCCTTCTCCCCAAAGATCCTACTTTGGCTCATTTGCATTCACGTAGTGCCTTTGCCATAATAACCTGGATGGTTCAGCACACCACCATGGATCACCTGCAAATGCTCATATCTCTCCCAAAACTGTTAACCCATGTCAAATCAGTACATTCCTATCTCATATAAACAGGCATTGCAAGCACTCACCTGCTTGTGCTTAATCAACATACTACTTTTCCCTTTAAAATCAAATTAAGAAATATGCTTAAAGAACACCATTCACCCAAGTCTGCTTTGTCAGCCATAGAATTAAAATACCATATGCTTATTTTAAGAAAATTACTGCTATTTTTAGTTGCACCATACGATGGTGGCACAAAATGACAGGAAAACCTCATATTGTCCAAACAAATTACAATGAATTAGCAACATATAAATAGCATGCAAACTGTCTAATTAAATCCGATTTTATTCGGGTTAACACCCAGTGAAGATGAAAATGTAATCGTACTTTCCATTTCATTTCTACTTTTCCCTTTCATAATATTTCATTTTCATTGTCACACTTTTTCTCATCAACAGTGCTTTAACTTCCGCAACATGTCTATCATCATCACATCTATCATCACAAACAGCTTAACTGACTGATGCCTTTTAAAAACATTTGTAAATAGATCTTATCCTCTTGAATGCACTCTCTTCCACTTTTCCTTTACATAACGTTATCATATTCATTATTCACAACATTCTTATTTCACTAAATCACAGTAGCCTTTTGAGTTTTAGTTGTGAACTTGTGGCCTAAAGGGTTCAAGGACAAAAAATCATTCAAGCACAGCACGAGAAAACTGCAGCTTTTATTAATCATGCTCATGTGCAAAGGCAGCTGCCTTTGGAATTTTTCCCAATCTTTGTTTCTCAACTTGACCAATTACTAACTGGATATCATGCTCAAATGGACCCTCTTAGGTAAAAAGCAAACACATTAACTAAGCATACACAGAATAACAAAACAGACTACACAAGTACAGAATTCACACAAACTTTGTGCCTCCTTGGGGCTTGCTGTAAATATACCATTACTGTCTTTTGAAACGTTATCTCCATGCCATTGCCCCAACCGAAACTGAAACGGAAACTGAAAGTAGCAACATTCTATACCGTTAATAGCAATTAAAGTCCGTTGCTGGGCAACTGACAGTGGCCTTTAAAACAAAAGCCCACCCACAAAAAGAGCATCCAAACTGGCAAAAATACATATGTACACATACAACACCTTCCCCCAAGAAACCCAAATTAGGACGAGTATAAAGATACAAAGCACATATAGTACAAAGACAGACAAAAGTAAACATTTTCCCTCCTAAATATACGAACTCTCGATCACTACAACCTGCCCTCTGCTAAACAACACCAAGAACATATAAGTGGTTTGCCACACTGTCCTTTCCAAATTTGAGGTTTCACCAACGCATAACCGAAGTGTCCTACTCTAATAGTTAATTAATAGTCCGTTAATCCGTTAATTTGGTTGTTACTGCTACATTGGTTATTAATGCTACTGCTAATTCAAATATGCTTATAACAGCAACAATGTTTGTGTTTTTAGTAATAAATATGCAGGGTGTATGTCAGTGCTAGTACAGAGGTCACGTGCTAAGAACATTTAATATATTCTGATTGATTGTTAAATGGTCGGAGAAAATGGTTTGCGTTGGCCGGGAATCGAACCCGGGTCAACTGCTTGGAAGGCAGCTATGCTAACCACTATACCACCAACGCACATTTTTAGCTTTTTCTCTGGTTTTGGAGTATGGTGAATGAGCATGGTGAATGAATCCCTATCTCAAGAGATTTGCTGCTTCCCACGAGTTTACTTCCAGTCTTTTTTTTTACTTCCAGTCTTTTTTGGATGTAATTGCCATTATACACAGAGAACAGAGAGAAACATGTGTTCAGACGTTTCTTTTCCAGCATGTTATCTGTGAAAAATGTTGTAATGCTTACCGATTTAAATGATTAAATGATCTCAGCAGCATGAAAAGCTTTGCGTTGGCCGGGAATCGAACCCGGGTCAACTGCTTGGAAGGCAGCTATGCTAACCACTATACCACCAACGCATGTCTTACTGTTTTATCATGTGTATTTAAAACGGTCACAATTAAGGTCTCACTCGAGAGTTATTCTCTAGTTTGAAACTGCCAAACACCTTTGATCACAATGTTTTATTCTGTTAAGTATTGTGTTCACACCCCCACCCACGTCTCTCCATACTGTAGAACAATAGTCCCCCTTGTGTCCCCCTTTTAATGCTTGTTTCGGAAGTGGCGACCATAGGTTTCCGTAGTGTAGTGGTTATCACGTTCGCCTAACACGCGAAAGGTCCCCGGTTCGAAACCGGGCGGAAACAAGTAATTGCTTTTTTGAAATGTTTGAGAGAAGAATTTGGATCGCATATTGCTTAGTAGTGATACAATTTTGTTATCCGGCTCTGAGGGATAAGTCTCATTCTCCAAGTTATGTGCAAAAGAGCTCTTGTGTTGTCAACAATTCTGGAAGGTATGAGCACATGGTGATGTCTTTGGAGAGGGGCTTGAGTGAGGGTGTTAGTTCTGTGTGTTGGGGGGATGGGGGTGTTGGTATGCCTTTCAAAGAATGAAAAACTGGTTGGGGGCAGAGCAAATTAGCCCTTTTCCTGCTGCTCCAACGATGGCTCCAAAATCTCTCATTCTTGACCTTTTCAACTTTTGTCAACCTTTTGTTGGCTGCAACAGCAGAGGCGTCACGGATCTAGGGAGTTAAACTATATTGAGTGTCACCATCTTACGACTTCCTAAAAATTAGGTAGTTTATGTTTCCGTAGTGTAGTGGTTATCACGTTCGCCTAACACGCGAAAGGTCCCCGGTTCGAAACCGGGCGGAAACATGATTATGATTTTGACATGTCCTAGGCCAGCAGTTCCCAGTTCCCAAGTTTTTAGACTACTCCCTTTTACCTATTACTGTAGAAAATAGTTGTCCTGTGCTACTGTATGTACAACTGTATATATATATATTACTCCTTGATTTTGTGAGGTTAAACCCTACCTCATAGGAAATAGCACAAACACAACAATCCATCACTGTTTGTGTTCGTAAGCACTCTTTATTATGAATAGATTGCATAAGTCTGTATTTCATTGTTGGAAAAGTATTCGCACTAAGTCATTAAGTCACAATCAGTACTTGGTTGCAGCTCCTTTGGCAGCAATAACAGCTTCCAATCACTTTGGATAGCCAGCAATGAGTTATGCGCAATGGTCCTTGGACAGTTTCGCCCACTCCTCTTTGTCATACTGCTCCAGCTGAGTCAGGTTACTTTGTGACCTTTGGTGGACAGCAATCTTCAGATGAATCCCCAGATGCAATGCATTAAAAAAGAGGGAGCTCTAAGTAAGCCAATAGCAGTGTTTAAATTTGTCACATGACTTCCTGGAGGCCATTTTGAAACCCTTCTCTGCAGACATCATCAACAGGAGGAGCCTCACCATTTCACGCCAAAAAATTCACCAAAAAAAAACTACTTAATAATAGGTGAGTGAAGTTCATTATTATGTATTTTCTTGCACTGTACTTGATCAATAAATCATATAAAATGTTAAAAATGTGTATGTTAACACTTAACCATTATGGATTATGCTAGCCTGGTATGTTGATAACATTTGTATTTAGTTAAAGGTCTACTTTGTAATTGCATGTTGTACACTGATCATCTATAGTCTATAAACTACAAATCTAAAAATGAATGCAAGTTTTTTTTATGGTAAATCATGGAAAATAGCTGAACTAACCCTCCCACTAGATGATAGTGAGGATGAAAAAGGATTCAGTGACACAGCAGAGTGAGAGTGATGAAGAAAGTGAGACGGATGAAGACTATGAGCCAGAGAATGAGGACGGTGTAGACAGTGAGGACAGAGACAGTGAGGGCGGCGAAGACAGAGAGGAGATGGAGGACAGTGAGGGTGAAAGTGAAGTGACAGGTATTATTGGCAACAGAGTGAAAAATGTATATATATAATCATGTTCCAGCCTCTATTTATGTATTGGTTTACACTGGTAGTTTCATAACATACTAAAGATATTTGCTTGCTGTTTAGGTCCACCTCCTCCACAGGTACAAACAGTACAGGCTAAAGGGCTGGTGTGGAAGAAGAGCAGGAGTATTCTTCCAGTCCCACAATGGAAAGGCAGTGTACCCTAAGCCACAGAAGTTAATTCTCCCATTGAATACTTCAGGGGCCTGCTGAGCAATTACTGCATTGAGAATATGGTGGAGCAGTCAAAACTCTTTGGTTGCCAACGTGAACCAGATAAGCTACTGTCTGTCATCTGTGAGGGAATGGAGCAGTTTATGGGCATTTTTTGGGGGGGCTTTTACATGCCCATTTTGGGCATTTTTGGGGCTTTTACATGCCAGGATCCCGCATGTATTGGAGCGCAGCCACAAGAGTTGACTGTGTAGCAAACGCCATGACCATGCATCTTTGGGAGGCAATCAAATGCAGCCTGCATTTTGCAGACAACATGAAGCAAATCCCCAAGGATAGCCTGGATATGACAGGTTGTACAAAGTGCTTCCTCAATTTATCACTCCTGGAATGCTTTCAAGCGATCCCAAAGGATGAGGAGCTTTGCGTTGACCAACAAATCGTGCCATTCAAGGGGAAAACCAGCATCAAGCAGTATAACCCAAAAAACGAAGTGCTGGGGTTACAAAGTGTTTGTCTTGACAGACAACAATGGTCTGGCCTACAACTTTGAGCTGTACACTGGTGCAATGTTGCCAGTGGATGGAATGCCAGACATCGGGGAAAGTGGCAACATGGTTTTACGACTTGCGAGCATAATCCCAGACAACCAGTCCTACAAATTGTTATTTGATAATTGGTTCACCAGTGTAGATCTCCAAGTCATTCTTCAGAAGAAAAAGATCCACTGTGTTGGAACGGTGCGCCAAAATCGCCTGGCAGGATGCAACTTCTCTGAAGATCATAACCTAAATTTCTCTGTGGCCGTACGCCAATTTGAAATCTCTCTCATTTTCTCTTCTTGTATCAACTTTTTGTCCACTACAGTTGTCTGTATCCGTCACATAGTGGAGCCAGTTCCATCTTTCAAACCAGGCTGATTTAAATGATCTTGAACAACCTTCTGTCCCAAAACACTTTGTGGGAAAGTCAAAGTTCTTTGGCTAAAATGGCTCGCGTGGTAAAGGTGATGTCCCTGCTGCAGCAGTCACAGCCTGATCGAGTTTGTAGCTGGATCGTTGAGGCGAATATACCTTGATCTGATATGCTGGATGTGGATTCAGTTGAAGAAATTTCACTAGTCCTCAAGTGTTTGGGATTAGGAGATTGAAAAATTTTTTAATTCTCTTCTGAGACATTGTACAGTGTAAATAGATAGTCTATGTTATTTTTTCTTTTCTTGTGTTGTCGTGTGATGTGTTGTCTGGTGTCGTGTGATGTGTGTGTGGCATGAATGCTATTACACCAATACACCTTGAAGTTAAAATAAATATTTTTGAAATGAATAACATTTTAGCTTTCTTCATCCAACATGGCAAATATGACAAACAACATTTGCAGAACCGAAAACAACAAAAGATTTGCTGTCATTTTATTTTCATCTCAGTTTTAAAGCTTCACCACCAGGGGGTGCTGCACCACCCCCACTTCCCGTGCCTATGATTAAGGGTGCCTCTCAATTCTTCCCCTTACCCCTTCGTCTTACCCCTACCCTTTGGTTTTGCATGTTCACGCGAGACCAAGGGGTGTCCCAATTCTCAATTCGACCAAGACGAAGGAGTAAGATTAAGGGCTACACACCCCTTAAAAACTCAATACGGTCCTGACCGCTCTTAAAACCGAGGGCTACGAATTGAGACCAGCATCAGGGTGGCTTCAGCACATCAACCGCTTCAGGAGTCCCATAAATGTAAGTATTTAAAGCAGTTTATCATGATCTACAATTATGCTGCTCATGTTTTACGTTACATTTGAACTGCCGTTGCTTGTTAATTGTGTAGGAACGTGTAAACTTTAGCCGATGTTATCATTGTCATGAAACTTTCATGTTAACAAGCTAGTTATTTGCCGAGCTGAGGTATCTGATAATCCATGACACGGCTCTTTTTATGAGTGTTCGGCGTTAAGTCAATTTGCAAGATAGTGCTTGACGGTTTTTTTTAGATAGTGCTTGACAGACGCTTCCTGGGGAAATCAAGCAATTCTAAAAAGAGGGATCCTGTTTAAAACCTTCTGTTCAAACATCTACCTTTTGTTTGTGCTACAGAGGTGCCAAAGAGTCTCTGCAGCCAGGTTTGGCTCTATTGTTATTGTAATTTCATCATTTGACTGTAACTTAATGAGTTCTTTTCCCCTTTCCTGTACTCAATCAGTGTCCCCCACCTTCTCTGTGTTATGCAAATTCAGATGAGTTTACTGTACGAGGCTTCCAAGAAGTGGGAAAACCTAAAACAGAGATACAAGGCATGTGATGCACAGTTTAACATAATTTCCAAGGACGCATGCTTGTGTTTGTGTTTCAGGAATTAAGGACTTCCAAAACAGGATCAGGGGCGGACATGGGTGAGATGTCCACCGCTACCTGGCAGTCTCATGCCAACATGCCAGTGATGGACCCCCCGTGGTCGTGGCAGGAGCTGAAGACACCATCACACTACTCAAGGTTGAGGCCAATGTAACATTTACATTCTAATTCAGGACTTCCATTAATTCGACTGACGTCAGATTCACAAATATTCTCTGAAATTGTCAAAAAGAAATATTCCCTCAAAATGTCTGACAATGATTTGCCTGGTTTCTTTAGGACAATGGGGAGCCCTCCACCTCTGACATCTTCATGTCAGGGCCCAGGATCTCAGCAGTCAGCACCGCTAAACGGTGGTCAAACTGCATTCTGGAGTTCCTTGTTGATGAGGCCGCCAGGGAACAACAAAAGGCATGAAGAGACAGGCAAAATCAGAGATTGTTACACTTTTTTGAGAAAATGGTAGACAAAATGTGACAGTTAAGAGTGGTTTTTTGGGGGGGGGGTGTTCATGTTACCTGTCAGTGTTGTATATTTTGTATACAGATGTATGTACATTTACATTTGTAAGCTTGTATCTTTATAAATGTTTTTTAAATATATATGTATATTTCATATTCAATGCTACAGCTCAGCAATAAATGTGCTACATAAAAGCTGTTCTAGATGTTTCAACAGTTGTACTCACTACAAGAGTGATTTAAACAACATTTATTGCAGATAGTTGCAGAAACCCTACCCCTACCCAATACACTACTGTGAAATCAATATACATAATATACATGGAACAATTGTTATGAAAGCAAACAACACAATATCTATGTACTGTTGCCTTGGGGAAGTTGAACATAGGACCTCCAGTTGATTTCCAAATGATGGCAGCCTCTTCATCAAACTACAAGCGTAAAATGTCCACATTTGCATCTACCCTGCAGTACATACTGTAGGTGCACAATCCGCCTGAAGGAACCAAAAAATAAATTCAAACCCCACGTCGCTGGCCCATGATTTTACAACTGCATAAATACACTATGTTTCATAGGTAACGTAAGTAACAAACATTAGCAAGCGGCTCAGCTAATTGTGTCCAGCTGTGCCGTTTGCTAATGTTTACCATGTTATGTAGGTAAATATCATTACAAACATACTGTCATTGAATCCGTGAGTAGTCTTCTTCTCTGATGTCTTCGTGTGATCGCAGACAAGCGCATAAAAATTAAAAAAGCACTGGAAACTGACATCAGAGAATGGCATCTTCCTTTGTTTGTAGCCTCTATGGACTCTATTGGAACAAAATATAAACATTCAAATATTTTTTCAATTGTCACAGTTGCATCAGGCTATTAATGTGTTTTGAACTTCATAGTGAAAAAAATTAAATGAATTTTTATTTATTATGAATGCAGACGCTCACATCCACACACAGTAATAAAGTCATAAAGAGTAAATGTACACTGTTGCCATCAAAATACAGGCACCAAACAAGTGTTAGACCTGTTAATTTGATCCCCACTCCTAGACAGTGACATACCAAAAGAGTATTCTGCAATCATGGTTGAATGTTGTTGAAAAAATAGCAATGGGAAGAAAAGTTATCGCCCAACGTGGGGCTCGAACCCACGACCCTGAGATTAAGAGTCTCATGCTCTACCGACTGAGCTAGCCGGGCTATGTATGTGGTGTTTAAGCTTGACTTTTTGTTCGCGGCTTTCGCAGCAGCGGTTCGCAGCTTTGTTCTGCGAGGGCAAAACGTAGGGGTAGGGGTAGCATCCTCATTTCATTGCAGGTGACTGTCATCCACAAAGCCACTCAGATCTCTTGTATCCTGACTCTCGCCTTTGAACCCCACATGTGAATTGTGGGTCACATCAAAATAGCGTTCTACAAATCACCTGATGTGCCTGTCTCTGTGGCGCAATCGGTTAGCGCGTTCGGCTGTTAACCGAAAGGTTGGTGGTTCGAGCCCACCCAGGGACGGATTCTTTTGAATTTGCTTTACTTCGTTCTTGCCAAATACCATTTAGTTACACACCTATAAGTAATTTTGTTTGGTTTTACCAAATACCATTCAATTCCACACCTATGAGTAATTTTCTTTGGTGTTTGGGGCAAAAATTAAAACATGGTGACTGGCACAATCACCAGTTAGCACCACTGGACAAGTCATTTTAGCACATAAATCGCACAGCATTGTATGACTAGCATTATATGCTAGTCAGTGCATGGTAGCATGGTTAGCATGGTTAGCAGTGTATGTGTGGGGGAAGGGATGATAGGGCTGGATAATGTGTCGGTGGGTGGGCGGGAGGGTGGGGCTAAATCCAAGCCAAGCAATCAAGCATGGTTGATCTACATCAGCACTGCTGGAGTGCATTCATAACTGCTGCCTATTTACACAGTATCCACTCCTCGTTAGTATAGTGGTGAGTATCCCCGCCTGTCACGCGGGAGACCGGGGTTCGATTCCCCGACGGGGAGATTGTGCTTTTCTTCCTGTGTTTTTGAATTCCTATTTCCTGCAGCCACAGACTCGATGGGGGTTGATAAACCCTTAGAGCACTTCTCTTCACTGTAATGCAAGTGGTGTGTAACTACTTTTATATATATATATATATATATATATATATATATATATATATGTCTTCTCAGCTTCTGTCTGTTCAACCTAGGTTTGTTATAAAAAAGATTGGCAGTAGCACTGAAGCACATATAAGCAATTGACCTCCACCCCATGTAACACACAACACACTTTTCTTTATTTCTTTCTTACTTTATGAAATATATTTAGTGAAATTAATGAGACTTCAATAAATTAAACCCTTTTTATACATATGGTTCCTCCTCTATTCCTATAGACCAGTGGTTTTCAAATTGTGAGGCGCACCCTGTACATGGTGTGCAGTGATGCTAAAACTGACGTTGATCTGTTTATTATTTGATTTGAGGAATTGCATAAATTGAATGTAATCAAAAAGATATTAAAAAATACTGTTAAAATGTGTTTAAAACAGGTGTTAAAATGTGTTTAAAAATATGTAAAAAGCATAAAAGCATTCAGATGTTAAAATGTGTTTTAAAATGATGTTATAAACATACAGGTGTTAAAATGTGTTAGAAAAAAGATATGTAAGCACATACACAGTTAAAGATGATTGAAATGTTTTAAAAATATGTTTAAGAACATATAAACATGTTTAAGATGATTGCAAAAATAAAGATGTGTATAACATTTATTATTTAAAACCTTTTTTTAGCCTATGTGGAACATACAAAGCAACAACAATAACAGTAATAATAGTAATAATAATGGGGGTGGGGGTGGGGGGGCGGCATGCTTTTGAGTTCTCTTAGGGGAGGCTCACTACCCCACACTTTGAAAACCCCTGCTATAGATAATTTGTCCAATCTTATTCTTTTTCCTAGTTTCTCCAAAGAAGAAAAAAAAAGGAAGAAAACAGTTCCTTGAGTTGCTCTTAGCGCCGTCTTTCAAACTAATGACCCCGGAGCTCCCACTCATCAATGTTGGTAACGTTGTTAGATCAGCTGATCTTGAAGACCCATCAAAAAAACAAAAAAACAGAACAGTCAGAAAAAAAAAACATCAATGAAGCGCTCCATCTGAGTTACTCTTGCGATCTTCTAAGTATTGCTTTACTGTCACTTTCTAACAAACTGAACGGAGGAGCCATCATCTTGGTAGCGTGCTCTTGGCTGGCCTAAGGTTTGAGTTCCTTCTGTCTTTTTCTGCTGCTGCTGTTGCTCTTGTTTCTCCAGGACAGGGGTCCTCAAACTGTTCCACAAAGGGCCGTGTTGCTACAGGTGTTTGTTCCAACCAATCAAGAGTACACAGCTTGACCAATCAGCTGTCTGAAGGCTGAGATCAGTTAGTAGAAAGATTCAAGTCAGGTGTGTTGCTGCAAAAACCTGCACCCATAGGACACTTGTGTGAATAGTTTTGAGGACTACTCCAGGATTTCTTTTACAATGTTTTCTACACAGTTCTGACCTAATGTCTCTGCCTTGGGGAAAGCCACAGATAGCGGGTTGTAGGAAGCCACAGGTGTTGAGTTGTGACAGGTTCACTGGCCGTCTGGCTGCCTGTGGTCAAACTCAGTTGCTGGGTTCCAGGACCTTGTTTCCTGTTGTATTACCAGAGGAGTTTGTATTTGTCAATTTGATTGGTTAAGTTTGGTTGGACGGATGGAAGCTGTTAGGATTTGTGCAGGCTCTTTGGACCATGGCAGCATAGTCTGCATCCACCCGCTTCAGAATATCTTTGTAGCCATGGGGCTCGACGAGGAGCCTGTCGATGGCAGCTTTCATTGGTGGTGTCCACTGACTGTGGTCCAGGACCTGAATCAGGCTTCCTGTCTTAATGGGTCCGGTGCGGTTGGCCCGAGGAGAAGACAACACAGTTGTCAGGTCTGGAAACTAGTTTTGTACACATTAACTCACTAATTATTGTCAACGGGCGATATGTTACAATTTTCATTATATTAATTCCAACCATAATGTCCAAGCCTGCTTTTGGTTATTGAGAAAGGTGTAGGTGGGCACTTTAAATCACCTGCATCGAGAAGAGGCTCTGCTTAAGCTGTAGTTGGGAGCAGCTGAAACTGAGAGGCTGCTGGGAAGACATGATTGGTAGTGCTTCTTGCATGCCTTGCAGGTGAGACATGAGGCTAAGATATAGTACGTGTCATTGATGCCAATTATCACTCTTGCCCTTTCCATATCTGAAGAAGTTGGCTGGGGTTACGAACATAGTTCATTTTCTCCATGATTTGATGCTCTGGCTTCCATATGAAAAACAGATGAAGCTGAAAGTACTTTGGTGAGGGGAAGTCGGAGATGGAGTCAATGAGCTCAGGCTGCCAGTGGGAAAGACTGTTCATGGGGTGAGGTATTGGACATGACCCTGGTCACAGACCCAACTCCCCATCTCTTCATCCATATTTTCTGCTGATGAGAGCAGTTCCACCGAGCAACATTCTGATCTTCACTTTGGATGGAGGCTGCAGGCATCCTGACAGGAGGCAATGGATGTGGAAGAGCTGTAAAGACACAAAGTGGTACAGTATGCACAAGTTAAACTAAAGAATGCTGTAAATGGCTGCAAAGGTGAAAACAGTGGCACAGAAATTCAAAACTTTGTCTTCTTGTGGTTCTGGATGTGATGATGAATCTAGGACAAATGGCTCTCTGTGGCCTTTGAAAATGTGTTGCAAAAAAGATGAGAGAAACCTTTAACAGATACCAGATAGAATCTTCATATGGCATTCCTAAACACATGAGCACTGTATACAGTATAACAGTCAAAACTGAAGTAATATTTATGTGGGATGCACTAAAAGTACAAGAGAACTTGGGTTTAGATGTCATACTTTGCCTGAATATGTTCAGCTTGGGCTCTCTTATTCCAAGTTGTGGGGCGATAACGAGCAGCTGGGGAGGGACTGGCAGTAGGGCTGCCACTGGGACTTTGGGGTCAAAAGACAATGTAAAATTCTCATGAATTTTATATTGTAAAGCTTTCATATTGTATAGCTCTATATTGTACATTGTATAGCTGTCACAGAGGGTTAATTAAATTCTGCAGGTTTGTAAACAGTAGCTGTTGCTGTTTGCTTCGTCCAGCGAGCTTTAATAATAGTGTGTCATTTCCTCATACACTCACATTTGTTTATGGTTCACGTTGCCTTTACCTGCTGTGTCTGTGGATGACTAAAAGGACAGACTGAGAGTTGTCATCAATTTGTGAATTGCCCTTTATTTCAAAATGAGTATTTTGTGCTATTATTTTGGGCAAATTATTTTGTACAGCGTGCAACATCGTGATGGAGCATAGAAGAAAGTCATCCATTGAAAAACATTTTGCCACCCCCAAACAAAGTTTGAGATGTACAAAAATGTAGGCGGGGGCGGCGGCAGCAGGAGGATGTAAGACAAGACAAATTACGCCGACTGAGCACGGAGAGAATAAAAGTGAGTTGTTTTAAATTTACATGCATGGTTAGTGTTAACTTTGGTGTAGATCACTTTGTTGTGGTGCTTATTTCCATATAAAAAGGCCATCTCTGTTACCATCTGAGATCGTGATTATAGATTTAAATGAGGCCCCAAACGCAAGACTCAAAGCACAAATTATGAGTGACAGGGGAATTTATTAAAGAAACTAAAAAAGGAACCAGACTGAGAACTAATGAGAGGGGCAAAACATAGTGAACATACAACAGTGGAAAAACTCAAAGAGCAAAGTTGAACTACAACACAGATGAGACGTGAGGATGTGAGCTTACCCCAGGGAGAACACGAGGAAAAGGACCACAAAGGAGCACTTAACACAAGGAACTTGAATAAACACAAAGTAAACTGCAGTACAAGAAAATATGAAGAACAACATCACTGGGAAGAACAAAGAGCACAGGAGAGCTAGGACACAGACAAGCTAACCAAATTAAAATGCACTGGCCACGAGACAAAGGGCAGACGCAGACTTTAAGCACCACTGATTAGGGGAGAACAAGACTCAGGTGTAACATAAGGGAAGGGAAACTGACAAGACAAAACCCCAGCACAGGACAAAACTCACCACAGTGACAGAAACAGACAGGACCATGACACTCCCCCTGTCTCTTCCTCTCATTAACCAATTTAGGCTAACCTCAACCTCATTGTGTTTTACAACTTCAAGTACTGAGGTGCATTTGGAAAATAAATATTTTTGTATTTTTTTAAACTTGGTAATTTATTTTGTATGTTAGTAAGGTTGTTTTGAAGGATAAGTGTCGTTTTCACAATTCGAAACTTATTTCAGGTACAAAATATCATCATTTACCATCATTTTCACTTCCTCCCAGAATGTAATCGCAGCAAAAACCTAAAAAGCACCGCAACTTTTCATCACAATTTGTTAGAAATTTTTTAGAAAAGCTCACGCAACATCAGACATTTTAGGCTGGGGGGGAGGGGCTGATAGTGACGATCTGGTGCCATTGAAAGGTGGTGGTGTTGAGAGGGCTATATGTGGGGGAGGGGGTAGAGGCTCTGTCCCCATTCAGTGGTCCCCTGCTGCTGCTCCTGTAATTATTGACCCCCAATTTCCCAGTCTACAGTGTTTAGTTCCATGGTGAACTCAACTCAACTCAAAAGGTGAAATTCTTGTGCATCTTTGTGGTCATTTATACAGTACCTGAATGATTATGTATCGTGTATTGTGTATTGTGTATGTATTGTGTATCTAATGGGTATCAAATGGACTATCAAAAGTTTTAAAATGTGTTATCAGGAACAAAGGTGGGCATAGTGGAAAAAAATGAATATGCAAAATTGACTCTTCTTGTCTAGTCTTTGACTAAAGATCCCGTACATTGTATTTCACTGTATGGAGTTTACACTTACATTTATTTGAATTGAATTTGCTGTATAGCCTCCAGGGTGAACAAAAATGAAAATATGGTAAACCAAATGAATTATCCTCCATACTGGTTTTAGTTCTCTACTCTTTAGTTTGATCTGCTTGCATTTGCACATTGGCTGTTGGTCCAAACCAGTCAAACCAGTTGCATTTTGGGCTCTGTAAAGAATTAGTGTGACAATGGGAGACCAAAAGCCCATTAAGTGCTAGACTTCAGAACTCCTTCGTCCCTCATGCCATCTTGCCCTACAACTCCTCACTTGGAGGAGGAAATGGGGAGGACAAGGGGGAAGGAGTGGTTGAGGTCACGGTTGACTGAAGTTTTTCAACATTTTAAGATTACGCTTGATTATGAGTTTATATGTAATATTTATTGTCTATCCTGCCTTTATTCCACATTTTTGGAATGCTATACAGTAGGGCAAGTACTCTTACCATAGATTGCATGTCAGGAGATATTACTGTACTGGTAAGTGCTCAACAGGAATACAGCTTTAACTTTTTCTCATTCAACTAGAAATAATAACATAATGGGCACTTTCAGAGCAGGTTGTTGTCAGTAAATGACATTCACTTCGTGTTCACTTCGTATGGATCGGAAAACGGTTTTTATATCGGACATTTTGTGCAATTACGAATTTTAGTGAAGAATGCATGTAAGATCTACAGGTACAGTACGTTTCGTCACGTAGTGGCGTTAAGTTTCACTTTCACTTGTGCCGCTACCTCGCTATATGCAACACAACAGAGCGGCTCAGGATGCACAAACACACAGCAGGCTATTTACGCAATGTTTATCAGTGTTTCTCCTGGGCTGTCGGCCTTTGGGGCGGGTGGAGGCTCCAGGCGAGCAGCGGACGTTATCGTAAACAGACCTCAGACTGGTGATCTTTGCTGCTGCTGTCGGTGCCACGGCTGGCTGCCCCCCCCATGTTGCGCTGTATGCTCTACTGTACAGAGAGGGGCTGTTCAATGCGCAATACGATTTTTTGACTGATTGATAAACATTGAACGACAGTGAGTTTGTCAGTCAGTTAAACTGCGCTGTTACTGTCACTGCGCTCAGTCGTGCAGTAATTATGAAAGGAGCAGAAGTTGTGGAGGTGTACGTCCATGTGTAAAAGAGGGGAGTATGGGCAGAACATTATCACTGCTCCTCCTGTGGATAAATGAGGTATTGCTGCTGGTTTTCGCTTTGGCTGCTTAGGGGCGTTTCTAGTTAGGGCCTCATTAACTACGTCATTGCGGGGGATCAGATTACCCCCACAAAATCTGCGGCAACCTGTCGGCATCCAGCTAAGAACCAGCCAAGAGCCAGTCACTTGAAGTGCATCAGATTTGAATGGCTCCTACTGTAATAGTGTGCTTTGGTCTTTTTATAGTCTTTAACATAACTTACTTTTCTTAAGGTTTGCACAAGGTTTACAGTTGAAACAACTAGACATGATCGGTGATGGTATAGCAGCAAGCTCAAGGAAACAGAATGACTCAGAAACTCAGAGAGGTTGTTGGATGATGCAATATTCAAACAACACCACAAGGTGTATTTTCTCGTGTCTTATCTTTTTTGGCTAACGTGGATAGGGATATGCGTACTTGTTGCTGTGAAGGGGCTATGTATGGAATTGCTGCTTCTATTCCTTCCGTACTGTAAATAACCTCCCAGTGAAAACAAAAAAGAAAATGACATATGTAATTGTATCTGTTTCTATTTTTTTGTAGTACCATCGTGGCAATTGCAGCATTCTCACAACTGGGTTTTGGGGATGTTGGAAGTGGACGAGAGGTAATAGATCAAAAGAATCACTCAAAATGCAGCTAAAGATGATTGAGTGGTTTTACGGGGTGGGGATTCGGCTTCATGGTGGCATTTGGGGCAGACTAGTGCATGAGATAAAGAAGGCACAAAAGTAATCATTTTTGACAGTCAGTCATGACAGACATGTTTCTTTGAGTATTTATTTGTTTTTGTTTCTTTCCAACAGAAACTGCTACATTGTTTACTTCCTGAGTGTGTTTTTTGTCATAATAAGGACATCCCAAACTAAGTTTGTCAAGTTGTTGCGACAAAGACATTTTCTGGTAATGTCTCTTTGATTAATGTCAAGTTGTCATAATCAAGACAACCCAAACGGTGTCAACCTGTCATTGCAAAAACAGAATGACACTTACTTACTGACAGCAGTCATGAATGTTCATGACATGATAGAATGTTTATGACAAGTTCACGACTGTTTCATGTGACAGTTATGACAGTGTAATGTCACTTATGAAGTAAAGTGTAACTGAACTAACGCTTCAATTTAACATCATACTATGTAGCAGGAAAAAAAAGAAAAACGAGCTATTAACATGCAAATCAGTACACGCGCAGGAGAACAATTGTTAGTGTTTCCTCCCGGAGCACTAACAATGTTTAGAGGGTGAATTCCAGTTCCAGTACATATGGGCAGTGGTCTTACACACGTGTAAAAAACTTTGAGAGCGGCAGGAGAGATCTGTAGTCCAGAAGGCTGTAGTCAAAAGGTTTCCTATTAGCATTAAGGAAATAGAAGTATGTGGCTATGAAAGAGATGTGGAGGGAAAGCGTTAGCAAACGCCCCCCCCCCTCTCTTCCGACTCGCAGGTGGACGAATGCACAGCAGCTTATGTCTCAGCACCTTTTACATTCATTTACTATCCTGACTGGTTTTGTTTTGGGTTTTTTTTTGTATGATCTAGATTAATTTGGCCAAGCAAGCATATGGTATGGTACAGTTAACTCACCAGAATAGTCCATAAGCTCGGAATTAAGCGGAATTCAGAATCGTCAATGCCAGAAAAATAGCCAGGGTTCAAACAGTAAGAAACATTTCCAATAAAAAGTATCCGCAGCTAATGCAGGATTATTGGTTACAAGAGCAAGTGATATTAATTTGTTGCCTTTTTTTGTTGACCATTCAATCAATCATACAGTCTGGAGTTGGTGGCTGGGTTGTTTGGGATCTAACAAAACTACTTGCAATGGAAGGTGAGAAGGGCTGTGAATATTTTTGTATTATGACGCAGCATAAACCAACATTTTACAAAGAAATGAAATAATATAGTGCAGTATACTGTATACAATTTGACACCAAGTCATGGGGGAGGAACGGTGCTTTTGTAACCAACATTGTTCCTGTTCTTCACAGCTGTGCTGGTACTGAATGTGTCTTCTGTCAACAGAAAGAGCTAACAAATAATGATCACCTTTTGATCACCTCAAAAAGTGTCTGTGGACGTGGCCTGGGCTGTCCCAGCCTCCAATAGTGTCAAACATACGAGGGCAATTTCTCTTTTGAAAGATCCAAACATGGACAGAAAAGCATGGAGGGGTACTTTTTGTATGGTGTAATTGACTGTCTCAATTGAGACACTGAAATCCAAGCAAACATAGATGATTAATTGCAAAAACTGTTATATTACATTGTATTGATCATGCAGGGGAAAAAAGTCTGTATAGGTGACCACAGCATTCAGCATGTTCTGTTCATATAGTGATTGGCAGCACAGAAAAAGGTGTTTCAAAATTAAAGGAGCACGTGGTTCTTACAGAAATTGCTTAAATGTTAAATGTGTAATATTATTATGTCTTCAAAAAAATGTAATAAGATGAGTGCAAAATAGATGTCATTTCCTTTGATAACTGGATTTATTATGAATAAAATAGTTTAAGAAATTTTGACTGGTTAGACAAACAGTATTGCTGACGTTGGTGGTTGCCAACTACTGTCTCTAGGCTGGCACAGCTAGACTGGCACTGAGTAAAATAATGCGGGGTGGGCTTCATGTGCCCTTGCCACGATGATAACGATGGGTATGCTAGCCAGTTGTCAGCCACATAGCACAGCAGATAATAGATGGGGCAGTAACATATTGCTCACTCATTCAATCTGATTGTGAAGAAGGTTCTTGAGCTAACCCTGGCCCTGTCCACCGTCCGAACTAAAGCAAGGAAGCTGGTGGGCTACTTCAGAAGCAGCACAATTGCTAAAGTGAGTAACATTTTTTTCATGGTTTTACTCAGTGTTATACATACACTACCCTTCAAAAGTTTGGCGTCACCCAAACAATTTTGTGTTTTACGTGAAAAGTCACACTTATTCACCACCATACGTTGTGAAATGAATAGAAAATAGTCAAGACATTGACAAGCTTAGAAATAATGATTTGTATTTGAATTAAGATTTTCATCAAACTTTCGTGCTTTCGTCAAAGAATCCTCCATTTGCAGCAATTACAACATTGCAGACCTTTGGCATTCTAGCTGTTAATTTGTTGAGGTAATCTGGAGAAATTGCACCCCACGCTTCCAGAAGCAGCTCCCACAAGTTGGATTGGTTGGATAGGCACTTCTTGCGTACCATACGGTCAAGTTGCTCCCACAACAGCTCAATGGGGTTCAGATCTGGTGACTGCGCTGGCCACTCCATCACCGATAGAATACCAGCTGCCTGCTTCTGCTCTAAATAGTTCTTGCACAATTTGGAGGTGTGTTTAGGGTCATTGTCCTGTTGTAGGATGAAATTGGCTCCAATCAAGTGCTGTCCACTGGGTATGGCATGGCGTTGCGAAATGGAGTGATAGCCTTCCTTATTCAGAATCCCTTTTACCCTGTACAAATTTCCCACCTTACCAGCACCAAAGCAACCCCAGACCATCACATTACCTTCACCATGCTTAACAGATGGCGTCAGGCATTCTTCCAGCATCTTATCATTTGTTCTGCGTCTCACAAACATTCTTCTTTGTGATCCAAACACCTCAAACTTAGATTCATCCGTCCACAACACTTTTTTTCCAGTCTTCCTCTGTCCAATGTCTGTGTTCTTTTGCCCATCTTAATCTTTTTCTTTTATTGGCCAGTCTCAGATATGGCTTTTTCTTTGCCACTCTGCCCTGAAGCCCAGAATCCCGCAGCCGCCTCTTCACTGTAGATGTTGACACTGGTGTTTTGCGGGTACTATTCAATGAAGATGCCAGTTGGGGACCTGTGAGGCCTCTGTTTCTCAAACTAGAGACTCTAATGTACTTATCTTCTTGCTCAGTTGTGCAACGCGGCCTCCCACTTCTTTTTCTACTCTGGTTAGAGCCTGTTTGTGCTGTCCTCTGAAGGGAGTAGTACACACCGTTGAAGGAAATCTTCAATTTCTTAGCAATTTCTCGCATGGAATAGCCTTCATTTCTAATAACAAGAATAGACTGTCGAGTTTCAGATGAAAGTTCTCTTTTTCTGGCCATTTTGAGCGTTTAATTGACCCCACAAATGTGATGCTCCAGAAACTCAATCTGCTCAAAGGAAGGTCAGTTTTGTAGCTTCTGTAACGAGCTAAACTGTTTTCAGATGTGTGAACATGATTGCACAAGGGTTTTCTAATCATCAATTAGCCTTCTGAGCCAATGAGCAAACACATTGTACCATTATAACACTGGAGTGATAGTTGCTGGAAATGGGCCTGTATACACCTATGTAGATATTGCACCAAAAACCAGACATTTGCAGCTAGAATAGTCATTTACCACATTGGCAATGTATAGAGTGTATTTCTTTAAAGTTAAGACTAGTTTAAAGTTATCTTCATTGAAAAGTACAGTGCTTTTCCTTCAAAAATAAGGACATTTCAATGTGACCCCACACTTTTGAATGGTAGTGTATATTACATTATGTATCTGTATTTTTTAAAGGAGAAGCTGACCCTTGATCAAGACCAAATGGGAATGCCCAAGAAAAAACGGATCCAGGAGCTCGAAACAAGGTGAAACAGCACCTTTGACATGCTGAACAGACTAACAGAACTGAGGGAGCAATACTGTCTCCGTTTCATGAGGCTACAACTGAGCTGTCAGGAGAGAAAAACATCTCTGGCTCTAAAGCAGTGCTCTCATGAAAATGGTGAAGAGGATGCTTCAGGAGGAGACAGCCAAGCGAACTTCCAGTAGCGAAGGCACTTGGAGAGCACCTCACCAGACTCCTCAAGGATAGACTTTTCAAAGTTAAGAGCATAAGCATCATGTCACTGGCAACTCAGTTGGACCCAAGATACAAAACACTTAAGTAATGACGTCAGTCTCCTTATCTCATTTTGCCTTTCAGGAAACAAACTCTGGAGTCAGACACGGTGTCACAGTCACGTAAAGTCACTAATGTCACTGCTGATGCCTCCGTTGAAGTCCAGAGGTACCTGGCCGAAGTCAACATTAACAGGACTGAAGATCCCAAAACCGTGTCCCATTTTTCACCAGTGTTCACAAGCATTGTCAAAGTCAAAGTCAGTTTTATTTGTCAATTTCTTCACATGTACTAGAAATACAGAGGAATCGAAATTGCGTTTTTCACTATCCCATGCAGACAAGTATCTGGACAGGACAGACAACAATAAAATGCACAGGCACAACAGAACATACTGTCTAAGACAAATAATAAATGAAGTGCAAAAAGCTTATGCTGTTACTAGTACTAAAAACTAACTAATACCAAAAATAGTGTACTTTGAGGTAGATAGTTGCAAGAGCCAGTAGTAAGAATTTGTAGCAAAAAATTAGTAAATATTATGGCTGAAGATTTGTGCAGTTTGCAGATGTTTGTAGTGCAAGAGTCATCATAAGGCTTTAGTAGCAGAGTATTAATAAATATTATGACTGAAGATGTGTGCAGTTTGCATAGTACAATGTCATTTCTGTGGTTCAGGGTCCAGAGTGATTCCTTGTGTGTAGGGGGGGTTGGGCAGGTTCTAGACACCAGCCAGTCTGGTGGCTCTGTTTGCAGAGGCTGGGGATGGGGAGGGGAGAGAGTTCAGCAGTCTCACAGCCTGGTGGATGAAACTGTTGGTGAGTCTGGTAGTGCGGGAGCGGAGGCTCCTCTACCTCTTACCAGAAGGCAAGAGGTTGAACAGGTTGTGTGCAGGGTGGCTTGCATCGCTCACAATTGTGAGCGCTTTGCGGGTGAGGCGGGTGGTGCATATGTCTTGCAGGGATGGGAGTGATGCACCAATTATCCTCTCAGCTGTTCTCACTATGCGTTGTAGAGTGTTCCTACTGTACTCAGCACAGCTTCCCCCCCACACAGTGATGCAGCTGGAGGGGATGCTCTCTATGGTTCCTCTGTAGAATGTGGTGCCGGTGGGTGGTGGAGCACTTGCCCGCTTGAGTTTGCGCAGGAAATAGAGGCGTTGTTGTGCTTTCTTGGCCAGTGATGCAGTGTTGGTGGTCCAAGAGAGGTCCTCACTGATATGCACCCCCAGGAACTTGGTACTGCTCACTCTCTCCACTGCAGCACCATCGATGGTCAGTGGGTGGTGTTGGGTGTGGCCTCTCTGGAATTTGACAACAGTCTCTTTGGTCTTGCTGACTTTTAGTAGGAGATTGTTGTCCTTGCACCATCTGGTCAGGAGCTCGACCTCTTCCCTGTAGTGGGTCTCATCGCCCTTGGTGATGAGCCCCACCAGTGTTGTGTCGTCCGCAAACTTCACAAGGTGGTTGGAGCTGTGGGTGGGTGTGCAGTCATTTGTCAGCAGGGTGAAGAGCAAGGGACTGAGCACACAGCCTTGTGGGGCCCCTGTGCTCAGGGTGATGCTGTTTGAGGTGTTGTTGTCAACACGCACCGCTTGAGGCCTCTGGCTAAGGAAATCCATCAGCCAGTTGCAGAGGGAGGTGCTGAGGCCCAGTTTGTCCAGTTTGCTGATGAGTTGCTGTGGTATTATGGTATCGAATGCTGAGCTGAAGTCTATGAACAGCATTCTCACATATGAGTCTTTCTTGTCCAGGTGAGTGAGAGCTGGGTGGAGGGCGGAGGAGATTGCATCCTCTGTAGACCGTTTTGCTCTGTATGCAAATTGGTATGGGACCAGAGTGGGGGGAAGGGTGGATTTGATGTGTGACATGACTAGCCTTTCGAAGCACTTCATGATGATGGGCGTCAGTGCCACTGGACGGTAGTCGTTGAATCAGGACGGGGATGATTTCTTTGGCACAGGTATGATGGTGGCTGCTTTGAAGCCTGATGGGACAATGGCTTGTCTGGAGCTGTTGAAGATGTCTGTGAAGACATCCTTCAGCTCCTCAGCGCAGTCCTTCAGCACCCTGCCTGGGATTTTGTCCGGAACTGCTGCTTTTCGGGGGTTGATGGTGGAGAGAGTCTTCTTCACGCTGGCAGCAGACAGGCACAGCGGCTGTTCATGCGGAGGTGGTGGTGCTTTCTGTGGTCGGGTGTTGTTCTGTGCTTCAAAGCGTGCAATTCACCACAGTATTTGAAACCAGTACAGCAATTTTAACAAAGCCCCTTGCCGGTCATAACTGTCATTGTCATTTGAATTATTATGACGACCTCTTGGCTATCTGACAATGGTGTCAACTCTTGGCTATTTGACAATGTGTGGGTAATGCAAATAGGTCTATTAATGTACAAAGAAAGTGTACAATTTTAGCCAGTGTTTAGATAAATCCAGCAGTAGATGAGATGTTTGTTTGCACATGAAGCCTTGAGAAATGAACCCTTTGCTGAACCAATTTGCTTGAAAGGTTCAATGCTTCAAGAAGCTTTATTTGGCCATCACTACTCATGGTCCAAAGGTCTATGGGCGTCCCAGCTGTCTGTGCTAAGTTGTCTGTGGAACAAAAAGGGGGAAAAAAAAATCCAACAAGTGTGGTCCACAGGGTGAATGAAACTTGAGACTGAACTTCCACACTTCAGGTATTCAAGAGTGTGCTAGTGTGCTGCAACCTCTCTCCACACCTGTCTTTTATACCTCCAGATTAGCCACTTAGAGCGCAGCACCTGCTGGTGATCAGTTCACATGAACTTCCAACTGTCAATCAGCCTCTGAGCGCGGCACTTGCTAAACCTTTCCTGAACTCCCATAAAGGATGTTATTATAAGAAAAAATATTTATCTATATATATTGAGTTTGAGATTAATGAATCAGTTGAATTAAATATATTTATTTCCATGGTCTGCCTCGGGTTTCATGTTTAGTTGAGTAATCATTCTAGTATTCTATTTTTTTTCTGCTGATGAGCAGGGTGGTAACATGTATTTTTATTTATTCATTAATAGACTGAAGTTCAGACTCAGTGTTTAAGAAGTGTGCAAGGTAGATATGTTCAAGAGATCTGTTTTGTTAAAGAGATTGTTTTTTGTGCTTTAAAATAAATCTGTTTATTATGAAACCGACTGATTTATTGCTTTTGTTAGTTGAAAAATACAGGAGAAGAGCCCCTTGAAAAAATAATCGCATATTAAATCGCAATATTGAGAGATAAAAACTCAATTAGGTTATTTTCCAAAATTGTTCAGCCCTACCCCAGAAAGAATAGCGGAGCGATTGGAGAAGCTCTTAACAATGTCTCGAACAGTTGCTGAGAAGCAGGTATTCATCACTGAGGTCCTTTTGACAGAGGTGAGGTAATGAGGATGTGCACATAATTAATTAATTTACAGCATGCAATAAGACTGATGGCATGTGCTTCTAAGAGCCAAGAGTGTCAACTATGATGAAATGGAAGTAGAACTTCAATCTTTACAAAAAGTGTGATATAGTCAGACTGGTTAATGTTGTCACTGTTCAACACACTTTGTTGTAATTAATATTCCTTTATTAGGGACTGAGCAATGAAGTTGCGAGAACCCTATTAAAACTCTCCTGTTTCTTTTTATTATTATTATTATTAGTGCTCTGCAAAGGAGCACTATTAATCTACACCGAGTTTGTTCTTCTTATTATTATAGCGAAATTTCGGTTGAGCATAGCTCGACAACCGGCCATCACAGACACACATACATCAAAATGTGTGGCTCGGCCCCGGCAAGTGTGGAAATGTTCGACCCCGACAAAATTCTGGTAAAATCAGTTAATTGGCCGCTGTCGCCAAACAATCCAGATTCTGGACAAGTTAAATAGGAAGATTTGAATGGGAAAAATCAGGAAGTTCAAAAAAATCACCCTCAAACAAACATTCGCTGCGAAGCCATACGTTGTCGTAGAAACTTTGTTCAAACTTCAAAACGCAGGAAAACTTGTCGTCTCTGCCCGTACCCGACAGCGTGTTCACACCTTGTGTCGTTTTTCATCCAGGCCGTCTCAAAAACACGTGGGTTTGGCGTTTTTTGAAAAGTTAGAGTGGGGAGAGACCAACTGTCAGTGCGGGATGGCTGAAAAATCACCTCTCATTTTGCTCTTTTCACGCTGCTCCCGGCCAAACCGTAAGCAGTAGACAAATTCTTTTTTCCAGTTTTGAAGGCAAATTTGTGCTCTCTCGTGCGATGCTGGCCATAAACCTGAGCGCTTTGTAAAATTTAAACGGCGAGCCTCAGCCTTTACACTTCTACTCGCGACTGTGGCCTCAGTTTTCATTGTACACACACCAAATCGCATCAGGGCGTTCCTCAGACTCTCCCCTGTGTGACAGTGTATTCGTATTGCAGATAGGTGTAAGCGTTGTCTCCCTAGAGCCAAATGTTTAGCAATTTTGCTTTTTCCCATAAGAATGAATGGGAAAATCGGAACGCCTCAAACAAAAATGCGCTACGTAGCCATACTTTGAGGTAGAAACTTCATTTTAATTTCAAAAATTCAAGAAACTTGTGGTCTGTCTGTGTACTGAGTTTCATGTTGATAGGTTTTATGGTTTATCAGCAGCACCTTCCCAAAGCTCATTTGGTGAATTCCCTGCTACTCTCTCTCCCCTGCTGACAGTGTCCTGCTGGCTGACTGATGACCTCATACAGACACACAAACACTTCAGGCACACTCACACACACACTTGGTCTCTCTCATACATGCATGTTAATACAAAGTTATGGCCGAAGATAGCAATCCTCCTTCGGCTTTGGGGGGGGGGGTTGGGGTTGGAGCAGCTAGTGACTCGATGGTGGGCACAGGTTTCAGAGCACTCTCGAAATTTCAGCGTGCTGGAATTTTCTAGTTATTATTATTCTCGGGAATAAGTTCGCGTTTTTGGGGGACTGAACATGCTTGAAAACGCACCGTTTTCGGCATGCCCATTGGGATTGGCGAAAAATTGTTGTTCAATGTGCACGGGTTAAAATTGCGCTATACCTTGCCATCATTAGAGATATGAAGATAAAGGCAATAATTGTCAGGCTGTAGATGTGACTTTTGAACTTAGTATGTGGGACTATTCATGGAAGCATAAGCCAAACTTTCAGACGTGGTAGGGTCTAAACCCTATCCAAAGATATTTCAGAAGCAGTTTGTTGTTGGTTGTCATGGATGTATTAGTCGAGAAATGGCCGCTGTTTTAAAATACAAAATACACCACATTTATGCAAAGGTGTTATTTGACATCAAACATCAGTCTTTGCAAATGCACTTTCCACAGTCATTCAAATATCCTCAAATATACCTTTGTTCTCTGTCTATATTTGTATGACTGACTGTGTGTCTGTCTAGAGTGACATCAGCTAAAGGAGCCAGTCTCTAGTTAAACACAAAACTATGAGCAACAGTTAATACTGCATTCATAATTTAATATTTATTCATCTATCCATCCATATATCCATCCATCCATCCAACCATCCATCCATCCATCCGTCTATCTGTCTATCTGTCTATCTGTCTATCTGTCTATCTGTCTCTTAACCTGATCTATCTGCTGTGGGACTGTCGTTTCCCTGGCCTACAGGGAAACACACACACAGACACGTGTGTGTGTGCGTGCGCAGCTGTGTGTGTGTGTGTGTGTATGTGTGGAGCATCTGTTTTATGACAAAAAAAAGTGTCGTTGAAATTGAAATTGTGAAATTGTACACAGTAATGTCAGAAATCATGCATTATGATAATTAGATTTCAGCATAAAAAAGTACAGTTGCAAGTCTTATTGAATAACAGTGACATCACATACTCTAGCCATTGACGTAATCTTAAGGACTTGGAGACTCAATACACATGTGAATAATTCCTCAAAAGGATGCCATTTGACACTTGTATCCACAATAGGTGCTACCTCCTCCATTACTCAGAACATCGCAAACATGCACACATTACTGATGGATGTGTTGAACCCACCACATTGTGCATGTTTTGTTTATTATTTAGTTAAGAAATATATAACCTCTCACAACCCTCATTTTGATGAAACTTTCGTAGAGAATTTCGACAGACACATACATATCTAAATGTCTAAAAACTAGACAAGTGAGTGAGACTTCAAGTATAGTTTCTTACGGTTTATAATCCTTTGGGGTGGCCTAGGACCTATATTAAGTTTCGATTTGGTGGTTGCAAACCATAGGAAACGTGCAGATATCGAGCGGAAGCCATACTTCTGAATACTACATCTGCTGACGAAGTAAGGGTCTAAGGACAGTTGCTTACCATACATCTGTTTGTTTGTTTGCTCGTGTTAGAATTCTTGTTTGTTTTTACCTGGAGGGCACTTTGTGTCTTGCTTGAAAAGTGCTTCATAAAGAGAAGACATTACAGTTGTTGTTGTCATTTATAATTTTACATTTTTTATAGATATTTTCTAGTAATTACACAGTTCAAGTGTGAAACTGAGATTGTTTACTTTTATTTTGTCAACTTCTGACCATAAATAAGATAAGGGATTTCTGAAATGGCAACCAACCTCACGATTTTAAATGTCAACATGCGTAAACATATTTTGGTGGACAGTAGGAAATGGCATTTCAAGGGTTTAGATATTCAAAATATTTTAATAGGGCAGAGGTTGTTTGAGAAATCCAACAAAACTAAGGGAAAATAATGACTTTTTATTGCCATTTCTCTAAGATTTTTGGGTCCCAAGCAATATTTGTGTGTAACTAAGCTCAAAATGGTCCCTGGAATATGCTTAATCAAGAAAACCTCAGAAGTAATGCAGACATGCATGTCCATCTTCCACAAACAGCGGTATTTATGGTGGTATCTCCAACAAACAGTGGCATATACCTGGTCATCTCCCCCAGAGAGTGGCATTGCCCAGGCAACAGCAATATCTAGCACGGCATCTCCCACAAACTGCGGCATGTGCCATATGCCTCTGTCCATATGTGTAAAAGAATGAGAGTGAATGGCATGTGTGTCCTGTCACCAACTCTGGACCTGTCTTGGGTGACTCCTTTGACACCAGTTGTGTCAAGTGAGTAAAATAATGAATTGATGGATATTATCAGCATTTTGAGAACGTTTGTTTTAGAACAGATTTCTGTTCTGTCTTCTTTGCTGTCATTACTTCGCAACACTAAGCCAGTATTATATCTAATCATATTAGGCAGCAGTGCATTACAGTGTCAGTGATGATGGAAATGACGGTGAAGATAAAGCTTATTCACTCCCCACCCCTTTCTAACCTTGTGCTCTCCTCTCACTGGCCACTTTCTACATGTGGAGCTAGTACTTGTAATACTTGTGGACAGATAGGGGCAAACACAGAAGCTGTGACAAACTGACAGTCAAGCAGTTCCCAATCAAGAAACAAAGGTAAGAATGTCTGGTCATTTTAGTTACATCCATATTCAGGTTTCATATATTGCACTATGTTATGCGTGTATCTGTTGCTCTCTTAAAGATGCCATGCTTATTTTATAGAGGTCTATGTCACTGTCAAGCAGTTTTGGTCAATTTGTTTGCAACAAATCCTCACTCATTCAATTTATATAGATTATGTGTTATAATAATACCTTACTGTCTGATTTGCCAGAAATAGCCAAAGTAAAAACTCCAGCAGCAGCAGGTTATAGACCACTTCATAAACTGTATTTCTGAGATATGATACCAAGGAAATGCATTGCATTAATAAGATGAATGAATTATCTGCCTCAGTCTGATGGGCATTATCAGTTTTATTACTGACGTAGTGTTAATTACGACCCTGTTGGCACTGACAGTTTAGCTGCATGTAGCACTATAGATGTCAATTTGGCCCTCACTTTGACAACAGAAAAAAAGCCCGAACTCGGGAGATTTTTACATTTCATAATAATATTCAAAACTATACATGTATAGTCAGGAATTGTTTTTTTTATTGATTATAAAATCCAAATTCAGCGTCACAACAGGATAATTGTTAGCTAGGTCATATAAAATGTAAACAGCGTGCCTATCGTATCTCACAATTATGTCATATCACACACGCACATACATAATAAGATGTCCTAGTCTCCGGTAATCTGAGCATAATCTGATAAGTAAGCATCATATTGGCTCTCAGTAAGTGGTTGTGACAGCAGTGTGTTCAGCTGCACAGATGCATGCACAAGTACTAGCAAGTAGTAAAAAGTTGACATAAAGTCACCACTTTAACAGACTTTAGGATGAAATGGACGCCTTGTGTTCCTAAATGCACCTTGTCTTGCCCCATCTATAAATTTTGCACATTTTGTTCAGTTTCAATCACTTAAGGAACAATGCCAAGACAAATTACAAATCTATAGCATCAGAGCATTGGGACTGGTCAGATTCAGGGTGCCCCGGATCAACATTGCATAGAAGAACAAATACCAGTAACAGTCAAATCTAAAAGAAATTCCCCTATCAAGTTGAAAATGGGTGTAAGATCATCACAGCTATTCTCTGTGCAATGTGTGGGCATGTCATCCAGTTTGTGTTTTTCAGACTACTATCAAGATGTCTGGCTCTGCCCAAGATGAAGAGGAGTTACCCAACAATCACACAGGTCAGACAAGAAATGAGAGTGATGCAGTAGACATGGCTATGGTGTTGCATACCAATGATGTAACTGTAGTACATTTTCAAACACAAATTTTCCTTTACAAATTAAATGTGATCTGATGTGCCACAATTGTTGGACGTATTAAGCTTTTAGTAACAGGGAGCCTGAGCTTTGAGTTTTGTTAAGTATGTTGCTCAGTATATGTCCTTTTTTTGTCTGCAGGTCCTAAAGGTGTAATAAATGACTGGCGAAGGTTTAAGCTGGACAGTGTGGATCAGACTGTCCCTGAAACCAAAAGAGAGCTGCTCAGACAGATGTCCAGTTCACGAGACGATGACAGGGAGAGAGTCAACAGAAAGGTCATAGGACACACTCAAGAAAATCAACATCTGTAGATACTGAAGTAGCCTTCACCGCAGTCACACATAGGCAAACAAATCTCAAAACAAGATCAGAAACACAGATTTGGCTATCTGGAAAAATGTGTCAAAGTCAAATGCTGCAAATGGGTAACACGTTTCCTCAATTTTAGATGAGTGTTCAGGAGTATGAGTTGATCCAGGAAGAGGATGAACGCTGCCTGAAACGCTACAGAAAGCAGTGCATGCAGGAAATGCATGAACGTCTGAGCTTTGGCCCCACATTTGAAGCGGTCTACGAGCTTCACAGTGGAGAGGACTTCCTGGAGGTCATAGAGAAGGAGCATCGGTTGACCCTTGTAGTCGTCCACATCTACCAGCATGGCGTCAAAGGTAGTTAATTTTTAACATTTGTTTGAAGATCATTGATTCACAATGGAAACACAGTGTAGTCTCAGTGATCAACAGCCAAGCACAATGTGCTCCAGAAAAACTTGATTATTGTGCTATGACTCACTACAGCTAATGGCTAACGCTTGCTCTAAATCTTCCAGGCTGTGAACAGTTGAACTCATGTCTGGACTGCCTGGCGACGGAGTATCCCAGCGTTAAATTTTGCCGCATTGATGCCGTGGCATCAGGCGCTGCTGAGCGCTTCTCCCCTGAGGTGAGTGGACTGTTGAAAACAGTGGCCAAGGAAATGATTCGAGCTCATTGTTAATAATAGATTAGACGGATTAAACCAATGTAATCCTAGTTGGGACATTGGGTTGTAGTATTACAGATGTAATTCCCAGTAATAATAATAGTCACACCGCTATGAATCCTTGACTATGTTTCCATGGACAGCAGTATTTTGATTTTTGCAGGAATAAGATAATAATCCCAAGTAAGACACACTGGGGAGAAGCATTTATCAGGTTAAGATGTGCTCAGATGTAGACAAACATCATAATCATATTTTTTTTTTATTCAGAATAAACCAACATGTCATATTTTGTACACAAACACATGCAAAAGGCAAGTGAATATCTGCTGTACAGATCATCCATACAGATCATCCCCTTGATATTGAAGACTCTTTGGTAGATTTAAGGAGTCAAAAGTCAATAATCTGACACTGTTCATTGTGAGGTGCTTCGTGTTTGAACGAAAGGCGTAAGGTGTGACAACTACAGCGCATCTGAAGAATATGCAGGTGGAATTTGACTGATTTTGTGGTGCAATTTTTCATTCAAAAAAGTGTTAAAATATGCTGATTATGATGACATTTATAGCCCGTTTTGATTCTGCTCAAATCCTTTCAGGTTCTTCCTGCTCTGCTGGTGTACAAAGCTGGCGAGTTACTGGGTAATTTCCTGTCCATCACCAAGCACTTGAATGAAGACTTCTTTGCAACAGATGTGGAGGCGTTTCTCAACGAGTACGGCCTGTTGCCCGAGAAGGAGTTCATGGCATGTGCCGATGAGGAAGAAGAGCCAGGGGATGTGGAATAGGCGGAGAGAGAAATTGTAAGGGATGAGTGAAGGGCAGATCAGGGGGAACTGGGCGGGGGGGGTTAGGCAAAATGACAAATGGGTGTGGGAGTAAACGTCAGGTAGGGAGTGAAGGAAATGAAGACTGAGGACAGAAACTGAGAAAAGAAATGGGACAGTATTTCAGAGGGACAGTATTTCAGGCAAGACCACACACATGCTCACCCAAGTTAAAGCAACATTTACGTTTCATGTACAGATCAACACAAACAATAGCGAAAGCCAGCTCACTCAAAATGCTGATAGGAGTACTTATAGGAGTACTATAAACCGCATGGTGTGAGAAAGTCTGTCAGACCGTAGCTCTCCAATAAAGGATAACTTGATTTAAGTCCCCTCGGCCTGCTTTTTTTTTTAAACACTGGTGAATAGTGACACAAATATCTACATCGGAGACCGACAAGAACAACTAAAGGTGAAACGGTGTGTGGCCCAGTGCTGCTCCACCAGTAGATCATGGCATCAAAACCACTTCCCTCGAGGCCACTGCTGGCTGCGGTGAATAAAATATCTGGCCATCCTTTAGCTTTTTTTTTTTTTAGGCTTTTTCAAAAAGATTTCTTTCAGTGTCTCCGTCTCTTCTTCAACTTCAAAACGTATTTATTTAAAGTGCCAACATTATGAACACACATTATATGCAGTAAAAATATAATATTTAATGTTTTTATGAACACAGAGCACATACACACAACTATAGTTGTAAACAGTGTGGTTACTTTTAATAGTCACAATAATAATAAAAATAATAATCAGACCAAGGGACTTTCTGAATGATTGTGGAATTTCTTCAGGTACTCCAGTTTCCTTCCGCAGCCCAAACACATGCATGACAAGGTTGATTAGAGACTCTAAATTGCCCCTTGATGTGTGAGTCCTGTGATGGACTGGACTGAGATAATGGATGGATACTGAATAAATACATGACTCTTTTACCTCCCAATACTATGTTACACAAACCATCCACGTATTTACGGACAGACTCTGTTCTCTTTATTAATTAACATATGAAAAATAAACTGACATGCACTAAATGTAAACGTTTAAATCCATACATATTGTATGCGCATTATAGTGATACAGTATGAATATACATATAACAGTCTAACTAATGCTAAAGGGATTAAATTATCATCCTCGCCAAGTAAGGTTTTTTTATATTGAAAGGTATTTCGATAAAGAGATTATTGTAAAATGTACACACAGGCAGACCTGATTTCAGCTTCACCCCATTTTGTGTTGTAACATGACATGCGTGGAGGCTGGGACTGCTGGCTGACTGAAGCAGAGGCTGGCAGAGGCCGGAATGTTTGCTTCCCTCTCAGTGTGGACAGGACAGACTGCTAATTAGCAATCAGCAGCTCATTATTGCCTGGACAGGGCAATGGCTAAAAACATTGGAATTACCCATGAGAGGCAGGTGTTGCCTGTTAATATTGACACATGTTTTCTTCTCTAAATTGTCTTAAGAGGCTAAAACAAGATTGCTATGTGTTGTCTTATGCAGAACAACTACCATAAAAAAAAATCTGACTTGACTCAGAAAACAGCTCCTGGTTTACAGCAGCTGCATACAATAGCTGACAAAAACTATATTTTGTCTGATGGCTCGTTTCAGAAAACCCAGGTTTAATTGAAGCAAAGTAATCTGAAGAGCTGTTAATTAAGTACCAGTTATCATACTTACAAAGCCCAAAGAATGAAATGAGAACATGTACATGTATGTACATGTCCATCTGCAGATTTCAGGAGTGACGGAAGAAACGCATTAGGTAAATATGATATTCTGATTTTTAAAAAATGTACATCAAATACAGGAGATATTAAGAATTCTTCCCCTATTCCTGAAGAGAAACGCATTTTCAGAGCGCTCCTTAATGAAGATTATAAATTTAAGCTGGAAACTGAGGAGTGCAGAGGAACGGGGAAGAAGTTTTTTCATCATGTCGAGTTGGAGCAGTATGTGGACAGGAAAGTTATTGTTCCACAAAACATGTAAAGTTAGTTTCGTTGAGGAGAAAAACAGTTGCTTAGCCCGTCAACTATAAGGTGATCATCATTCTCTAACTGGTCCTGTTGTTATTCATACATTTTTTGTGGCCTTGTGTCTTATTCCTGGAGTCCTGGTCTTCTATCCTGGAGGGTTGATGCAGCCTATGGAAATTCATTTAATGAGTTGTAATGATGGCAATAAATGCTTTCTGAAGCTGAAAACGCAGGACAAAATCACCATGCTCGATATGTGCCGTTAACCTCTGGTTAATCAATCCACAGCTCATATTAGACACATCTTGACAAGATCGTATGATAAATGGCTTGAGAATGGCTTGCTCCATGATGTGAACCTAAAACTATCCTAACAATGTATAGAATTGTGGTTTTTTTTTTACAATGATACGATGGCCACCAGCACAGGAGACACAGGCAGTAACAGCATCCTGGGACACTCCTAATGGTCTGGCTTGAAGGAGATGGAACCATCCAGGAGCAGGGTCAGAGTTTATGCTGTGTTGAGTTCAGGGGTCTGCAAGAATTGTGCAGGAATTGGGCAGTTAATGAGGAAATTAATTTCTTAGTCTATTGAAAAATAGGAAACCATTGATATGCGTCCAAACTTTTCTTCTGGTCCTTTTTTTTTGGTCTCTGTCATCACAGTTAATCCTGGAATCTCAAGTCAGAACCAACTGAATAAGCACAGTAATGGTAGTGTGTCAAAATTCAGTGAGGACATTACTAACTTGGCTCATTAAATGAAAAGCACCCATCACTCTTCAACTGATCCTGTTGTAATCCCATCTTTTGGTTTAGTCTCTTCTTCATCCAGGGCTTGGTTTTCCTTGTAGTTGTTCTGGATGCAGCCTGTGGAGAAACAGAGAGGGAGTTAGGAAGACAACAAACATGGGATGCAGTTCAACATGTTGCAATTGGGTATTAACTTACCTCTTTCTACAAGGAAGCTCCTGCAGGAGCTGTGCTTACTTTTGAAACCTAAAAAAAGCTCCTGCGAATTGTCCTTTGAGTTGGTGGTCAGGCACATTGCATGAGTGCTCAGTATTTAGGCTTTGAGTCCGAGGCAGTGTCGTGAAGCCTCACAGGCTCATGCTGTTGCCTGGAGAGAGTTCAGAGTGGGACACTGAGGGTGCAGCATCCTCCAGGCAGTCCTTTGGGTCCTTCACTGCTTTCTCCTCAGTGTCATTGCTCTCCCGCTTCCTTTTCATATGGCTGCTTCCCGGGGTCCAGGGTGAGTCTTCAAGGGTGTCCACAGATTCCATCCTCTGTCTTTGTGCTCCCCTCCTCTATGCCACTATCATCCCAGAGCCGCTTGGCGGACACCCTGGTGGCCGACTCCCACTTTCTGGAAGCAGCAGCTTCCACAGCGGAACATGTCAAAAAAACCTTTAGGGTCATCAGGCGGGACAGCTAAGGAGATGGGGATGTAGTAGTGATCAGAGTCTTCAGACTTGGACTCGTATCCTCCCAGGGGATGGGGGAAAGGCTGGTCCTCCTCGTCCCCCCAGGGAGATGGGGATAGGGGGATCCTCTTTGTCCTCCAAGGGAATGGGGACAGGCAGGTCTTCTTCATCCTCCAGGGGAATGGGGACAGGGAGGTCCTCTTCGTTCGCCATTCAGGGGATCAGGAAATGCAGGTTCTCTTCATCCTCCTGGGGGTTGGAGTCCTCCTTGTTATCCATGCCTGTCGGGAAAAAGTACATCCAAATTTTAAATATCTCTCAAGTGCTGAGAGATATTTAAAAGTGCTGATTTTGATATGCAAATTCAAACTTTGAAAATATAATCTACTACCCACATACAATACAAATACATGACGTATAAAACTACAATACATGCATCTCTAGAATAACTTTGAATTTAACTGACACTAAATAACAGCTCAATGTATAAAATAGAGTCCATTAAAAGCAATATCTTGACAATAAGACCTGGTATATGGTTTAAATTGAATAATGATCATGTCTGCCAAGGGATGATGGACACATACAATCCATGTATATACAACTATATATAAAACTATGATACATGTATGATGCTGGTCAAACTTGTTACCTTTGATATGTTACACAATTATTAGCTGGACACCAGCTCAACAAGTTGTGATTAAGACAGATCATAACTTTGCTGATCTGACCACCTGTCTCGATCACCAGCATAAACCTCAATCTCGCTGCCTTTACGTAACTCTACAGAAAAAACAAGCATAGTGACAAGTGTAAAAGTGAAAAAAAGTCCATACATCGTTACTCATCCTGATGTACTCTGCAGTGTCCTACAATCCTACATCGACCCTACACGGATCCACACATATGATTATATTGTAGCATTCAGGGAACACAGGCAACTGTGGGCCCTAGACGACGTTAAAATAATAAAACTCGCTTTGTATAAAGCGGATCGACTCACACACCTGCGCCTCTCCCTCTGCGTTGTCAGGCACGCAAGCACACAGGCACTGACTCTTAAAGGGGCTATGTCCCCATAAAATAAACTTATCAACACGATATAAGAACATAAAATCATAACAGAGAAGTGCTTATACTAATAATACTTGTAATAATATACGTCTTACCTCTGCAGTGCCACCATTTTCAGAGTCCTTGTTGTTAGTTGTTGGACTTGTTCGCAAGTTGGTGAAAGGTCCGACGGTTTAATCGACCACAGTCAGGCGTCCGATCAGTTCAGATCCGGCGGACCAACCGGCCCAGGACCGGTACCGCTTGGTTTTTCAGTTGGTCCAAATAGTCTTTACTATTCTGATCTTGTTCTTTTTCAAGTAATTTTTCTTCTTACTCACAGTTTGAAGCTTCCAGAAATTCCTTTTCGTGTCCAAGAGAGTATTCTTACCAGTCCAGTCCAGGTCAGAGAGGGGCAGAATGCTGTGCAGCTTGTCTTATATAGGTCTGGGCATGAAAGTTCCGTTTCTATGACGACGTGCATTTTTTTAAAAGTTTGTGTGTTATTGTTCCAATATATTGTTGTTTCTATGTTTTTATTTAAAACCTCACTTAGTCCAAAGTACAGGTAGACGACACACACAGGCAATGTTTATATGCATTGTTTAAATGTACCGTATCAGGTATCATGTTATTGTTTAAATATATTGTTGTTGCTATGTTTTTATTTAAAAATTCACTGCACACACACACACACACACACACATACAGACGCCTTACTTAAGTAGAAATTTTGGTTATCTATACTTTACTGGAGTAATCATTATTCAACCTACTTCTCACTCCTACTCATTACATTTTCACACAGTTATCTAATACTTGCATGTGTTAGTGTGTTCTCTGCTTGTTTTTTGGTTAGTCAATAAAGCCAACTGAAATTATTTAAAGCTCAGTGCACTATACTTAGTGCTTTGGTCCTTAATAGCATTTTTTTTTTCTGTCATTACTTTTACTTTCATACTTTAAGCAGTTTAGAAACCAGTGCACTTTTTTACTTTTACTTGTGTAAAAAGCTTCAGTTGATACTTAAACTTCTAGTACTTCCACGACTAGTATCCTTGTCTGCTGGAGCACCCTTGGTATGTCACCAGAGGTCCATCTCAGGGCACACATTCACACCCACTCCTGGCCTCAACTTAAATATTCATACTTTTGGGCTGAGGGAGGGAACCAGAGTGCCCCTCCATCCATGGAACTGTCCCGAGCCCACTTCCAATCCAGCAGAAGGCAGTAGTGTGCGCATGATTTGTTGTCTACCGACAGGAGAGGAAGACTGGGCTGGAGCCCATGGTTGTAGTTTCTTGCCGCTGTGTTGGTCGGTGTTGCTAGCGATTAGCTCGCTGATTCCTGCGGTCGTGATTCGGAAGGCTCCTTTCATGTCACCGAGCCGATACCTCAGCCACAATTGACCTCGGCGACCAACGGCGGTAAGATGCAGGATGACGCGAGATACCTGAAACGGTAAGAACAGTGAAGCCTCCGTCGCAAACGGTAATTAGCGTGATATAATGCGAGAACTGCTGGTGGCTAGCTAACCTCACGGTACCTATTCTGCGGTCTTTTTTTAGTAGTGTCCACCCCAGTTATCAAGATAGTCAAAGCACAGTATGGACTCGTTGTGGAGATTACTTGCATTTTCGAGGGATTCATCGAGCCACAGCCCAATCTAAGGTTGCACGCAGGGAATTTGTGTAATAGGCTCACTATGCCCTATTATGTTTCGAGACATTTGGCGTGTAATGCGGCTCACCGGTCAAGTAGTCATTCGGCGAAACCATAACTAGCGTATTTGAGTCCGTATCCACATTTTTAGCGGAATGCCATCCATCCATCTTTGCCGCAGCCGCCCCTCTGAGAGACACAACAGGCAGCTGATCGACACGGTCGACGGCTGTAAACACGTACCTAAACGTAGCCGAACCCGCCACAGCGCCTTAATAACGAGTAGAGACGTATTTGATCACCCGTCCGATCTGTATCACTGTCGCCAGGCAACATCTCCGCTCAATTGACGTGTTTCTAAACGGGGTTTTAGGAACGTGTTTTGTCGAGCCGCGTCCTCCCAGCGAGGGGACTAGCATATCTGGGTCACCGCCGACGAAACCGTAAGATAGCGGGGACCTCTTGCCACGCTAATTGTCGTGTTTTTTTTCACTGACTGCGTGTGGGGATTTGCTGCGAGTCGGGCTTTAGTCTCATGTCCATGGATTCATGTAGACCTGCGTCAGCCCGTTAGCAGCCGGTACCTCTGCGCCTGCCTGCCTGCCTGTCTGCCTGGGCGTGTCATCACGCTGGCTGTGGAGGGGAGGAGGCGAACAGACCTGCGCCGAAATCGAGAGGTTCTGGCGTTTCCTTTGATTCTTAGTCAGAGAGATGGAAGAAAAGGTGTAAAGGTCACCTTTCATATCTGGATCTGGACCTGAACACTGGAGCTTAAACCCTCTGCTCTGGTGTCAGAAGAGGGGCGCGATCGCTGTCTCTGTGACCAAAAGCGTGTTAAAAAAAGATTCATCGAGATCTCGGCGAACTGTTAAGTCATGGAAAAGAGACATGTACGTGTCCAATATGAGATGGAATAAAGATGAAATGTTTGGTGCTCTTGTAACCGGCTGTTCGTCGTCACCCAAAGCAAAGTGACTGCGGGCAGTCTGGACGTCCATCCCACCGAGAAGGCTCTCGTGGTCCAGTATGAGGTGGAGGCGTCTATTCTGGGTGAGAGCGGAGGCCAAATGCTGGGTGAGCGCAAGGAGGGACAAAAAATGTGAGTGGACCCCTTGGCTCTCTACACACCGCTTCTTGTCTGCGGTTCTTTACCACTACCTCTCCGTCACTCCTTCTCCGCCCTGACTTAACATGGAGCTACATCTCATCTCATTTACATCCTGGTTACACTTGATGTTCTGTTCGGACGATCTGTCCCCTTCATGATGTGAATGAATGTCCTATGTTTTCCCCTTCCAGTATCCGCGTGAAGAGTCTGTCTCCCAGCACGGACGTGGCAGCCCTGGCTAAGAAAGTAGTCGAGGAGTGCAAGCTCATCCCCGCTTCCCGTCTGCCCCAAGTGGAGCAGCTCCTCTACTACCTGCAGAACAGGAAAACATCACCAGTGGAGGGTAAAGGTCGGTCGTGTCCTCATTGCGTTCGCCCTGCAGATTTGAAATGCAATAACCATGTAGTAAATCCATCCAAATTTGGGAGGTTTGAAGAACTGTTTGTGTTTTTGTGTCACCAGTTGAGAAGAAGGAGAAAAGGACAGTGAAACCCAGAGAGCTGACGCCGTTCGAAGGAATGGAGGTAACAGTGTTATAGTTTAGCGAGAATGATTATTACTACATTTTTTAGCCCTGTTGTGAGTCAGTAAACGCGCGAACGTGTCTGTGGTCATGCCCGTGTGCGCAGCTGAATGAGGAGGCCGTCATAACTAAAGTGGACGAGTACGTGGAGCTGCTCTATGAGGGCATCCCGGAGAAAATCAGAGGCGCCGCCCTCATCCTGCAACTGGCCCGCAACCCTGACAACCTGGAGGAGCTGCTGCACAACGGTACGCTCCCGCTCTCCACCCGCTGATGCCGACGTGCAGCCAAGCAGCCCATGTCTCTGCGTGCTTGCTGGAATGACCCGGTGGGCGTCGGCGGACGGTGCCCCTCTCGGCCACAGTGGCCGATCGCCCAGATTTCTTTTCGTTCTGTTCAAGTGACAAGGACTTAATATCGGCACCTGTTCACAAAGGCGTTTCTGCAAGCGCAGGTGTCCCATGTGTGAGCCAATTGCAACAAGCTCTCATGGCGTGCATGTGAAGAACTAACCATTCAGCCGTCATTTAGTGATAGTTCGATGAATGCATCCTGCAGAATATCACAAAATGTTCAACCATAAAAATCAAACACAAACGTGTATAATAGGCAGTATCATGTAAAACACAGGATAAAACACAACATTTTCTTTAAATGTTACCTAATGAGAGGGCTAGGGTTGATTTCCTTGATATCATAATTTAATTGTGCTTAAATCTTATGTTCTATATTATATAATATTTGAGCAATTTTGTAGTAAAATCAGTTGAAACTTGTAGAAACACAATGTTTTCTGATTTCCAAGTCATCGAGTAGCATAGGAAATAGTAAATTTGTCCGACTATGAAGCGGCACACAAAATTTTCGAATGAACAAAATGACCTGAATGAATCGACCATGTTATTTTTGCATCTTCTTGAGCTAATAACTTCTTAACTTGTGTACACTGTGTGTGTGTGTGTGTGTGTGTGTGTGTGTGTGTGTGTGTGTGTGTGTGTGTGTGTGTGTGTGTGTGTGTGTGTGTAGAGGCAGCTCTTGGTGCCCTGGCCCGTGTGTTGAGAGAGGACTGGAAGCAGAGTGTGGAGCTGGCCACCATCATCATTTACATCTTCTTCTGCTTCTCCAGGTAACGCACACGCGGGCACGCCCAAAATATCGAACCCTTCTTCACAGTTCTGCCTCATCCTTACATGCTGTGCCCCCACCCCCCCCAGCTTCTCCCAGTTTCACGGCGTGGTGAGCCATTACAAAATCGGCGCGCTGTGCATGAGCGTCGTGGAGCACGAGCTGAAGAGGCATGACGTGTGGCGCGAGGAGCTTCGCAAGAAAAGCAAGGCTTATATCCTTGTTGCTCAGTTGTTTACTCTGCTTCCCTACACTCCTGCTTCTTACCTGGCTGAATGGTGCTGTGTGGAGATGGAGATGCTGCATGTCAGGGCTAGTACAATTCAGAGAGGTCTAGATAGAGAAGATTTTGTCACGTAAGGATCTGCATCACACACACATGCAGACACACAGATGTGTATATATATATATATACATATATATACACACACACACACACACAATATTTATATGTTTTGTATATATATACACAACATATATATATGTTTTGTGTATATATATATATTTATATATATATACACACAAAACATTTTAACAAAAGATAACATTGTCAAGATGTTTGTCAACTGTAATCAATTGAACATAGCAACAACAATTGAACATAATAATAACAATTTAATGTAATGTCATGTAATTGATCAACATTTGCTGGATTTTTAGTGTAACTGGACAAAAGGGGTCTCGGGGTGCAGAACCTCTGCTGTGTGTGTGTGTTCCTTAACACGTTTCGTGTACGTGAATCGGCGCCAGAGAATGGCTCGCTGAGAAGAGATCAGGACAAGGCCATGAGAAAGTACCAGGGCCTTCTGGCTAAACAGGAGCAGCTGCTCAGAGGTAGGCTGCTGCCCTCACCCTCAAATCAAGTGTCTCCACGCTCTTCACAATTGGTGTTTGTTCATTCTTTGGTGTTGATCGTAACGTGGATTCGCCATATTTTTTCCCCCTCCGTCTCTCAGTGTCTCTGTACTTGCTGCTGAACCTGGCCGAGGACACGAGGACGGAGCTGAAGATGAGGAACAAAAACATCGTGGGCCTGCTGGTCAAAGTGCTGGAGCGGGACGACGAGGAGCTGCTGGTCCTGGTGGTCTCCTTCCTCAAAAAGCTTTCCATCTTCCTGGAGAACAAAAACGACATGGTAAACGTGAAATAATGCGATGCTACGGTCCCACATTAACTCAATTCAGGTCCTCTCTGTCTCGGGGGGGGGGGTTCCACAAGGGGCAGATGTTGAACCTCTTTTTTTTTAAAGCAACATTATCTAGAAGCAGAGTCTACCCTAACATTCTGCCTCAAGGGTCCGCCCGTGTTTCTCCTCATTCTCCTGCGTATAATTTCACCCTTTGATCAAATACATGTCCAGGTAACTCTGAACCCTAGTGTTAGCGCATGTGTTGGTGACTCCCAGGCCGAGGTGGACACTGTCGAGCGCCTGGCCCGCCTGGTCCCCTGCGAGCACGAGGACCTGCTGAACCTGACCCTGCGGCTGCTGCTCAACCTCTCCTTCGACTCGGGCCTCCGAGCCAAGATGGTGGAAGTGGGACTCCTGCCCAAGCTGACGGCGCTACTGGGTAAGTCTGCACACGGGGGGCGCGACCTCTAGCGAGCGTCACGGTCACTGGTGCTGTGCTAACTGGAGCTCGTGTGCGCGCTGCAGGCGACGAGAACAACTGCAAGGTGGCCATCCGCATCCTGTATCACGTCAGCATCGACGACCGCTTCAAGGGCATGTTCGTCTACACGGACTGCATCCCTCAGGTACAGCCAGACCCCGCCGACACGCTCGCACCGAATGCATGTGAGGCCTCCGCGCACGATCGGAGGACGAGCTGACTCTTGTGTCCGCGCCCCAGCTGATGCGGATGCTGTACGAGCGCAGCGAGGAGGAGCTGGAGGCCGAGGTCGTCTCCGTCTGCATCAACCTGGCCGCCAACAGGCGGAACGCGCAGCTCATGTGCGAGGGTATGTCGCGCCGTCAGTGAGGTCTCGGGAGGAGCTGCTGGGTTTCCGTGGTGATCTCGTCGGCTTCACGGTGGGTCTGTCTCCTTTTGACGCGTCTCCGTCTTTCTCCGCCCAGGGAACGGCTTAAAGATGCTCATGAAGAGAGCTCTGAAGCTGAAGGACTGCCTCTTGATGAAGATGATCCGGAACATTTCTCAGCACGACGGACCGACCAAAGCCCTGTTCTTAGTGAGTCCCCAAAAAGCGGCAAACGTCAGTCAGAGTTTAGAGCTACCCGCACTGCACCAGGAATGTTAGAGAAACTGAGCGTTTCCACAGCTTTGGGACGTACTGAACAAGTGTCTCTCCCGCCGCCAGGACTACGTTGGTGACCTGGCGGCAGAGATCCGCGCGGAGGAGGAGGAAGTGTGGGTCCTGGAGTGTCTGGGAACGCTGGCCAACCTGACCATCCCCGACCTGGACTGGGAGCTGGTGCTGAAGGAGTACAACATGGTGCCTTACCTCAAAGACCGACTGAAACCAGGTACTGGCATGACTAGGAGGAGACAAGTTTCAGACGCAGCTGCATGTAGACTAAGATTTATTCATACTAAGGTGGTCATTATCCACATTTCATTTTCATTTCTTCTAAATCTATAACCTATATAATAATCAATAATAATCCGATGCCTCACCAGATGCGTTTCTCTAATGTGCTGCGTGTGCGTGTGTGTGTGTGTGTGTGTGTGTGCGCGATCCAGGCTCAGCGGAGGACGACCTCATCCTGGAGGTGGTGATAATGATCGGCACGGTTTCCATGGACGACGCCTGCGCCGCCATGTTGGCCAAATCCGGCATCATCCCGGCTCTCATTGAGCTGCTGAACGGTAACACCCCAGCCTTCGGCCCTGAGACTGATTATTGCATCACCGATGCCTCAAACATTGATGTTATTGATATGGAAGATGCACTGTGTGTCCCGGAACGTCCCGCGTTCTAACCCGCCTGGCCGCCGTTCCTCTCTTCCTGTCCCTGTTCCCGGCCGCAGCCCAGCAGGAGGACGACGAGTTTGTGTGCCAGATCGTCTACGTCTTCTACCAGATGGTGTTCCACCAGGCCACGCGCGACGTCATCATCAAAGACACCCGTATCCTTGCCGCCCGTCCAGGACGCGCGGGGGATCCCTTTCGTCCCTTTCAGTCTCTTTCCTCAACCGTCCCCCTCAGAGGCTCCCGCCTACCTGATCGACCTGATGCACGACAAGAACGCCGAGATCAGGAAAGTGTGCGACAACACCCTGGACATCATTGCTGTGAGGCAAACGCACTCTGTGCCAGGGTCGTATGGCCGGGCGGATGTGCCTGTCCGTCTTGCGTGGCCTCACCTTCACCCCTGCGCGTCTTTCCCCTGCGTCCTCCAGGAGTACGACGAGGAGTGGGGCCGCAAGATTCAGTCCGAGAAGTTCCGGTTCCACAACAACCAGTGGCTGGAGATGGTGGAGAGTCGCCAGGCCGACGAGTCTGAGCCGTACCTGTACGACAACGACAACGACAGGGCAGACCTGTTTTACAGCGCCGGTACGCTCTCCGTCTCATTCCCTGAGCAGTCGTTCCTTTTCCTAACCCGCTGTAGCAGGCAACACACAAACCGAGGCTCCTCTTACTGGGAGCTGACGGGGCTGCCTATTCAGTCACAGATCATCAGCACGTATCTCTTTTACTAAACCACCTTATGTCTGTGCGCGTCTGTGCCTTTAGATGGAATAACCCCTGCAGACGGGTCCGTCAGTCCAGATTTCTTCGACCTGCAGGCTCAGAACGGAGACCTGCACCACACGGGGTGAGTGCAACATAGCACAGAAACACAGAGCGGCACCCTCTAATGTCTTGATGGATGCCACCTTCTTATGCTAGTCAGAAGATGCCCTTTCCTACCTGCAGACAGAACTACCAGTATGCTGTGTTCGTATAATATTACGTTCAAATGGTTTTATTGCACAAGTAACAGTCGACCATAACCTGGACTACAGGAAGTAGTGGGAAAAAATGTAGATCATGGTGACAGTCAGGCTGCGAGGTGAAATGTCACCCCAATTCACATCAGTGTGGCCTGAGGTGAACTTGCAACTTGGAATTCTGACACGAGGGGGCAGTCTCGTGCCACCTCTCCTCCGAGTTTTTTTTTTTCCAATTTGCGTGCATATGTTTTCATCCCTCTTCCCCTCTCGATCCTCCCACATTGTCCTCGGCTCAGGCTCCTGTGTGACGACGGTCTGTGTTCATTGTTTTCCAGAGACGGCCACGAGGTCTTTGACCAGACCAGCTCATCCCCGGGTCGGCCGGCCACCGCATACGGCTTCAGACCTGACGAGCAGCCCTTCTATCAGTACACGTAGACTCACGCCTCCGAACGTCCCTATCGTGGTCGATCCGATCCCCCGTCCACACCCCGCACGCCCGCAGCTAGAAACTCTCCCCGCTGACTGCATCGTTACTCATAGATCACGTTCAAGTAGTTGACTGCATCTCCGTGCAGTCACTTGTCACCTTCGTCTTTCATGTCAAACACACAGTAGCTATGTAAGTTATTTAAAAAAAGACGTGTACTTGGTTTTTTTGAAGTGTAATAATGAGCGTTTGTGGCCTTTTACAAATGCAGTCGGGTGTGAGGCCCCCGGTCTGGCTGCGTTTTTGTCTGTGCAACCCTGGATTGGGACTGCAAAGGCTGCCGGTGCTTCAGACGGGGGAACGTTGCTCACTCTCCGAGCAACAGCCGCTGTCGCGAAACTATTGCTGCGTTTGTCCAGGTTTACATTTCCAGAAATTCCCAGGAGTTGCGTCGACGCAGGTCCTTCGACATGCGCTTTTTTCCCCACGTTTCCCATCCCAAAATCATTTTTAGACTCTAAGCCTCATCTAAGGCTCACCCAAGGGTGCAGCTGCCCTTTGGACGCACATGAGATTGACTGGTCCAATCACGGAGCGTCGACCTACTGTGCGCATTGGTCTTTGCACGGGCCAGGGAGATCCTAGAAACGACTTCCACGTGTGAGCTGACTTAAAGGCAGACGCCGGGCGTTGTTTCGAATGGCAAGAAAAGCCCCATATCATAGAGCGTTCACGCATCTGGCGGCTCGCATGCGACATCGTACGCATGAAACGTTGTGGGACGTCACCGGGAGCTCCAGAAGAAAGCTCTCCTGTGCTTTCGGGCTTCTCCCCGTGTTGACAACTTTCTGATCAAAAGGAGCCGTTGCGCAGCCAGGGACGTTCTCGGCCATCGCCGATTCAAGTCCCCCGTGCGAGCCAGCGTTCTTGCTGCGACACGGCCCCTTGTCGCTGCTGCTTCGGCCTGAATGTAGAAGCCTGAAACCTGAGGGGAGGACCTCTCCCGTGCCAATGGGTCACACTCGCTGCATTTGTAAAAACACAAGACGGTAAGCGTCATTCCATGTCACCCACACGCATATTCGCACAGACACTGTGGTCAGACTTTCAATGCATGGCTGTTTTTGTTTTTATCGTAAGTTATTGGTGTTCGCTGAATGTTGTGGTTTTTTTTTTACGTCTGATTTTATCGCCGCCTAACAAGACGCTGTAAACGTAAACGGAAGTAAAGATCTCGATCTGCTCTTGTCTCACCGTCTCTCATTCTTGGCTAAAAAAAAAACAAAACGTCTGTGATGAAACTACATTCATGCTCACTGCTTTTGGACTCCGGGGCTCCTTTTTTAGGTTTCTTGTCAAGTGCAGTTTCACCCGGTGTTTGCTCAGCTCAACACTCAAGAGACTTTGACGTCGATTTGGTTTATTGAAAAGATCCTGGTACAGTAATGAGATGCAGCTCTGCCGCTCCCGTCGGTTTCATTTTCTCAGTCCAGTTCTGCTGGATACAAATGTGTCCCGTTTTTCTATAAATGCAATACAGTTCAAACAGAGTGCACGCGAAGACACAGCTTCTCCAGCGATGCATCACGTTTAAAGAACGCAGCTTTAAGAAACACATTGTCATATTTTTTTCTAGTTGGGTTCTTGAATTCTTCCAACTGGGATGGTTTTGAAAGCGGAAGAGAGGCCAGAGACGACATGCATAGTGAAGAAAGACAGACGGGTGTTTGTTGGCAGGTCAAACTGTCATAAAAATAAAGCTTTTAAATGCGAAACGTAATTGATCAAAACCTTCAACATAAACTGTAAAAACAGTCAGTCTGCGTCCTCTCTCCTCCCATTTCGCTCCTCCATACAACCCTGTCATGTGTGCTTGAGCTACAACTCTCCAGCTACTTGTTGTTCCGGTAACGTATCGTCAGGGTGTGTGGTCGCTGTTGTCAGGGCGAGGCCCGGCCACCGTCTCCACCTCGGTGACCTCGGTCACCAGCTCCCTGATCATGGCCACGCTGCCCAGCGGCCACTCTGGACAGTCCCCTGGCCGGTGCTCCTCGGACGTGACAACCACCTCCACCTCGCCTTCTTTCCTCCCTCTTCCCGCATCGGCTCCGCCTTCCGACTCCTGCTCTTTCTTAGCCTCCGCCTCGCCACTCACGTCCTCATCCGCCTCCTCCTCTGGATCGCCTGTTTGATCTTCCCCTCCTGGCTGCTCACTCTCCTCTGTCTCCTCCTCTCTCCCTTCTTCCCCTGTCTTTTTCAACTCTCCCCCTCTCTCCTCTGCTGCCTCTCTTTGTTGGTCTACTTTTACCCTCTCCATCTCCCAGCTGTCCCTCACATGTCCTGTCAGGTAGATGGCTCTGTCTGTGGGTGCCTGAGCTGGAGGAGGCAGAGCAGAGGAACCGCCGATGGCCTGGCGTAGTGAGCCAAGGTTCATTCCCATTGGATAGTCGGTATTAGATGAGGATGGGCACGCTGATGCCTCCATCGCTTCTTCTGAGGCTGAGAGCTCAGGTTGTGCACAGGGGCTGGGACTTTCATAGGCTTCAGGCCTGGCAGCGATTTCAGGAGTAGCCAAGGCTGCAGGTGTTGCACACGTTTCGGTTATACTCGAAGTTTCAGGGTTAGCAGGGGTTTCCTGGGAAGCAGAGGTTTTAGGTGTGGAAGAGGCTGTGGGTGTTGAAGAGGTTTCGGCTGTAGCAGAAGTTTCAGGTGTAGCAGAAGTTTCAGGTGTAGCACGGGTTTCATTTACAGTAGAGGCCATGGGTGTTAAAGAGGTTTCAGGTGTAAAAGAGGCTGTGGGCTCTACAGAGATTTCAGGTGTTGCAGAGGTTGTGGGGGTAGTAAAGGCTGTGATGGTTGCAGTTTCAGGCATGAAAGAGGTTTCGGTTGTTTCAGAGGCTGCGGGTGTAGCAGAGGCTGTTGAGGTAGCAGAGGTTTCAGGTGTAGCAGAGGTTGTGGGGGTTGCAGAGGTTTCAGGTGTAGCAGAGGTTTCAGGTGTTGCAGAGGCTTCAGGTGTAGCAGAGGTTTCAGGTGTTGCAGAGGTTTCAGGTGTAGCAGAGGCTTCAGGTGTAGCAGAGGCTTCAGGTGTAGCAGAGGCTTCGGGTGTCGCAGAGGCTTCAGGTGTAGCAGAGGCTTCAGGTGTAGCAGAGGTTTCAGGTGTAGCAGAGGCTTCAGGTGTAGCAGAGGCTTCAGGTGTGGCAGAGGCTTCAGGTGTAGCAGAGGTTTCAGGTGTAGCAGAGGTTTCAGGTGTAGCAGAGGTTTCAGGTGTAGCAGAGGCTTCAGGTGTAGCAGAGGCTTCAGGTGTAGCAGAGGTTTCAGGTGTAACAGAGGTTGTGGGGGTTGCAGAGATTTCAGGTGTAGCAGAGGCTTCAGGTGTAGCAGAGATTGTGGGGGTTGCAGAGGTCTCAGGTGTTGCAGAGGCTTCAGGTGTAGCAGAGATTGTGGGGGTTGCAGGGGTTTCAGGTGTTGCAGAGGTTTCAGGTGTAGCAGAGGCTGTTGCCGTTGCAGGTGGAGCACTATTGCATGGAGCCCTTGGGCACTGCCCTGTGGGCTGGGTGGAGGATGACAGGCCGAGGGAATCAGGGGTCGGAGGGGTGGAGGACTGTGGGTGAGAAGGGGCTTCAGGTGCGATTGGAGCACACTCTAAGGCTGAGGCGGGCTTAACCGGTGTGGTGTCGGTGCTGAGCTGCTCCGCTACGACAATAACGGGGGTCTGAGAGGCTGATGTCCCTCCACAGCCGCTAGCCTCCCCCTGGGGCAGCCCTGCTGCCGCTGCCGCTGGGGAGGTGGAGGTGGAGGTGGAAACGGTGGTGGAGGAGGCATCTCTGGCGGAGGCAGCAGGGCTGGGCGGGGCAGAGCGGGGCGGGCTGTGTCCCAGCAGGCTGTACTGACTGAGGGCCAGCGCCGAGGCGTCCAGTAACAGACTGCTGCTCCTCTGACTTGCAGCCTCCTGCACGACTGGTAGAAAGGATGAGAGAGAGAGAGGTAAAGTCAGACGTATAGGCCGATCCCAGTGCTCTGGTTACACCTCGAACTTCTTTCAAGGACCCCCCCCCCCCCCGACTCTGATTTTGCACTCCACTGGAATTTTTCATAGTTGTTCTAAACATTTCAACCTACATAATTTTTTACACAAATTAGTTTGACTTACATACACTTGATTGTAAAGTTTTCAAAAAATGAACAGTGGCAAGACTTGCACTGCTCAGTCAAAGGGAACCTGGAGTGATTCTGTGGTGTTTATATGGAAGCTATGGAATATTGGGTTCACCAGAAGTTTAAAAGCCCTTTTACAATCCTATTTCACGACGGTAGCTCATCGTTATAGGCGCATCTACAGTATTTCATCACAGCTTATCTGGCAACCACACGTAGGCTTCATACCAATGGGCTGCCCTGCCTGCCACTTAATCATGAGACGTTACAGTCCTTCCTAAAGAGCTTTCCCAAATTGAACTTAGTTATGCGGCAATGGAGCGCGTACACAGCTTATATATCATATATATCATCTTATATGTCAGAGTCAGAATCAGAGAGCCAGGGGCGCCTACGCAGACATTTCAGAGCAGACGCAAACTGCCTCACAGTCGTGTGGCTTCCTACCGAAAATGAGAGGCAAAGGCCTTTCAAGACAAAATTCCTTCAAACTATCAGCAGGAAATCATTTGTCTAGCGGAGAAGCAGCTTTCATGTATTCTCATGAGACACACACACACACACACACACACCATGAGATAGTGAACAGCATAAGACATAAGAGAGCTTAAAGGAGAGCTAACTGTGACAAAAAAATACAACTCGGTGTCTATTTGTGCTTCGTTGGAATGAAGGATTTCACCAAAATGAAGCCTGTTGCTATACGGTAGGTTCAAGATATTAGTTGAGTTTGAAAACATTTTTTAAATGTTTGAAAACATTTTTAAGAAAGCATGTTCTAACAAACTATTAATCTAAACAGACAAATGTATACAAATAAAGTAAAATTGTGTGCATACAGTACGTCCAGCCAGTCTTACCCGTTTCTATCTCTTTCCTCAGAATGTCCCTCAGCACGCTGTCATAGATGTTAGGGATCAGGATGAAGCTGCTGTAGTCGGAGAAAATGTACTGCTCGAAGCGCTGCAGCTCCTGTGAGGGAGGCAACAGGAACACGCTTGTAGTGGGAGGCTTTCTGCTGCAGAGACGCGCAGTTTGCAACGTTGGACCCACCGCTCTCCATTTGCTGTCCATTCTCCTGGCGAGAGCAGGCAGCGTGATCTCCAGCAGGGCCTCCTCGAAGAGTCTCCTCTGGACGACCCTGCTGTCGTAGTCCAGCTGCTGCTCACACACACACACACACACACACACACACAAAAGTTTCACTTCCAGACCTAATATCAAAGTCATCACGTGTGTGAGCATGTTGCACACTCAGTAAATGTCCCCGGGTCGACTGCTAACTTGCTCGCCCGGGATCACTTCACAACAACCTCATGGCCAGCAATTCTTAGGCAAATGAACTAAAAACATAAAACACGTACTGTATCTCACCTAAACAGTGGGTGCAGGTCAACTGAGGTTAGTAAAAGAAGCCCGGTAAAGCTAGCACAGGCGCTGTCCATTTTCTACACGGACACACACTCCGTGGATTCCCATCTTGTTTTGTTGTGGTTTAGTCAGTTTGTTTTTAAGCCTCTCATAAATGATGTGTCTGTGAGCCCAAATGGGAGACAGTATCATCCGAATCTTGTATAGGATCCATATAATGTGTCCTCAGAACCTTACTACAGCCTTCCATCTGTTCATTGTCGTACCCGCTTTACCAGGAGGCAATTAATAGTGTCCAATCGGCCTGTACATGCGTGTTTTGAGGCTGCGGGAGGAAACCAGATTAACTGGAGAAAACCCAAGCAGACATAGGGGGGAAACATGCAAAGTCCAAACAGAAAAGCCCTTAGTTTAACGTGGAGTAAGAAGTGGGGACTTTGCCGCTGAGAGGCAACTGCACTAACCCCTCATCCACCGTGTTTCCAACTACAACGTTGCATAGAACCATAACATTTAACAAACATTTCATATCCTCATCGTTTATTTTTGCACAGTGAAACATATCAAACAATCTCCCACACGCAGTGAATACTACAGGAACTTGTGCAAGTCACTCGGACATGGGCAGGCTGCTTTACCTTCAGGACTCTCTCTTTGGCCCTATCCATCTTGACGGGAAGCTGCGAAGGCTGCAGCCTGGACGACGACTGCAGGAAGAGCTCCAGCGTGTACACGGCGCTGTCCAACAGCTGGGTGAGGCACACCGCGCAAACCGTCAAGACGCCCGTCCCACGCCCCCGCTGAACTCACGCGGCCTCCAGCGGGCCCCTCCTACCTTCTCCATCTCCAGATGCGCAGAGTGGACCAGCCGTTGGGTGTTGCTCAGGCCGAATCTCTGCCTTAAGCCCTTCAGCCGGCCCGACAGGTGCTCCGCCTGCCTGTAGCACTCGTCCAGGTTGATGGCGCGCAAAGCAGACAGCGCCTGCAACGCGCACACGCGTGCGATCGTGAACTTGCGTAGTGCTTTCACGACTACCACTGCCGCACCTGACCCCAGTCGTGCGTCCCTCACCATCTTCGCCTCTCCTGTTCCTCCGTTGCTGTGCGCCAGGGCTGGTGCCATCTCGGCCTGCAGCGCCTGCTGCATCCCCTGAATCCCCGCACTGATGTTTTCCGCTAGCGCTTCCAGGATAGAGGACAGGTAGGGCGCCACGCACTCACCGCACACGGCCTCGGCCTCCACGGACAAACTTGCTGGAAGGCACAATGCACGCATATTCGAGACCAAACGTCGAGCTGCCCGGCGCCCTGACTGGTACCAAATAGCAGTAGCCCCCCGGTATTGATCTGGCCGCAATGTCGTTTTACACTTGTGTTCAGAGTTCAGGAGTGGACAAGCCGTACCTTTGACCTTTCCCTCCAGGAAACAGAGAGACGAGACGATCTGGTCCAAGTCGGACCTGATCAGTGCCTGATTGGCCGCCGCCGTGTGACGGCATTCTGCCCTCAGAGCCTCCAGACTGGCGGCGAGCTGCTCCAGCACCAGAGCAAAGGTGGCCTGCACTGTCTGCGCAGTTTCACATCACATTGTAATGTCGTGTTAGATGAAGGGAATGCAACTGTGTTCAGGGTTACAAGACTTCATAGGAGAGAAGAGTGAAAATGAGAACTGGAATAGAAATGTGGGGGCCACACAATAAGCTGGGCACACGTGATTCAGTCATGAGGTTTTTAGTGCTGGTATGGCAGTAGACAGTTTCATTTTCATTTAAGCACTGTTTTGCCATTCTCTACATCCTTAGAATGTCTCATCAGTGTTTTGTTGCAATGATGTGGTCAAGTGTTGAACTGTGGCTGGTGCTGCTGTTGAAATAAGAGAATATAAAGAGTGACTCTGCGGGCTGTGAAAGAAAACAGGAACCAACCAAAAGCCTTTTGGTTGCATTTCATCTGCTTCATTGCCCCCTCTGATGATGCAGAAGATCATTATCATATAATATATCCTAGATGCCTCACGAACTCTAGGAGCCCGGCTGATGGCGGACCATGTCCCTGGCCTGTGGCTCTCTCCTGCCCTGCGCTGCATCCGTGTGTCAGTCAACTCACTGCTATCCACTGTCGTATCCTCTCACTCTTCTTGCCCTTTACTCTTGACTGGAGCTGACTCTGCAACCATGGCAGCACGTCCTCCATCACCTGGGAGGCCAGCACCTACACATGCAAGCACACCGTTCAAGCAAGACGATGCAAGACCAACGACAAAGAAAGGAAGGTCTCTCTCTCTCTGTGCGGGAGTATTTGTGAGGGTGCATACACTGACCTTTTCCTCAGGGCCCAGAAGTTTTTCCCAGCTCTCATAGCACCCTTTCTGCTGTAGGTACAGGCGGAGGGCTTGGACAAACGCCTGGCTCTCGTAGCTTGAAGCACACCAGGGATCTGCAGGAGGTGTAGGTCCGGTTATTGTTCACCGAGTTGTTATAGATGTAATGTTGTTGTCAGGCAGGCGATTGGAGGCCACCAAATCGAACACTTCTTTACCTTCAATATAGTGAGGGATCTCTCTGGATATGATCATGCATCAACTAACAGCTCAAAAAGCTACAGAACGCTGACTTCTTTTTTATATTTTATATTGATATTTTGGAAATACTGCATTTGACAAAACATTAATGATGGTTGTGTAATTGAAACAATATCATATGAGAGACAAGCAGATCTTTCCTATCTACCTTATGCAATGAGACACACAAGCAATATCTGACTGATGCATCTTATTCCTCTATGCTACAGAACACTATTGTGGGTAAACCGGCAAAATGACTATTCAAATACTGTGAACGAACTATTGCCTATACGTTGAGCCTTAAGTCGTCATAACGTTACTGGCAATAAAACCGAGGTTTTTGTCTTTGGACTCGACAGCGAATACGGTTGACAAACCTCTATAAACCCTACAAATCCCCCTCTTTGAACAATATTTAAGGTACTTTAGGGAAATTATTGTTACTTTCCCTCTTTGTGGTTTGAGGGTTACGGTTTAGGCCTCCCCTTCCCCCTGTCTGTCCACTCACTTGTGACCGACGCCACTGTGGCCACTGTGGACTGTAGCTTCCTCCTCGTCTCTAAAAGAACCATTTGCAGCATCTCCAACCAGCTACGAGCCGCGTGAGCCACGGGACGCTCCGACACCTGGATTCAGCCAATGCATATGCCGTTTGTACGGATTGTGGAGTCCACATCAAGCTAAGCCTCACGCACGTCTGTTGCAAACTCGCGGAGTTGGCGGGGTGAAATAGAATCGCCGACTCGCACGTCGAAGATTCCCGATGTTCAGTCCGCTACCTGGCGAGACGAAAGCTGCTGCCAGCTGCCGAGGCAACTTGCACGAATAGGAAAACCGAGTTTGGTCCGAAAGGGTCCAGTTGTGGGCCACACAATAGTGCCCGGCACAGCGTCGGGCAGCCACCCTGTGTGGGCGTGCCGGCATGAGCCATTCCCCTCGCACGCCTCGCAATCTTTCCACCGTCTCCTGCAGAAACTATGGATTACCTGCTTATTCCGACTGGCAACGTAAAACAGGTAGTCAAGTGTCCTAAGAGTCAAGCTTTCGAGGCACCTAATACATGCTCGACGCTCTGTTTGGCACTCGTGCGTTTCCGTGCGTTCGCTGGCTTCCTGTCGCTACGGGAGGATGTCACGGTGGCTGCACAGATAGGACTGCGTTTTCACAACCCCCCTGCTGAGAACAACCCGGGTGTTTCTTCTTGCGTATACGAGCCAACCACAGAGGAAGTCGACCGCTCTAATATTTTTATCTGTCGCCGGGGCAATGGCCGCCGCAGGAGTGACAAACTGCAGGCGAGCCACCCACTATGACTAAAATGTTACTTACCCAGTCCTGAGCACGGCCACGGACCTCTTCTTTTTATTGATCCATCACTGTTGTTATTGTTTTTTTTTACCAGAACACAATTTGTTTGCCTGTTTTAACCAGTAAGTGAAAGTTAATATTCCTTGGAAAACAATGATAAAAAACAGAGCAAAATGTCTGTGATGTTTGTGAAGTAGTATGACAGAGTCACATATCACTAGTTCTCAATCAACAGGAAGTTGTGTGATGTCCATCAAGAAAGTGTGTATATAGTGTGTGTGTGTACACACACACACACATATATATATATCTATATCTATATCTAAATATGTGTGTATATATATATATATATATATATATATATATATAGAGAGAGAGAGAGAGAGAGAGAGTCTCCTCTCTGGAGGCTTTCCAGCAACATTCACCCAAGACTGTAAACCACTCTTGTGTAGAGTGAATGTTATTTGTTATTTCTCATCCCCCTCATTCAAATTCCTTCATATTCGTCTATAGTACTCACAACTTTTCGTGCCATGCTGTTCATACTAGGGGTACAAAACCATAATGACAATGTCCACTTATTCTTATCTCATTCAATTTTTAGAATCTATTTATTACTGTTTTTTCATTGTCTTTTACAATTGCTTGATAGCTGCTGACTACCTAATTTTCCCAGTGGTTGGATTATTAAAAGTTGATTGACTGAGTGATTGATAATGGAAATGTAAGCAACCGTAGCCACTTGACATTAGTATTTAACATTATTCTCTTTTTAATTAATTAATGTATATTTCAGACATAGGTAAAAAATGGGGTCACAGAAAAAAATGTGTACGTGTTTGTGTTTTACCAAGGTTGCAGTGTCTGATGCATTTCTTGAGGGCAGACAGGAAGTGATCTCTTTTGTCTTCCTGTTGGAAAAGGAAGCAGGTGTGGCCCCCATAAAGTAGGTGTAGGTACACAGCAAAGGCATCTGGGGATGGCACCAAGGAAGAAGAGTCCGCCTTCACGTCTAGACACATACAGAAACCATAGTTAGAGTGTGTCTGACCACATTTTACCTGAGCCATGAGTTAAGCAAAATGAACAGAGCTAAGATTGGTTAATTTGCACCAATTTACGTGCGTTGCATATGATTTGTGTAAAGAAAATCCCTGAGTGAATGAATAGTGAATGGTGGTTGTACAAAAACTGAACCTTTATTAATCACATGCATGTGATGACTCACATGCTACAATGCAATTCAAGTGCATAATTACAAGACACAACTAAACAATACAAACAAATCAATAGGTACAACCAGTGAGTATTCCTGCACAGGTTTTCTCTAGGTGAGCTCTGGACTCCTCCTCTGTAGTGAATACACTGCCTCCTGCTGCCTGGAAGACCAGTTTAGCTGCAGCTCCACGACTGAACACCTGCAGGAGAAGGAGAAGGTCTTTACCTGTCATAAACATCATTTCAATTGTGGGTGAGAGGAAAGTGTGTGTGTGTGTGTGTGTGTGTGTTACCTCAGAGTTTTCATATATTTCCACTTTGTAGTCTCTTCTCAAGACAATGTATCTTTCCCTGAATTTCTTCCCCTGCTCATCCCAACAGGAGATCATCACACAATCCTGGTAGAAGACATCATCTGGAGCATATATAGGCTGTATGTATGTATACACATACACACACACACACACACACACACACACACACACAGAAAGAGAGAGCAAGGGATATTTACTCTGATCTTAACTGAGCATAGATTCGATGTCATTGGGGGAATCCAGAGTGACAGGTGTAGCTACCCCATGTTTGAGCAGTAAGCCCTTCTCCTCTCTCTTTGGTTCCACCTCCTGGTGTAAGTGCGTGAAGTAGGCGGCGGAATACTGCTGACGGTATGTCACACTGAAGCTCTGGAATTCACTGGTGACAATTTCTAGATGCGCACACAAATACAAATACACGTTCAGAATTGACACACTGGTACTTTCGATGCATGCAATTTGTCTCAGACTGAATAACGTGGTTGTTTTTCAATCGTGACATGCATAGTTTGGTCATTCAGCCTTAATAAAGAAAGGGTGTACAGTAAAGAATATGAGAGTAATACTCTTTAGTGCTGTAGATTGTATTGAATGTGTAATATCAAAGTGGAGACTTACTGATATACACTGAACCACCAGGCTGAAAAACAGCTCAATCACAAGAACCATGACTGAACCTCTACGCTTCCCTTTTGCCACAACTTCTGTATCATTAGAATCTCTGTCATTTTCTGATAACCTCGAGGTCGTAGCACTCTAAAATAGCTTTGCTGTTGCCTCTGCAGCTCTGCAAAGAACCTAGGTGTTGGTTCTGACCGAGACTTGTCACTCAGCTGCCATTTAAAACACATCTCAAGCACTGCCTATTTCCCCCCCTCACAACATTGCAAAAATAAGACGTATACTCTAGACGTCGCAGAGAAGTGAGTCCATGCCTTTGTTACTTCCAGGGTGGACGACCACAACTCCTTTGCTAACTGGCTGTTCTAACGGGTCTCTGTGAACTTTGCAGCTCGTCCAGAACAGGGCAGCTTGTGTTCTGACAAACACTAGAGAGAGAGATCTTTCATATCTCTCCGGTTCTGGCCTCTCCGCACTGGCTTCCTGTACTATATCGAACACAGTTCCAAATCTTTCTCCTTACATGCAAGGCCCTTAATGGCCTTGCACCTTCTAGAATGCTGCATTCTTTTGAATGAAGGCCTGCTTGTGGTTCCCCCTGGACTTTTTGGATGGTTCTTCTCTTCACCTTCTACTCCTCCACATTACATGAGGCTCTACTCGGTATAGTTTCTGGAGCCGTTTGGAGAGTGTGATGGACCCGGGTCCATCCTGGGTGTTCTGGATGGTTCTGCAACTCGTCTCCTCCTTCCTTATTTCATGAAGTGCTAAAGGGTGTCATTTCTGGGGCTGTTTGGCCAACATGGTGGACCCCGGACCTTTACCATGGACCCAATAAACTCATATAATTACTGCCTCTATCCCTATACACTTGCCCCAACGTAATACTGATTTAAAATGTCATTATCGGCACAGTCAAAAGTGTACAATTGGAAAATACCCGCTGGAAAATACGTATATCATGACGTCTACACTAAGCTTAGTTTGTAATTTTGGACGGGACCAATCTGCGCACACAAGTGTCATACAAATGTTAAATGCTTGTCAGAGAATGTGGATTGGCATCGTATCTGATCCGGTGGATCCCGATCCCGGTCATGAACTGCTGTTTATCCCCTGCTGTTTACAGCATGCAACCATTATCACACGTTGTTTGGGTCACCCCGTGGCCTGACTTCAATCACACACACACACACACAGATCAGACAACCCATGATAATGTAATAGTTGGAAATGGCTGTAATTAGATTTCGGTTTACAGTGGACGTTGGCGGCAGGATGTGATCGTGACGATAACACGTATAGGAATGCAGAGAATGCAAAGCCTCGCTCGCGATGCGCTTCGTGCCTGGGAATTTCACCCCACGTTCAGTCACTATGACTTTGTTCCGACCGGTGACCCAGTGACACCCATGACCCTATTTCTAAATAAATATAAATATAATTACCGCCACTGCTATGCATGTAATTGGCACGGTGTGGTCTGGCTGTGGGTCACAGACATACGCCACCTGTTCATTCCACTTGGTCAGGCTTTTCCCCTCCTCACTACTCATCCACCTAACTTTCAATGAAATCATTTTTGTTTCTCAGAGCTACGTCATGTGCTAAGTCGTGTGTGAAACGGTGCAGGAAGCATCAAAGATTTCTAGACTGCATGAAAGAATGCTGGATGAAAGGAGGATACAGCACTAAACTCTTGTTTTACCTTTGATGTGGGCGCTTTTGGCCTCGTCCAATAAACCGGAGGTGGACGCTCCCATGTCGCCCGTCTTCCTTCTTCACAGGGGTCTTCAGCAGAGGTCCGTCATCTGAACACTGAAAGAGCATCAACAGGCAAGCGATGCCTAAATGAGCTGCGCTGAGGGTTTCACTTTGCTCATTTCCTCTGCTGCGCTCTTCTTCTTTCCTTCTTCTTTCAGTCAGCCAGTGTGCGGTGAGCTGGGAGGGGCTAGTGAAGCGCGAGAAGCTCGCAGCACAAGCTCACGGCGGTCTCATCGACTCCAACATCACATACAGTGTCACAGCTGCCCCCCCCCCGCCCAGTTGTATTGTACGGGAACACAAATGTAATATCGTGAAAAGGGTGAAACTCTTGCTTTGGTTTCAAAATATTAATCTATTCTTAATTATCTTAAAAGAAATATCTAATATAACTAAACTTTCCAAAAGAAAAAAAATCAGCAAGTAAAAGAAAACACACTGCTCATCTTGTTATTTTTCCCATGAAGATTTCCATGAATTGTTGATTAGGAGAGGGAAAGGGAAAATGTTTGAAATTGAAATCTGAAACTGAGTGAAAAGTTTAATAGTTCCTAATGGAGTGTGTGTGTGTGTGTGTGTGTGGGGTGTTAAATGTGTCAGAATTTTTATGATTTACTGTAATTTATGTGGTGTGTATATTATATTCTATATTGTAATACAACAGACATGATTGAAACATGATATATGATAAATTATAAATATTTATGATATAACATAAATATTGAAAACATTACCGGTACAAATCACAATTACATACAATTATTTATCTGAAAGTGCAAAAAAAAAAAAAATCGATGCCCAGCTTCTAATTCAGGTGCTGGTAGCTGCAGGATTAGGTAGACATCCAAAGCAAAAAAGCAACAACAACACGTTTCGCCTCCAGCATCGTCAGGAACTACCCGAGCGCTCTCAGGCGTGACTGAATCCTTTTCAGTCACGTGCTCTCTCAATCACATGGTCTCTCACCGAAAGATTTTTGATGTCCAAATCACGATATAATAGCACTGTCGTATTATTGATCGTGTTGTACCATTGTACTTTTAACACTTATCGTACTGCGTCTTGCACGCTTCACATTTCGCCGTTTACATCGCACCTAAAAACAATACGACTTTAAGGGTACGATCGGGTGACTGAAAAGTGTTCAGTCGCACCTGAGAGTGCTCAGGAACCTGATGATGCTGGGGGTGAAACGCAGCGCTGTAGACCTTCTCCACACAACTATTTATCTTACAATGACTGTGAACAATAACATACATAACCAAGGTTTTTTTTTACAGTCTTTCTTACAGCACTTTTATAGATACTACACACATTATATTTGACATAACTGTATGCGCTTTTCCCACTCTGAGATGGTCTGTCCCGACGCTGGACAACACCGTTTTCCCTTCACCTGCGCATGGCCAGTGAGCTTGGTTTTTTTTTCCTGTCCACAGGTTCTCATTGGGAACGAGAAGTGCTCTCTCTCTTTTTCGGCCTTTTTTTTTTGGTAGGCTCCGCTTGTGCGAGACGCACTCGATCTTCCCGAGCTGCCTTCCTCATTCGCCATTCCCGTCGCCGATTTAGCGAAGCCTGTGGCAGCTGGAGTGGTGGAGAAGCTTGGGCCAGAGGTGTTGCTGGTGCTATAACTGGTACTGGTGCTATTGCTGGTGGTCTTGGAACGAGGACTCTTGAAGCTGGTCTTCTTGGTGAAGGTGATGTAAAGGCTGTTCGTCAGGAGGTCTTGGAAAAGGTGATGCTGGAACCACTGGTCTTAGACCGGCTACTGTAATGGACTGTCGCGGCGGAGCTGGTGATGAAGGAGGGGATGGCTTGTGAGCAGAGCTGCCCTGCGAGTGAGTCACTCCAGTCGCTCTGGCGGATTGATGGTAGAGACTCATTGCCTCACCCTCCCGGTTTTCGGGATCCACAAGCTCCATGACTTCATGCCCGTATGTGGCTGGCAGAGATGGACGACCCCTGGGCTCCAGGAGAGAGTCCCGTGCAGAGTGGATCTGCGGAGGAAGCTGTACCCACTGTAGTAGAGTGTCCCGGTCAGCTCTCTTTTGTCTTTCATGTAACTTTGAGAAATAAAAATCAAAATAAAAAGTAAAATGTTTGTCAGTGTTTTTTTAATAAGATCTCCATGTCTTACTGAATGACCACCCAAAAACCAATGAGGGATTTCATTCATCTAGGTTTTCTTTCTAGTGTCATTTCCTCCTACATTTTGAAGTTCCAACTCCAGGTTCCAGGTCACTTGCCCTTCCTCCTGTGTCGTCTGTCACCTGCAACTCCTCGCCCTGATTGCGTTACACCTGTCCCTAATCACTGGTACTTTAAGTCTGTGTCTCCTGTGTGTCTCGTGCCAGTGCGCCTTGTATGTTTGTTGGTTCGAATGCCTGCTAGTACTCCATGGTGTGCTCTGTGCTAGAGCTCCTGCTCCATGTTTCATGTTTATCAAGACTCTTAGTTTTCTCGTTGGGGACACGATCGCCATCCTCTTGTCTCATTTGTGTTCACTAGTGCTAGCTGTGTGTCCACCATTTGTCTTGTCTCAATAAATTCACCTTTTCACTAGCTTTGTTTGAGTCCACAGTCCTATTATTACTTCTTAGACACGGTCTTAGTCAGCCCGTTGTGACACCTTTCAGCAGCTTGCTGACCAGGTGGGGAGCCACTGTGCTTTGTGAAGCATGCCACAGCCCTGGCATAGTCTCATTATTAATACTCGTATTTTTTGGTTCAGAATTTTTAAAGGCCTTCTCTGAAGGCGTAGAAGGCCTGTTGGCCTCCTTCGGCTGCTGAATGTCACTCGTCCCACTCGAAGATGCAATTAGGCAACTTAGAGCAAAAAGTACCATACAGGGGATGGTGCTCTGGAGTAAGGCCATTAGTGAAGCGCCCCATGAAATGAAAAATGTCACGCCTCACTGTTGACGTCGATGGCCGAGACAACTGGGAACTGGGCTCACACCTGTACAGAAAAGTGACAAATTGTAAATAAATACATCTAGTCAGGCCATTATGAGCTTCACTGATCTCCCGTCAAAAGAGTTTACTATCAAACCGATAACAATAACACATTATGGAGGGCACATACCTGTGTCACTGCAGCAATCCCTGTCCATGTAATATCATCTGGCTGTTCCTCTCCAGCATCGTCATATCTTTTTACAATGACTTGACTTGCTTGTCAAGGCCAGCTACTTCTCCAGTGGTCAGCACGCAATTAAGGACATGGCCATATTCGCTACCAATGTTTGCCATCCACGCCGATGTGCTTTCAATTCCGCCAGCATGTTTTTTTGCGATCTACCAAAAGATTACTACATATAAGAATGAAAAATAAAGCCACACTTAAAAAAACAAATGGAAATCATATTCATAGAGGTTAACATTTACCCTTTTTGTGGAATCCAACTTTAGGATTCCGCCGAATGTCGATGTAATGGCAGCCTTAAGTTCATTATGGTCGTTTAGGATGTCATTGGCATGGGCTGTTTCGCACCAATGTGCAAGTGGCAGGGGATTAAAGGGTGGTGGCTGTGGGTAAGGCACCTCCGACTTGGTGCACAAGCATGACTTTTTGTGGAGTTCACAATCAGTCAGGTAGTCTATTGTGCACCTTTCCATACTCCTTGCTATGGAATTCCTGCAGGGCTTGCTGAATAGAACTGGAGCTATTCCCAGCTGTCCTGGGCTTTCATAGTGTAATACACTTCCTGTCCAGTGCCAGTTGAACTGTCAGTACGGCTGGGAATTTATTCCTATTGGAGGGATTCAACTGCTGCAGGAAGTCTGCTCCAAGGACAGACAGGAAGTTTGCATTTATTGCATCTCGGATAGTCGCCTCCCACCAAATAATATTTGGAGTCAATGACAGGTACCTCTCTGACCCTTATATAAATGCCCCCATGGTGCAATTTTACATTGTAGTGTATGCATTTCAAAGGAATGCCCCACATTCTCATAGGGGCCCAGAGAAACATCCGCTGCCTGTAGTAGGAGTTTGGATCAGGAGGTGATGACACTGACCAGCAGGGGTTTGGTGGGTCAAACCAGTTTTGCTTCAGATCTTGCTTCAGTTGTCTTGTGCTTTCACAAAGGCACTGATCCATTCCTGGTCAGCTGGCTTGATCTGGAACTGCTTCGGAAGGAAATCCGGCCAGTTCACCGTGGGAGGCTGCAGAGTTCTGTTCAATTCTTGCCTTGGCGTTGGTGCCGTTTGTAATTTGGTGGTTGTAGAAGGAGCAGAGCAGGAGGTGTGTTCCTGAGGAGTGGCAGGAGGATCCTCAAACTCAGCAGGTGGGTCTGCCACTAAACTGCTGGATAGATGGGCAGCTTCAATATGCTGTCGCAGACCAATAGTGCCCCAGGTGCCCCGACTGTTCCTTCACATGATGGTCTGACAAATGCTGACTGTTGACCTCTGTGTTGCATAAAGAGCATTTGAATTCTGTAGCCTTGCCTGCACTGGTGGTGCTCGGGCCTGGCTGAGCACTGGTGTTTCGAAAGTTTTTGCACATGGGACTATGCTTGGGCCTGGCTGGGTGCTGGTACTTGGGATAGTTTTTGCACATGGGACGGTGCTTGGGCCTGGCTGGGTGCTGGTACTTGGGATAGTTTTTGCACATGGGACGGTGCTTGGGCCTGGCTGGGTGTTGGTACGTGGGATGCCACTTGGCTGACGGACTGCACTGGCAGCTGGTAACTGTGACTGCTCAGCTGAATGAGGGGAAATGGGTTGACATCAAACATTTTGTTCTGTCAGCACTACACTACCATACAAAGTATGATGTACTTGTGATGATTCATCGGTGTATGATAAAAATTACAGTATTTGTATCAAATTTGAAAAGAAAAAGAATTTAAAACATTGATGTGATGATTTAGTGTTGTTGCTTACCTCATGATATCCACATTTACACTGAATCCTTCCACCAAAAATGTCAAATTTTCTGACGATCAAGTTCAGCAGTGGTGTCAAAGGACATGCTTGGATCCTCTGCATGACAGACCTCCATCTCCTGGACCTCGGCCTCTGGCCTGTGCCGAATTTATGCTTTCCCTGGGCGTAGAGGCAACATCAATCAGATTTTCCTGATTTTGGCATGTCTGCGATTATTAGGAATAAAATATGGGAAAACAATTTGTTAAGATAGGTAGTGTAAAGCACCGGCTGGAAGAGCACACGCACACAATAGAGTAAGAGAGACAAATGGGAAGAACAGAAAATCACCTGGGACCAAAGGTCGCCGCAGGGAAACAGTACGAAGTACAACTGACAACACTGAAACAAAAATGAGCCTGGAACCCTTAAGGTCTCCGCAGGACAAACGACACTAAACAGAAAACAAAGGATAACCTGGGACCCCCTGGTCACCGCAGGTGCAAACAAACAAAACAGAGCGTTGAAGCCACTGTCTGGCAGCTCATGTGAGCTCATCTCACAAGCGAGTAGATATACCTGGCTGATGAGCCAGCTGCCAGCCAATCAGGAACAGGAACCAATCATACAGGCCTCAGCCAATCAGACTCACAGGAACAGGTACGCACACAGACAGGATCATGACAGATGGGTTGTTTTTTTTTTTACGTTTTGATAATAATTTATTTAATTGGCTCTAGAGGTCTGTACAGACTAAGTAGTGAGAATTGTCACGAAATACTAGCTTCTCTCCAGTACTCTTGATTCATCCCTAGATGTACTGTCCTCTGTTCTGCTTAATGTCAAGGGAGCAGCGATCAATAGATGAACAGTGATTAGCATAAAAGGTTGACAAAGTAAGCGATTCAATTCACATTTTTTTTAGGTCATAACCTCACAAACTCATCAAAGACCAGAACCAGCATAACACTGATGTGGTTACAAACTATGAACTTGATCTTCCCATTCTACGTACTTGCAGCAATGTTTCCCCTTAAAATCAGGTCCTACCGAGATTTGAACTCGGATCGCTGGATTCAAAGTCCAAAGTGCTAACCATTACACCATAGAACCACAAGAGAGGAGGATCTTGCTGGGTTCACGGACACTCACTAAACTCACTTCAGAATCATCAATAACCAGACAGTCTTTAGTTTGGGGTCTAAGTTGGGATTCAAAGACTGTCACCGGCCAGGGGTGGGCCAGCCAACGATCATGAGATGTTTTCTAACAGCTATAAGATGACATACTCCATCATCTAAAAGTAAGATTCATGAAAATGAATAATTTCTTTGAAATGTGAATAAGAGTGACAAATGGAAGAAATCTTAAATTGAAAAGACATCAACATCAATTCCTCAAATTGCTTCTGGTGGACACCGAAACTGGTTGCAAATCACTTCGGAATCATCAAAGACCACACAGTCTTTGATTTTAAGGACTGTCATTGTCCCATTTTGATATTGTTGGCAGTCAGTTTACCTCATGTGGACATGATCTTCCCTTTCTACGTACTTGCAGCAATGTTTCCCCTTAAAATCAGGTCCTACCGAGATTTGAACTCGGATCACTGGATTCAGAGTCCAGAGTGCTAACCATTACACCATAGAACCACAAGAGAGGACGATCTTGCTGGGTTCACGGACAATCACTAAACTCACTTCAGAATCATCAATAACCAGACATTCTTTGGTTTGGGGTGAAAGTTGGGATTCAAGGATAGTCACCGGCTGGGGTGGGGCAGCCAATGATCATGAGATGTTTTCTAGCAGCTATCAAATGACATACTCCCTCATCTAAAAGTAGCATTAGTGAAAAAGACTGATTTCTTTGAAAAGTCGGTAAGAGTGACAAATGGAAGAAATCTTAAATTGACAAGAGTTCAACATCAATTCCTCGAATTGCTTCTGGTGGACACTGAAACTGGCTGCAAATCACTTCAGAATCATCAAAGACCAGACAGTCATTTGTTTTGGGATGAAGGACTGTCATTAGCCCATTTTGATGTTATTCGCAATCAGTTTACCTTAGGCGGACATGATCTTCCAACTCTACGTACTTGCAGCAATGTTGCCCCTTAAAATCAGGTCCTACCGAGATTTGAACTCGGATCGCTGGATTCAGAGTCCAGAGTGCTAACCATTACACCATAGAACCACAAGAGAGGAGGATCTTGCTGGGTTCACGGACACTCACTAACCTCACTTCAGAATCATCAATAACCAGACAGTCTTTAGTTTGGGGTCAAAGTTGGGATTCAAGGACTGTCACCAGCTGGGGTGGGCCAGCCAATGATCATGAGATGTTTTCTAGCAGCTATCAAATGACATACTCCCTCATCTAAAAGTAGCATTCGTGAAAAAGACTGATTTCTTTGAAAAGTCGATAAGAGTGACAAATAGAAGAAATCTTAAATTGACAAGACATCAACATCAATTGCTCTACTTGCTTCTGGTGGACACTGAAACTGGCTGCAAATCACTTCAGAATCATCAAAGACCAGACAGTCATTTGTTTTGGGATGAAGGACTGTCATTAGCCCATTTTGATGTTATTCGCAATCAGTTTACCTTAGGCGGACATGATCTTCCAACTCTACGTACTTGCAGCAATGTTGCCCCTTAAAATCAGGTCCTACCGAGATTTGAACTCGGATCGCTGGATTCAGAGTCCAGAGTGCTAACCATTACACCATAGAACCACAAGAGAGGAGGATCTTGCTGGGTTCACGGACACTCACTAACCTCACTTCAGAATCATCAATAACCAGACAGTCTTTAGTTTGGGGTCAAAGTTGGGATTCAAGGACCGTCACCGGCTGGGGTAGGGCAGCCAATGATCATGAGATGTTTTCTAGCAGCTATAAGATGACATACTCCTTCATCTAAAAGTAAGATTAGTGAAAAAGCCTACTTTCTTTGAAATGTCGATAAGAGTGAAAAATAGAAGAAATCTTAAATTGGCAAGACATCAACATCAATTCCTCTAACTGCTTCTGGTGGACACTGAAACTGGTTGCAAATCACTTCAGAATCATCAAAGACCAGACAGTCATTTGTTTTGGGATGAAGGACTGTCATTAGCCCATTTTGATGTTATTCGCAATCAGTTTACCTTATGTGGACATGATCTTCCCATTCGACGTACTTGGAGCAATGTTTCCCCTTAAAATCAGGTCCTACCGAGATTTGAACTCGGATCGCTGGATTCAGAGTCCAGAGTGCTAACCATTACACCATAGAACCACAAAAGAGGAGGATCTTGCTGGGTTCACGGACACTCACTACACCACACTTCAGAATCCACAAAAACAATGCGGTCTTTGGTTTGGAGTGAAAGTTGGGATTCAAGGACCGTCACCGGCTGGGGTAGGGCAGCCAATGATCATGAGATGTTTTCTAGCAGCAATCAAATGCCATACTGCATCTAAAAGTAAGATTAGTGAAAAAGCCTACTTTCTTTGAAATATCGATAAGAGTGACAAATGGAAGAAATCTTAAATTGACAAGACATCAACCCTCTAATTGCTTCTGGTGGACACCGAAACTAGTTGCAAATCACTTCGGAATCATCAAAGACCACACAGTCATTTGTTTTGGGATGAAGGACTGTCATTATCCCATTTTGAGATTGTTGGTAATCCGTTTACCTTATGTGGACATGATCTTCCCATTCTACGTACTTGCAGCAATGTTTCCCCTTAAAATCAGGTCCTACCGAGATTTGAACTCGGATCGCTGGATTCAGAGTCCAGAGTGCTAACCATTACACCATAGAAGCACAAAAGAGGAGGATCTTGCTGGGTTCACGGACACTCACTACACCACACTTCAGAATCATCAATAACCAGACATTCTTTGGTTTGGGGTGAAAGTTGGGATTCAAGGACAGTCACTGGCTGGGGTGGGCCAGCCAATGATCATGAGATGTTTTCCAAAAGCTATCACATGCCATACTGCATCTAAATGTAAGATTAGTGGAAAAGCCTACTTTCTTTGAAATATCGATAAGAGTGACAAATAGAAGAAATCTTAAATTGAAAAGACATCAACCCCTCTAATTGCTTCTGGTGGACACCGAAACTGGTTGCAAATCACTTCGGAATCATCAAAGACCACACAGTCATTTGTTTTGGGATGAAGGACTGTCATTCGCCCATTTTGATGTTATTCGCAATCAGTTTACCTTACGTGGACATGATCTTCCAACTCTACGTACTTGCAGCAATGTTACCCCTTAAAATCAGGTCCTACCGAGATTTGAACTCGGATCACTGGATTCAGAGTCCAGAGTGCTAACCATTACACCATAGAACCACAAGAGAGGAGGATCTTGCTGGGTTCACGGACACTCACTAACCTCACTTCAGAATCATCAATAACCAGACAGTCTTTAGTTTGGGGTCAAAGTTGGGATTCAAGGACTGTCACCAGCTGGGGTAGGGCAGCCAATGATCATGAGATGTTTTCTAGCAGCTATCAAATGACATACTCCCTCATCTAAAAGTAGCATTCGTGAAAAAGACTGATTTCTTTGAAAAGTCGATAAGAGTGACAAATAGAAGAAATCTTAAATTGACAAGACATCAACATCAATTCCTCTACTTGCTTCTGGTGGACACTGAAACTGGCTGCAAATCACTTCAGAATCATCAAAGACCAGACAGTCATTTGGATTGGGGTGAAAGTTGGGATTCAAGGACAGTCACCGGCTGGGGTAGGGCAGCCAATGATCATGAGATGTTTTCTAGCAGCTATAAGATGACATACTCCTTCATCTAAAAGTAAGATTAGTGAAAAATCCTACTTTCTTTGAAATGTCGATAAGAGTGAAAAATAGAAGAAATCTTAAATTGGCAAGACATCAACATCAATTCCTCTAACTGCTTCTGGTGGACACTGAAACTGGTTGCAAATCACTTCAGAATCATCAAAGACCAGACAGTCATTTGTTTTGGGATGAAGGACTGTCATTAGCCCATTTTGATGTTATTCGCAATCAGTTTACCTTATGTGGACATGATCTTCCCATTCGACGTACTTGGAGCAATGTTTCCCCTTAAAATCAGGTCCTACCGAGATTTGAACTCGGATCGCTGGATTCAGAGTCCAGAGTGCTAACCATTACACCATAGAACCACAAAAGAGGAGGATCTTGCTGGGTTCACGGACACTCACTACACCACACTTCAGAATCCACAAAAACAATGCGGTCTTTGGTTTGGAGTGAAAGTTGGGATTCAAGGACCGTCACCGGCTGGGGTAGGGCAGCCAATGATCATGAGATGTTTTCTAGCAGCAATCAAATGCCATACTGCATCTAAAAGTAAGATTAGTGAAAAAGCCTACTTTCTTTGAAATATCGATAAGAGTGACAAATGGAAGAAATCTTAAATTGACAAGACATCAACCCTCTAATTGCTTCTGGTGGACACCGAAACTAGTTGCAAATCACTTCGGAATCATCAAAGACCACACAGTCATTTGTTTTGGGATGAAGGACTGTCATTATCCCATTTTGAGATTGTTGGTAATCCGTTTACCTTATGTGGACATGATCTTCCCATTCTACGTACTTGCAGCAATGTTTCCCCTTAAAATCAGGTCCTACCGAGATTTGAACTCGGATCGCTGGATTCAGAGTCCAGAGTGCTAACCATTACACCATAGAAGCACAAAAGAGGAGGATCTTGCTGGGTTCACGGACACTCACTACACCACACTTCAGAATCATCAATAACCAGACATTCTTTGGTTTGGGGTGAAAGTTGGGATTCAAGGACAGTCACTGGCTGGGGTGGGCCAGCCAATGATCATGAGATGTTTTCCAAAAGCTATCACATGCCATACTGCATCTAAATGTAAGATTAGTGGAAAAGCCTACTTTCTTTGAAATATCGATAAGAGTGACAAATAGAAGAAATCTTAAATTGACAAGACATCAACCCCTCTAATTGCTTCTGGTGGACACCGAAACTGGTTGCAAATCACTTCGGAATCATCAAAGACCACACAGTCATTTGTTTTGGGATGAAGGACTGTCATTCGCCCATTTTGATGTTATTCGCAATCAGTTTACCTTACGTGGACATGATCTTCCAACTCTACGTACTTGCAGCAATGTTACCCCTTAAAATCAGGTCCTACCGAGATTTGAACTCGGATCGCTGGTTTCAAAGTCCAGAGTGCTAACCATTACACCATAGAACCACAAAAGAGGAGGATCTTGCTGGGTTCACGGACACTCACTAAACTCACTTCAGAATCATCAATAACCAGACAGTCTTTGGTTTGGGGTGAAAGTTGGGATTCAAGGACAGTCACTGGCTGGGGTGGGGCAGCCAATGATCATGAGATGTTTTCTAGCAGCTTTCAAATGACATACTCCTTCATCTAAAGGTAGCATTAGTGAAAAAGCCTGATTTCTTTGAAATGTCCATAAGAGTGAAAAATAGAAGAAATCTTAAATTGACAAGACATCAACATCAATTCCTCTACTTGCTTCTGGTGGACACTGAAGCTGGATGCAAATCACTTCAGAATCATCAAAGACCGGACAGTCCTTGATTTTAAGGACTGTCATTATCCCATTCTGATATTGTTGGTAATCCGTTTACCTTATGTGGACATGATCTTCCCTTTCTACGTACTTGCAGCAATGCTTCCCCTTAAAATCAGGTCCTACCGAGATTTGAACTCGGATCGCTGGATTCAGAGCCCAGAGTGCTAACCATTACACCATAGAACCACAAGAGAGGAGGATCTTGCTGGGTTCACGGACACTCACTAAATTCACTTCAGAATCATCAATAACCAGACAGTCTTTAGTTTGGGGTCAAAGTTGGGATTCAAGGACTGTCACCAGCTGGGGTGGGGCAGCCAATGATCATGTGGACATGATCTTCCGACTCTATGTACTTACAGCAATGTTTCCCCTTAAAATCAGGTCCTACCGAGATTTGAACTCGGATCACTGGATTCAGAGTCCAGAGTGCTAACCATTACACCATAGAACAGCAGCATTTTCCTGGGTTCACAGACACTCGCTACACCGCACTTCAGAATCCACAAAAACTAGGCGGTCTTTGGTTTGGAGTAAAAGTTGGGATTCAAGGACTGTCACCGGCTGGGGTAGGGCAGCCAATGATCATGAGATGTTTTCTAGCAGCTATCAAATGACATACTCCTTCATCTAAAAGTAAGATTCGTGAAAAAGCCCACTTTCTTTGAAATGTCGATAAGAGTGAAAAATAGAAGAAATCTTAAATTGACAAGACATCAACATCAATTCCTCTACTTGCTTCTGGTGGACACTGAAGCTGGATGCAAATCACTTCGGAATCATCAAAGACCGGACAGTCTTTGATTTTAAGGACTGTCATTATCCCATTCTGATATTGTTGGTAATCCGTTTACCTTATGTGGACATGATCTTCCCTTTCTACGTACTTGCAGCAATGTTTCCCCTTAAAATCAGGTCCTACCAAGATTTGAACTCGGATCGCTGGATTCAGAGTCCAGAGTGCTAACCATTACACCATAGAACCACAAGAGAGGAGGATCTTGCTGGGTTCACGGACACTCACTAAACTCACTTCAGAATCATCAATAACCAGACAGTCTTTAGTTTGGGGTCAAAGTTGGGATTCAAGGACTGTCACCAGCTGGGGTGGGCCAGCCAATGATCATGAGATGTTTTCTAGCAGCTTTCAAATGACATACTCCTTCATCTAAAGGTAGCATTAGTGAAAAAGCCTAATTTCTTTGAAATGTCCATAAGAGTGACAAATGGAAGAAATCTTAAATTGACAAGAGATCAATATCAATTCCTCTAATTGCTTCTGGTGGACACTGAAACTGGCTGACACTGACTTCAGAATCATTATAGACCAAACAGTCTTTGATTTTAAGGACTGTCAAAATCCCGTTTTGATATTGTTGCTAATCATTTTACCTTATGTGGACATGATCTTCCAACTCTACGTACTTGCAGCAGTGCTTCCCCTTAAAATCAGGTCCTACCGAGATTTGAACTCGGATCGCTGGATTCAGAGTCCAGAGTGCTAACCATTACACCATAGAACCACAAGAGAGGAGGATCTTGCTGGGTTCACGGACACTCACTAAACTCACTTCAGAATCATCAATAACCAGACAGTCTTTAGTTTGGGGTCTAAGTTGGGATTCAAAGACTGTCACCGGCCAGGGGTGGGCCAGCCAACGATCATGAGATGTTTTCTAACAGCTATAAGATGACATACTCCATCATCTAAAAGTAAGATTCATGAAAATGAATAATTTCTTTGAAATGTGAATAAGAGTGACAAATGGAAGAAATCTTAAATTGAAAAGACATCAACATCAATTCCTCAAATTGCTTCTGGTGGACACCGAAACTGGTTGCAAATCACTTCGGAATCATCAAAGACCACACAGTCTTTGATTTTAAGGACTGTCATTGTCCCATTTTGATATTGTTGGCAGTCAGTTTACCTCATGTGGACATGATCTTCCCATTCTACGTACTTGCAGCAATGTTTCCCCTTAAAATCAGGTCCTACCGAGATTTGAACTCGGATCACTGGATTCAGAGTCCAGAGTGCTAACCATTACACCATAGAACCACAAGAGAGGACGATCTTGCTGGGTTCACGGACAATCACTAAACTCACTTCAGAATCATCAATAACCAGACATTCTTTGGTTTGGGGTGAAAGTTGGGATTCAAGGATAGTCACCGGCTGGGGTGGGGCAGCCAATGATCATGAGATGTTTTCTAGCAGCTATCAAATGACATACTCCCTCATCTAAAAGTAGCATTAGTGAAAAAGACTGATTTCTTTGAAAAGTCGGTAAGAGTGACAAATGGAAGAAATCTTAAATTGACAAGAGTTCAACATCAATTCCTCGAATTGCTTCTGGTGGACACTGAAACTGGCTGCAAATCACTTCAGAATCATCAAAGACCAGACAGTCATTTGTTTTGGGATGAAGGACTGTCATTAGCCCATTTTGATGTTATTCGCAATCAGTTTACCTTAGGCGGACATGATCTTCCAACTCTACGTACTTGCAGCAATGTTGCCCCTTAAAATCAGGTCCTACCGAGATTTGAACTCGGATCGCTGGATTCAGAGTCCAGAGTGCTAACCATTACACCATAGAACCACAAGAGAGGAGGATCTTGCTGGGTTCACGGACACTCACTAACCTCACTTCAGAATCATCAATAACCAGACAGTCTTTAGTTTGGGGTCAAAGTTGGGATTCAAGGACTGTCACCAGCTGGGGTGGGCCAGCCAATGATCATGAGATGTTTTCTAGCAGCTATCAAATGACATACTCCCTCATCTAAAAGTAGCATTCGTGAAAAAGACTGATTTCTTTGAAAAGTCGATAAGAGTGACAAATAGAAGAAATCTTAAATTGACAAGACATCAACATCAATTGCTCTACTTGCTTCTGGTGGACACTGAAACTGGCTGCAAATCACTTCAGAATCATCAAAGACCAGACAGTCATTTGTTTTGGGATGAAGGACTGTCATTAGCCCATTTTGATGTTATTCGCAATCAGTTTACCTTAGGCGGACATGATCTTCCAACTCTACGTACTTGCAGCAATGTTGCCCCTTAAAATCAGGTCCTACCGAGATTTGAACTCGGATCGCTGGATTCAGAGTCCAGAGTGCTAACCATTACACCATAGAACCACAAGAGAGGAGGATCTTGCTGGGTTCACGGACACTCACTAACCTCACTTCAGAATCATCAATAACCAGACAGTCTTTAGTTTGGGGTCAAAGTTGGGATTCAAGGACCGTCACCGGCTGGGGTAGGGCAGCCAATGATCATGAGATGTTTTCTAGCAGCTATAAGATGACATACTCCTTCATCTAAAAGTAAGATTAGTGAAAAAGCCTACTTTCTTTGAAATGTCGATAAGAGTGAAAAATAGAAGAAATCTTAAATTGGCAAGACATCAACATCAATTCCTCTAACTGCTTCTGGTGGACACTGAAACTGGTTGCAAATCACTTCAGAATCATCAAAGACCAGACAGTCATTTGTTTTGGGATGAAGGACTGTCATTAGCCCATTTTGATGTTATTCGCAATCAGTTTACCTTATGTGGACATGATCTTCCCATTCGACGTACTTGGAGCAATGTTTCCCCTTAAAATCAGGTCCTACCGAGATTTGAACTCGGATCGCTGGATTCAGAGTCCAGAGTGCTAACCATTACACCATAGAACCACAAAAGAGGAGGATCTTGCTGGGTTCACGGACACTCACTACACCGCACTTCAGAATCCACAAAAACAATGCGGTCTTTGGTTTGGAGTGAAAGTTGGGATTCAAGGACCGTCACCGGCTGGGGTAGGGCAGCCAATGATCATGAGATGTTTTCTAGCAGCAATCAAATGCCATACTGCATCTAAAAGTAAGATTAGTGAAAAAGCCTACTTTCTTTGAAATATCGATAAGAGTGACAAATGGAAGAAATCTTAAATTGACAAGACATCAACCCTCTAATTGCTTCTGGTGGACACCGAAACTAGTTGCAAATCACTTCGGAATCATCAAAGACCACACAGTCATTTGTTTTGGGATGAAGGACTGTCATTATCCCATTTTGAGATTGTTGGTAATCCGTTTACCTTATGTGGACATGATCTTCCCATTCTACGTACTTGCAGCAATGTTTCCCCTTAAAATCAGGTCCTACCGAGATTTGAACTCGGATCGCTGGATTCAGAGTCCAGAGTGCTAACCATTACACCATAGAAGCACAAAAGAGGAGGATCTTGCTGGGTTCACGGACACTCACTACACCACACTTCAGAATCATCAATAACCAGACATTCTTTGGTTTGGGGTGAAAGTTGGGATTCAAGGACAGTCACTGGCTGGGGTGGGCCAGCCAATGATCATGAGATGTTTTCCAAAAGCTATCACATGCCATACTGCATCTAAATGTAAGATTAGTGGAAAAGCCTACTTTCTTTGAAATATCGATAAGAGTGACAAATAGAAGAAATCTTAAATTGAAAAGACATCAACCCCTCTAATTGCTTCTGGTGGACACCGAAACTGGTTGCAAATCACTTCGGAATCATCAAAGACCACACAGTCATTTGTTTTGGGATGAAGGACTGTCATTCGCCCATTTTGATGTTATTCGCAATCAGTTTACCTTACGTGGACATGATCTTCCAACTCTACGTACTTGCAGCAATGTTACCCCTTAAAATCAGGTCCTACCGAGATTTGAACTCGGATCACTGGATTCAGAGTCCAGAGTGCTAACCATTACACCATAGAACCACAAGAGAGGAGGATCTTGCTGGGTTCACGGACACTCACTAACCTCACTTCAGAATCATCAATAACCAGACAGTCTTTAGTTTGGGGTCAAAGTTGGGATTCAAGGACTGTCACCAGCTGGGGTAGGGCAGCCAATGATCATGAGATGTTTTCTAGCAGCTATCAAATGACATACTCCCTCATCTAAAAGTAGCATTCGTGAAAAAGACTGATTTCTTTGAAAAGTCGATAAGAGTGACAAATAGAAGAAATCTTAAATTGACAAGACATCAACATCAATTCCTCTACTTGCTTCTGGTGGACACTGAAACTGGCTGCAAATCACTTCAGAATCATCAAAGACCAGACAGTCATTTGGATTGGGGTGAAAGTTGGGATTCAAGGACAGTCACCGGCTGGGGTAGGGCAGCCAATGATCATGAGATGTTTTCTAGCAGCTATAAGATGACATACTCCTTCATCTAAAAGTAAGATTAGTGAAAAATCCTACTTTCTTTGAAATGTCGATAAGAGTGAAAAATAGAAGAAATCTTAAATTGGCAAGACATCAACATCAATTCCTCTAACTGCTTCTGGTGGACACTGAAACTGGTTGCAAATCACTTCAGAATCATCAAAGACCAGACAGTCATTTGTTTTGGGATGAAGGACTGTCATTAGCCCATTTTGATGTTATTCGCAATCAGTTTACCTTATGTGGACATGATCTTCCCATTCGACGTACTTGGAGCAATGTTTCCCCTTAAAATCAGGTCCTACCGAGATTTGAACTCGGATCGCTGGATTCAGAGTCCAGAGTGCTAACCATTACACCATAGAACCACAAAAGAGGAGGATCTTGCTGGGTTCACGGACACTCACTACACCACACTTCAGAATCCACAAAAACAATGCGGTCTTTGGTTTGGAGTGAAAGTTGGGATTCAAGGACCGTCACCGGCTGGGGTAGGGCAGCCAATGATCATGAGATGTTTTCTAGCAGCAATCAAATGCCATACTGCATCTAAAAGTAAGATTAGTGAAAAAGCCTACTTTCTTTGAAATATCGACAAGAGTGACAAATGGAAGAAATCTTAAATTGACAAGACATCAACCCTCTAATTGCTTCTGGTGGACACCGAAACTAGTTGCAAATCACTTCGGAATCATCAAAGACCACACAGTCATTTGTTTTGGGATGAAGGACTGTCATTATCCCATTTTGAGATTGTTGGTAATCCGTTTACCTTATGTGGACATGATCTTCCCATTCTACGTACTTGCAGCAATGTTTCCCCTTAAAATCAGGTCCTACCGAGATTTGAACTCGGATCGCTGGATTCAGAGTCCAGAGTGCTAACCATTACACCATAGAAGCACAAAAGAGGAGGATCTTGCTGGGTTCACGGACACTCACTACACCACACTTCAGAATCATCAATAACCAGACATTCTTTGGTTTGGGGTGAAAGTTGGGATTCAAGGACAGTCACTGGCTGGGGTGGGCCAGCCAATGATCATGAGATGTTTTCCAAAAGCTATCACATGCCATACTGCATCTAAATGTAAGATTAGTGGAAAAGCCTACTTTCTTTGAAATATCGATAAGAGTGACAAATAGAAGAAATCTTAAATTGACAAGACATCAACCCCTCTAATTGCTTCTGGTGGACACCGAAACTGGTTGCAAATCACTTCGGAATCATCAAAGACCACACAGTCATTTGTTTTGGGATGAAGGACTGTCATTCGCCCATTTTGATGTTATTCGCAATCAGTTTACCTTACGTGGACATGATCTTCCAACTCTACGTACTTGCAGCAATGTTACCCCTTAAAATCAGGTCCTACCGAGATTTGAACTCGGATCGCTGGTTTCAAAGTCCAGAGTGCTAACCATTACACCATAGAACCACAAAAGAGGAGGATCTTGCTGGGTTCACGGACACTCACTAAACTCACTTCAGAATCATCAATAACCAGACAGTCTTTGGTTTGGGGTGAAAGTTGGGATTCAAGGACAGTCACTGGCTGGGGTGGGGCAGCCAATGATCATGAGATGTTTTCTAGCAGCTTTCAAATGACATACTCCTTCATCTAAAGGTAGCATTAGTGAAAAAGCCTGATTTCTTTGAAATGTCCATAAGAGTGAAAAATAGAAGAAATCTTAAATTGACAAGACATCAACATCAATTCCTCTACTTGCTTCTGGTGGACACTGAAGCTGGATGCAAATCACTTCAGAATCATCAAAGACCGGACAGTCCTTGATTTTAAGGACTGTCATTATCCCATTCTGATATTGTTGGTAATCCGTTTACCTTATGTGGACATGATCTTCCCTTTCTACGTACTTGCAGCAATGCTTCCCCTTAAAATCAGGTCCTACCGAGATTTGAACTCGGATCGCTGGATTCAGAGCCCAGAGTGCTAACCATTACACCATAGAACCACAAGAGAGGAGGATCTTGCTGGGTTCACGGACACTCACTAAATTCACTTCAGAATCATCAATAACCAGACAGTCTTTAGTTTGGGGTCAAAGTTGGGATTCAAGGACTGTCACCAGCTGGGGTGGGGCAGCCAATGATCATGTGGACATGATCTTCCGACTCTATGTACTTACAGCAATGTTTCCCCTTAAAATCAGGTCCTACCGAGATTTGAACTCGGATCACTGGATTCAGAGTCCAGAGTGCTAACCATTACACCATAGAACAGCAGCATTTTCCTGGGTTCACAGACACTCGCTACACCGCACTTCAGAATCCACAAAAACTAGGCGGTCTTTGGTTTGGAGTAAAAGTTGGGATTCAAGGACTGTCACCGGCTGGGGTAGGGCAGCCAATGATCATGAGATGTTTTCTAGCAGCTATCAAATGACATACTCCTTCATCTAAAAGTAAGATTCGTGAAAAAGCCCACTTTCTTTGAAATGTCGATAAGAGTGAAAAATAGAAGAAATCTTAAATTGACAAGACATCAACATCAATTCCTCTACTTGCTTCTGGTGGACACTGAAGCTGGATGCAAATCACTTCGGAATCATCAAAGACCGGACAGTCTTTGATTTTAAGGACTGTCATTATCCCATTCTGATATTGTTGGTAATCCGTTTACCTTATGTGGACATGATCTTCCCTTTCTACGTACTTGCAGCAATGTTTCCCCTTAAAATCAGGTCCTACCAAGATTTGAACTCGGATCGCTGGATTCAGAGTCCAGAGTGCTAACCATTACACCATAGAACCACAAGAGAGGAGGATCTTGCTGGGTTCACGGACACTCACTAAACTCACTTCAGAATCATCAATAACCAGACAGTCTTTAGTTTGGGGTCAAAGTTGGGATTCAAGGACTGTCACCAGCTGGGGTGGGCCAGCCAATGATCATGAGATGTTTTCTAGCAGCTTTCAAATGACATACTCCTTCATCTAAAGGTAGCATTAGTGAAAAAGCCTAATTTCTTTGAAATGTCCATAAGAGTGACAAATGGAAGAAATCTTAAATTGACAAGAGATCAATATCAATTCCTCTAATTGCTTCTGGTGGACACTGAAACTGGCTGACACTGACTTCAGAATCATTATAGACCAAACAGTCTTTGATTTTAAGGACTGTCAAAATCCCGTTTTGATATTGTTGCTAATCATTTTACCTTATGTGGACATGATCTTCCAACTCTACGTACTTGCAGCAGTGCTTCCCCTTAAAATCAGGTCCTACCGAGATTTGAACTCGGATCGCTGGATTCAGAGTCCAGAGTGCTAACCATTACACCATAGAACCAGAGAACAGCAGCAGTTTGCTGGGTTCACGGACACTCACTAAACTCACTTCAGAATCATCAATAACCAGACAGTCTTTGGTTTGGGGGGAAAGTTGGGATTCAAGGACAGTCACTGGCTGGGGTGGGGCAGCCAATGATCATGAGATGTTTTCCAAAAGCTATCAAATGACATACTCCCTCATCTAAAGGTAGCATTAGTGAAAAAGACTAATTTCTTTGAAAAGTCGATAAGAGTGACAAATGGAAGAAATCTTAAAGTGACAAGAGTTCAACATCAACTTCTCTAATTGCTTCAAGTGGACACAAAAACTAGCTGCACCTCACTTCAGGACCATAAAAGAGCAGACAGTCATTTGTTTTGGGATGAAGGACTGTCATGAGCCCATTTTGATGTTATTCGCAATCAGTTTACCTTATGTGGACATGATCTTCCCATTCGACGTACTTGCAGCAATGTTTCCCCTTAAAATCAGGTCCTACCGAGATTTGAACTCGGATCGCTGGATTCAGAGTCCAGAGTGCTAACCATTACACCATAGAACCACAGAACAGCAGCATTTTCACAGACACTCGCTACACCGCACTTCAGAATCCACAAAAACTAGGCGGTCTTCGGTTTGGAGTAAAAGTTGGGATTCAAGGACTGTCACCGGCTGGGGTAGGGCAGCCAATGATCATGAGATGTTTTCTAGCAGCTATGAGATGACATACTCCTTCATCTAAAAGTAAGATTCGTGAAAAAGCCCACTTTCTTTGAAATGTCGATAAGAGTGAAAAATAGAAGAAATCTTAAATTGACAAGACATCAACATCAATTCCTCTACTTGCTTCTGGTGGACACTGAAGCTGGATGCAAATCACTTCAGAATCATCAAAGACCGGACAGTCTTTGATTTTAAGGACTGTCATTATCCCATTCTGATATTGTTGGTAATCCGTTTACCTTATGTGGACATGATCTTCCCTTTCTACGTACTTGCAGCAATGTTTCCCCTTAAAATCAGGTCCTACCGAGATTTGAACTCGGATCGCTGGATTCAGAGTCCAGAGTGCTAACCATTACACCATAGAACCACAAGAGAGGAGGATCTTGCTGGGTTCACGGACACTCACTAAACTCACTTCAGAATCATCAATAACCAGACAGTCTTTAGTTTGGGGTCAAAGTTGGGATTCAAGGACTGTCACCAGCTGGGGTGGGCCAGCCAATGATCATGAGATGTTTTCTAGCAGCTTTCAAATGACATACTCCTTCATCTAAAGGTAGCATTAGTGAAAAAGCCTAATTTCTTTGAAATGTCCATAAGAGTGACAAATGGAAGAAATCTTAAATTGACAAGAGATCAATATCAATTCCTCTAATTGCTTCTGGTGGACACTGAAACTGGCTGACACTGACTTCAGAATCATTATAGACCAAACAGTCTTTGATTTTAAGGACTGTCAATATCCCGTTTTGATATTGTTGCTAATCATTTTACCTGATGTGGACATGATCTTCCAACTCTACGTACTTGCAGCAGTGCTTCCCCTTAAAATCAGGTCCTACCGAGATTTGAACTCGGATCGCTGGATTCAGAGTCCAGAGTGCTAACCATTACACCATAGAACCAGAGAACAGCAGCAGTTTGCTGGGTTCACGGACACTCACTAAACTCACTTCAGAATCATCAATAACCAGACAGTCTTTGGTTTGGGGGGAAAGTTGGGATTCAAGGACAGTCACTGGCTGGGGTGGGGCAGCCAATGATCATGAGATGTTTTCCAAAAGCTATCAAATGACATACTCCCTCATCTAAAGGTAGCATTAGTGAAAAAGACTAATTTCTTTGAAAAGTCGATAAGAGTGACAAATGGAAGAAATCTTAAAGTGACAAGAGTTCAACATCAACTTCTCTAATTGCTTCAAGTGGACACAAAAACTAGCTGCACCTCACTTCAGGACCATAAAAGAGCAGACAGTCATTTGTTTTGGGATGAAGGACTGTCATGAGCCCATTTTGATGTTATTCGCAATCAGTTTACCTTATGTGGACATGATCTTCCCATTCGACGTACTTGCAGCAATGTTTCCCCTTAAAATCAGGTCCTACCGAGATTTGAACTCGGATCGCTGGATTCAGAGTCCAGAGTGCTAACCATTACACCATAGAACCACAGAACAGCAGCATTTTCACAGACACTCGCTACACCGCACTTCAGAATCCACAAAAACTAGGCGGTCTTCGGTTTGGAGTAAAAGTTGGGATTCAAGGACTGTCACCGGCTGGGGTAGGGCAGCCAATGATCATGAGATGTTTTCTAGCAGCTATGAGATGACATACTCCTTCATCTAAAAGTAAGATTCGTGAAAAAGCCCACTTTCTTTGAAATGTCGATAAGAGTGAAAAATAGAAGAAATCTTAAATTGACAAGACATCAACATCAATTCCTCTACTTGCTTCTGGTGGACACTGAAGCTGGATGCAAATCACTTCAGAATCATCAAAGACCGGACAGTCTTTGATTTTAAGGACTGTCATTATCCCATTCTGATATTGTTGGTAATCCGTTTACCTTATGTGGACATGATCTTCCCTTTCTACGTACTTGCAGCAATGTTTCCCCTTAAAATCAGGTCCTACCGAGATTTGAACTCGGATCGCTGGATTCAGAGTCCAGAGTGCTAACCATTACACCATAGAACCACAGAACAGCAGCATTTTCCTGGGTTCACAGACACTCGCTACACCGCACTTCAGAATCCACAAAAACTAGGCGGTCTTTGGTTTGGAGTAAAAGTTGGGATTCAAGGACTGTCACCGGCTGGGGTAGGGCAGCCAATGATCATGAGATGTTTTCTAGCAGCTATGAGATGACATACTCCTTCATCTAAAAGTAAGATTCGTGAAAAAGCCCACTTTCTTTGAAATGTCGATAAGAGTGAAAAATAGAAGAAATCTTAAATTGACAAGACATCAACATCAATTCCTCTACTTGCTTCTGGTGGACACTGAAGCTGGATGCAAATCACTTCAGAATCATCAAAGACCAGACAGTCTTTGATTTTAAGGACTGTCATTATCCCATTCTGATATTGTTGGTAATCCGTTTACCTTATGTGGACATGATCTTCCCTTTCTACGTACTTGCAGCAATGTTTCCCCTTAAAATCAGGTCCTACCGAGATTTGAACTCGGATCGCTGGATTCAGAGTCCAGAGTGCTAACCATTACACCATAGAACCACAAGAGAGGAGGATCTTGCTGGGTTCACGGACACTCACTAAACTCACTTCAGAATCATCAATAACCAGACAGTCTTTAGTTTGGGGTCAAAGTTGGGATTCAAGGACTGTCACCAGCTGGGGTGGGCCAGCCAATGATCATGAGATGTTTTCTAGCAGCTTTCAAATGACATACTCCTTCATCTAAAGGTAGCATTAGTGAAAAAGCCTAATTTCTTTGAAATGTCCATAAGAGTGACAAATGGAAGAAATCTTAAATTGACAAGAGATCAATATCAATTCCTCTAATTGCTTCTGGTGGACACTGAAACTGGCTGACACTGACTTCAGAATCATTATAGACCAAACAGTCTTTGATTTTAAGGACTGTCAATATCCCATTTTGATATTGTTGCTAATCATTTTACCTTATGTGGACATGATCTTCCAACTCTACGTACTTGCAGCAGTGCTTCCCCTTAAAATCAGGTCCTACCGAGATTTGAACTCGGATCGCTGGATTCAGAGTCCAGAGTGCTAACCATTACACCATAGAACCACAAAAGAGGAGGATCTTGCTGGGTTCACGGACACTCACTAAACTCACTTCAGAATCATCAATAACCAGACAGTCTTTAGTTTGGGGTCAAAGTTGGGATTCAAGGACTGTCACCAGCTGGGGTGGGCCAGCCAATGATCATGAGATGTTTTCTAGCAGCTTTCAAATGACATACTCCTTCATCTAAAGGTAGCATTAGTGAAAAAGCCTAATTTCTTTGAAATGTCCATAAGAGTGACAAATGGAAGAAATCTTAAATTGACAAGAGATCAATATCAATTCCTCTAATTGCTTCTGGTGGACACTGAAACTGGCTGACACTGACTTCAGAATCATTATAGACCAAACAGTCTTTGATTTTAAGGACTGTCAATATCCCGTTTTGATATTGTTGCTAATCATTTTACCTTATGTGGACATGATCTTCCAACTCTACGTACTTGCAGCAGTGCTTCCCCTTAAAATCAGGTCCTACCGAGATTTGAACTCGGATCGCTGGATTCAGAGTCCAGAGTGCTAACCATTACACCATAGAACCACAAAAGAGGAGGATCTTGCTGGGTTCACGGACACTCACTACACCACACTTCAGAATCCACAAAAACTAGGCGGTCTTTGGTTTGGGGTGAAAGTTGGGATTCAAGGACAGCCACTGGCTGGGGTGGGCCAGCCAATGATCATGAGATGTTTTCCAAAAGCTATCACAGGCCATACTGCATCTAAAAGTAAGATTAGTGAAAAAGCCTACTTTCTTTGAAATGTCGATAAGAGTGACAAATGGAAGAAATCTTCAATTGACAAGAGATCAATATCAATTCCTCTTATTGCATCTGGTTGACACTGAAACTGGCTGACACAAACTTCAGAATCATCAAAGGCCAAACAGTCTTTGATTTTAAGGACTGTCAATATCCCGTTTTGATATTGTTGCCAATCAGTTTACCTTATGTGGACATGATCTTCCCATTCGACGTACTTGCAGCAATGTTTCCCCTTAAAATCAGGTCCTACCGAGATTTGAACTCGGATCGCTGGATTCAGAGTCCAGAGTGCTAACCATTACACCATAGAACCACGGAAGAGCAGCATTTTCCTGGGTTCACAGACACTCGCTACACCGCACTTCAGAATCCACAAAAACAAGGCGGTCTTTGGTTTGGAGTAAAAGTTGGGATTCAAGGACTGTCACCGGCTGGGGTAGGGCAGCCAATGATCATGAGATGTTTTCTAGCAGCTATGAGATGACATACTCCTTCATCTAAAAGTAAGATTCGTGAAAAAGCCCACTTTCTTTGAAATGTCGATAAGAGTGAAAAATAGAAGAAATCTTAAATTGACAAGACATCAACATCAATTCCTCTACTTGCTTCTGGTGGACACTGAAGCTGGATGCAAATCACTTCAGAATCATCAAAGACCAGACAGTCTTTGATTTTAAGGACTGTCATTATCCCATTCTGATATTGTTGGTAATCCGTTTACCTTATGTGGACATGATCTTCCCTTTCTACGTACTTGCAGCAATGTTTCCCCTTAAAATCAGGTCCTACCGAGATTTGAACTCGGATCGCTGGATTCAGAGTCCAGAGTGCTAACCATTACACCATAGAACCACAAGAGAGGAGGATCTTGCTGGGTTCACGGACACTCACTAAACTCACTTCAGAATCATCAATAACCAGACAGTCTTTAGTTTGGGGTCAAAGTTGGGATTCAAGGACTGTCACCAGCTGGGGTGGGCCAGCCAATGATCATGAGATGTTTTCTAGCAGCTTTCAAATGACATACTCCTTCATCTAAAGGTAGCATTAGTGAAAAAGCCTAATTTCTTTGAAATGTCCATAAGAGTGACAAATGGAAGAAATCTTAAATTGACAAGAGATCAATATCAATTCCTCTAATTGCTTCTGGTGGACACTGAAACTGGCTGACACTGACTTCAGAATCATTGTAGACCAAACAGTCTTTGATTTTAAGGACTGTCAATATCCCATTTTGATATTGTTGCTAATCATTTTACCTTATGTGGACATGATCTTCCAACTCTACGTACTTGCAGCAGTGCTTCCCCTTAAAATCAGGTCCTACCGAGATTTGAACTCGGATCGCTGGATTCAGAGTCCAGAGTGCTAACCATTACACCATAGAACCACAGAACAGCAGCAGTTTGCTGGGTTCACGGACACTCACTAAACTCACTTCAGAATCATCAATAACCAGACAGTCTTTGGTTTGGGGGGAAAGTTGGGATTCAAGGACAGTCACTGGCTGGGGTGGGGCAGCCAATGATCATGAGATGTTTTCCAAAAGCTATCAAATGACATACTCCCTCATCTAAAGGTAGCATTAGTGAAAAAGACTAATTTCTTTGAAAAGTCGATAAGAGTGACAAATGGAAGAAATCTTAAAGTGACAAGAGTTCAACATCAACTTCTCTAATTGCTTCAAGTGGACACAAAAACTAGCTGCACCTCACTTCAGGACCATAAAAGAGCAGACAGTCATTTGTTTTGGGATGAAGGACTGTCATGAGCCCATTTTGATGTTATTCGCAATCAGTTTACCTTATGTGGACATGATCTTCCCATTCGACGTACTTGCAGCAATGTTTCCCCTTAAAATCAGGTCCTACCGAGATTTGAACTCGGATCGCTGGATTCAGAGTCCAGAGTGCTAACCATTACACCATAGAACCACAGAACAGCAGCATTTTCACAGACACTCGCTACACCGCACTTCAGAATCCACAAAAACTAGGCGGTCTTCGGTTTGGAGTAAAAGTTGGGATTCAAGGACTGTCACCGGCTGGGGTAGGGCAGCCAATGATCATGAGATGTTTTCTAGCAGCTATGAGATGACATACTCCTTCATCTAAAAGTAAGATTCGTGAAAAAGCCCACTTTCTTTGAAATGTCGATAAGAGTGAAAAATAGAAGAAATCTTAAATTGACAAGACATCAACATCAATTCCTCTACTTGCTTCTGGTGGACACTGAAGCTGGATGCAAATCACTTCAGAATCATCAAAGACCGGACAGTCTTTGATTTTAAGGACTGTCATTATCCCATTCTGATATTGTTGGTAATCCGTTTACCTTATGTGGACATGATCTTCCCTTTCTACGTACTTGCAGCAATGTTTCCCCTTAAAATCAGGTCCTACCGAGATTTGAACTCGGATCGCTGGATTCAGAGTCCAGAGTGCTAACCATTACACCATAGAACCACAAGAGAGGAGGATCTTGCTGGGTTCACGGACACTCACTAAACTCACTTCAGAATCATCAATAACCAGACAGTCTTTAGTTTGGGGTCAAAGTTGGGATTCAAGGACTGTCACCAGCTGGGGTGGGCCAGCCAATGATCATGAGATGTTTTCTAGCAGCTTTCAAATGACATACTCCTTCATCTAAAGGTAGCATTAGTGAAAAAGCCTAATTTCTTTGAAATGTCCATAAGAGTGACAAATGGAAGAAATCTTAAATTGACAAGAGATCAATATCAATTCCTCTAATTGCTTCTGGTGGACACTGAAACTGGCTGACACTGACTTCAGAATCATTATAGACCAAACAGTCTTTGATTTTAAGGACTGTCAATATCCCGTTTTGATATTGTTGCTAATCATTTTACCTTATGTGGACATGATCTTCCAACTCTACGTACTTGCAGCAGTGCTTCCCCTTAAAATCAGGTCCTACCGAGATTTGAACTCGGATCGCTGGATTCAGAGTCCAGAGTGCTAACCATTACACCATAGAACCACAAGAGAGGAGGATCTTGCTGGGTTCACGGACACTCACTACACCACACTTCAGAATCCACAAAAACTAGGCGGTCTTTGGTTTGGGGTGAAAGTTGGGATTCAAGGACAGTCACTGGCTGGGGTGGGCCAGCCAATGATCATGAGATGTTTTCCAAAAGCTATCACAGGCCATACTGCATCTAAAAGTAAGATTCGTGAAAAAGCCTACTTTCTTTGAAATGTCGATAAGAGTGACAAATGGAAGAAATCTTCAATTGACAAGAGATCAATATCAATTCCTCTTATTGCATCTGGTTGACACTGAAACTGGCTGACACAAACTTCAGAATCATCAAAGGCCGAACAGTCTTTGATTTTAAGGACTGTCAATATCCCGTTTTGATATTGTTGCCAATCAGTTTACCTTATGTGGACATGATCTTCCCATTCGACGTACTTGCAGCAATGTTTCCCCTTAAAATCAGGTCCTACCGAGATTTGAACTCGGATCGCTGGATTCAGAGTCCAGAGTGCTAACCATTACACCATAGAACCACAGAACAGCAGCATTTTCCTGGGTTCACAGACACTCGCTACACCGCACTTCAGAATCCACAAAAACAAGGCGGTCTTTGGTTTGGAGTAAAAGTTGGGATTCAAGGACTGTCACCGGCTGGGGTAGGGCAGCCAATGATCATGAGATGTTTTCTAGCAGCTATGAGATGACATACTCCTTCATCTAAAAGTAAGATTCGTGAAAAAGCCTACTTTCTTTGAAATGTCGATAAGAGTGAAAAATAGAAGAAATCTTAAATTGACAAGACATCAACATCAATTCCTCTAATTGCTTCTGGTGGACACTGAAACTGGTTGCAAATCACTTCGGAATCATCAAAGACCGGACAGTCTTTGATTTTAAGGACTGTCATTATCCCATTCTGATATTGTTGGTAATCCGTTCACCTTATGTGGACATGATCTTCCAACTCTACGTACTTGCAGCAGTGTTTCCCCTTAAAATCAGGTCCTACCGAGATTTGAACTCGGATCGCTGGATTCAGAGTCCAGAGTGCTAACCATTACACCATAGAACCACAGAACAGCAGCAGTTTGCTGGGTTCACGGACACTCACTAAACTCACTTCAGAATCATCAATAACCAGACAGTCTTTGGTTTGGGGGGAAAGTTGGGATTCAAGGACAGTCACTGGCTGGGGTGGGGCAGCCAATGATCATGAGATGTTTTCCAAAAGCTATCAAATGACATACTCCCTCATCTAAAGGTAGCATTAGTGAAAAAGACTAATTTCTTTGAAAAGTCGATAAGAGTGACAAATGGAAGAAATCTTAAAGTGACAAGAGTTCAACATCAACTTCTCTAATTGCTTCAAGTGGACACAAAAACTAGCTGCACCTCACTTCAGGACCATAAAAGAGCAGACAGTCATTTGTTTTGGGATGAAGGACTGTCATGAGCCCATTTTGATGTTATTCGCAATCAGTTTACCTTATGTGGACATGATCTTCCCATTCGACGTACTTGCAGCAATGTTTCCCCTTAAAATCAGGTCCTACCGAGATTTGAACTCGGATCGCTGGATTCAGAGTCCAGAGTGCTAACCATTACACCATAGAACCACAGAACAGCAGCATTTTCACAGACACTCGCTACACCGCACTTCAGAATCCACAAAAACTAGGCGGTCTTCGGTTTGGAGTAAAAGTTGGGATTCAAGGACTGTCACCGGCTGGGGTAGGGCAGCCAATGATCATGAGATGTTTTCTAGCAGCTATGAGATGACATACTCCTTCATCTAAAAGTAAGATTCGTGAAAAAGCCCACTTTCTTTGAAATGTCGATAAGAGTGAAAAATAGAAGAAATCTTAAATTGACAAGACATCAACATCAATTCCTCTACTTGCTTCTGGTGGACACTGAAGCTGGATGCAAATCACTTCAGAATCATCAAAGACCGGACAGTCTTTGATTTTAAGGACTGTCATTATCCCATTCTGATATTGTTGGTAATCCGTTTACCTTATGTGGACATGATCTTCCCTTTCTACGTACTTGCAGCAATGTTTCCCCTTAAAATCAGGTCCTACCGAGATTTGAACTCGGATCGCTGGATTCAGAGTCCAGAGTGCTAACCATTACACCATAGAACCACAAGAGAGGAGGATCTTGCTGGGTTCACGGACACTCACTAAACTCACTTCAGAATCATCAATAACCAGACAGTCTTTAGTTTGGAGTAAAAGTTGGGATTCAAGGACTGTCACCGGCTGGGGTAGGGCAGCCAATGATCATGAGATGTTTTCTAGCAGCTATGAGATGACATACTCCTTCATCTAAAAGTAAGATTCGTGAAAAAGCCCACTTTCTTTGAAATGTCGATAAGAGTGAAAAATAGAAGAAATCTTAAATTGACAAGACATCAACATCAATTCCTCTACTTGCTTCTGGTGGACACTGAAGCTGGATGCAAATCACTTCAGAATCATCAAAGACCGGACAGTCTTTGATTTTAAGGACTGTCATTATCCCATTCTGATATTGTTGGTAATCCGTTTACCTTATGTGGACATGATCTTCCCTTTCTACGTACTTGCAGCAATGTTTCCCCTTAAAATCAGGTCCTACCGAGATTTGAACTCGGATCGCTGGATTCAGAGTCCAGAGTGCTAACCATTACACCATAGAACCACAAGAGAGGAGGATCTTGCTGGGTTCACGGACACTCACTAAACTCACTTCAGAATCATCAATAACCAGACAGTCTTTAGTTTGGGGTCAAAGTTGGGATTCAAGGACTGTCACCAGCTGGGGTGGGCCAGCCAATGATCATGAGATGTTTTCTAGCAGCTTTCAAATGACATACTCCTTCATCTAAAGGTAGCATTAGTGAAAAAGCCTAATTTCTTTGAAATGTCCATAAGAGTGACAAATGGAAGAAATCTTAAATTGACAAGAGATCAATATCAATTCCTCTAATTGCTTCTGGTGGACACTGAAACTGGCTGACACTGACTTCAGAATCATTATAGACCAAACAGTCTTTGATTTTAAGGACTGTCAATATCCCGTTTTGATATTGTTGCTAATCATTTTACCTTATGTGGACATGATCTTCCAACTCTACGTACTTGCAGCAGTGCTTCCCCTTAAAATCAGGTCCTACCGAGATTTGAACTCGGATCGCTGGATTCAGAGTCCAGAGTGCTAACCATTACACCATAGAACCACAAAAGAGGAGGATCTTGCTGGGTTCACGGACACTCACTACACCACACTTCAGAATCCACAAAAACTAGGCGGTCTTTGGTTTGGGGTGAAAGTTGGGATTCAAGGACAGTCACTGGCTGGGGTGGGCCAGCCAATGATCATGAGATGTTTTCCAAAAGCTATCACAGGCCATACTGCATCTAAAAGTAAGATTCGTGAAAAAGCCTACTTTCTTTGAAATGTCGATAAGAGTGACAAATGGAAGAAATCTTCAATTGACAAGAGATCAATATCAATTCCTCTTATTGCATCTGGTTGACACTGAAACTGGCTGACACAAACTTCAGAATCATCAAAGGCCGAACAGTCTTTGATTTTAAGGACTGTCAATATCCCGTTTTGATATTGTTGCCAATCAGTTTACCTTATGTGGACATGATCTTCCCATTCGACGTACTTGCAGCAATGTTTCCCCTTAAAATCAGGTCCTACCGAGATTTGAACTCGGATCGCTGGATTCAGAGTCCAGAGTGCTAACCATTACACCATAGAACCACAGAACAGCAGCATTTTCCTGGGTTCACAGACACTCGCTACACCGCACTTCAGAATCCACAAAAACAAGGCGGTCTTTGGTTTGGAGTAAAAGTTGGGATTCAAGGACTGTCACCGGCTGGGGTAGGGCAGCCAATGATCATGAGATGTTTTCTAGCAGCTATGAGATGACATACTCCTTCATCTAAAAGTAAGATTCGTGAAAAAGCCTACTTTCTTTGAAATGTCGATAAGAGTGAAAAATAGAAGAAATCTTAAATTGACAAGACATCAACATCAATTCCTCTAATTGCTTCTGGTGGACACTGAAACTGGTTGCAAATCACTTCGGAATCATCAAAGACCGGACAGTCTTTGATTTTAAGGACTGTCATTATCCCATTCTGATATTGTTGGTAATCCGTTCACCTTATGTGGACATGATCTTCCAACTCTACGTACTTGCAGCAGTGTTTCCCCTTAAAATCAGGTCCTACCGAGATTTGAACTCGGATCGCTGGATTCAGAGTCCAGAGTGCTAACCATTACACCATAGAACCACAGAACAGCAGCAGTTTGCTGGGTTCACGGACACTCACTAAACTCACTTCAGAATCATCAATAACCAGACAGTCTTTGGTTTGGGGGGAAAGTTGGGATTCAAGGACAGTCACTGGCTGGGGTGGGGCAGCCAATGATCATGAGATGTTTTCCAAAAGCTATCAAATGACATACTCCCTCATCTAAAGGTAGCATTAGTGAAAAAGACTAATTTCTTTGAAAAGTCGATAAGAGTGACAAATGGAAGAAATCTTAAAGTGACAAGAGTTCAACATCAACTTCTCTAATTGCTTCAAGTGGACACAAAAACTAGCTGCACCTCACTTCAGGACCATAAAAGAGCAGACAGTCATTTGTTTTGGGATGAAGGACTGTCATGAGCCCATTTTGATGTTATTCGCAATCAGTTTACCTTATGTGGACATGATCTTCCCATTCGACGTACTTGCAGCAATGTTTCCCCTTAAAATCAGGTCCTACCGAGATTTGAACTCGGATCGCTGGATTCAGAGTCCAGAGTGCTAACCATTACACCATAGAACAGCAGCATTTTCACAGACACTCGCTACACCGCACTTCAGAATCCACAAAAACTAGGCGGTCTTCGGTTTGGAGTAAAAGTTGGGATTCAAGGACTGTCACCGGCTGGGGTAGGGCAGCCAATGATCATGAGATGTTTTCTAGCAGCTATGAGATGACATACTCCTTCATCTAAAAGTAAGATTCGTGAAAAAGCCCACTTTCTTTGAAATGTCGATAAGAGTGAAAAATAGAAGAAATCTTAAATTGACAAGACATCAACATCAATTCCTCTACTTGCTTCTGGTGGACACTGAAGCTGGATGCAAATCACTTCAGAATCATCAAAGACCGGACAGTCTTTGATTTTAAGGACTGTCATTATCCCATTCTGATATTGTTGGTAATCCGTTTACCTTATGTGGACATGATCTTCCCTTTCTACGTACTTGCAGCAATGTTTCCCCTTAAAATCAGGTCCTACCGAGATTTGAACTCGGATCGCTGGATTCAGAGTCCAGAGTGCTAACCATTACACCATAGAACCACAAGAGAGGAGGATCTTGCTGGGTTCACGGACACTCACTAAACTCACTTCAGAATCATCAATAACCAGACAGTCTTTAGTTTGGGGTCAAAGTTGGGATTCAAGGACTGTCACCAGCTGGGGTGGGCCAGCCAATGATCATGAGATGTTTTCTAGCAGCTTTCAAATGACATACTCCTTCATCTAAAGGTAGCATTAGTGAAAAAGCCTAATTTCTTTGAAATGTCCATAAGAGTGACAAATGGAAGAAATCTTAAATTGACAAGAGATCAATATCAATTCCTCTAATTGCTTCTGGTGGACACTGAAACTGGCTGACACTGACTTCAGAATCATTATAGACCAAACAGTCTTTGATTTTAAGGACTGTCAATATCCCGTTTTGATATTGTTGCTAATCATTTTACCTTATGTGGACATGATCTTCCAACTCTACGTACTTGCAGCAGTGCTTCCCCTTAAAATCAGGTCCTACCGAGATTTGAACTCGGATCGCTGGATTCAGAGTCCAGAGTGCTAACCATTACACCATAGAACCACAAAAGAGGAGGATCTTGCTGGGTTCACGGACACTCACTACACCACACTTCAGAATCCACAAAAACTAGGCGGTCTTTGGTTTGGGGTGAAAGTTGGGATTCAAGGACAGTCACTGGCTGGGGTGGGCCAGCCAATGATCATGAGATGTTTTCCAAAAGCTATCACAGGCCATACTGCATCTAAAAGTAAGATTCGTGAAAAAGCCTACTTTCTTTGAAATGTCGATAAGAGTGACAAATGGAAGAAATCTTCAATTGACAAGAGATCAATATCAATTCCTCTTATTGCATCTGGTTGACACTGAAACTGGCTGACACAAACTTCAGAATCATCAAAGGCCGAACAGTCTTTGATTTTAAGGACTGTCAATATCCCGTTTTGATATTGTTGCCAATCAGTTTACCTTATGTGGACATGATCTTCCCATTCGACGTACTTGCAGCAATGTTTCCCCTTAAAATCAGGTCCTACCGAGATTTGAACTCGGATCGCTGGATTCAGAGTCCAGAGTGCTAACCATTACACCATAGAACCACAGAACAGCAGCATTTTCCTGGGTTCACAGACACTCGCTACACCGCACTTCAGAATCCACAAAAACAAGGCGGTCTTTGGTTTGGAGTAAAAGTTGGGATTCAAGGACTGTCACCGGCTGGGGTAGGGCAGCCAATGATCATGAGATGTTTTCTAGCAGCTATGAGATGACATACTCCTTCATCTAAAAGTAAGATTCGTGAAAAAGCCTACTTTCTTTGAAATGTCGATAAGAGTGAAAAATAGAAGAAATCTTAAATTGACAAGACATCAACATCAATTCCTCTAATTGCTTCTGGTGGACACTGAAACTGGTTGCAAATCACTTCGGAATCATCAAAGACCGGACAGTCTTTGATTTTAAGGACTGTCATTATCCCATTCTGATATTGTTGGTAATCCGTTCACCTTATGTGGACATGATCTTCCAACTCTACATACTTGCAGCAGTGTTTCCCCTTAAAATCAGGTCCTACCGAGATTTGAACTCGGATCGCTGGATTCAGAGTCCAGAGTGCTAACCATTACACCATAGAACCAGAGAACAGCAGCAGTTTGCTGGGTTCACGGACACTCACTAAACTCACTTCAGAATCATCAATAACCAGACAGTCTTTGGTTTGGGGGGAAAGTTGGGATTCAAGGACAGTCACTGGCTGGGGTGGGGCAGCCAATGATCATGAGATGTTTTCCAAAAGCTATCAAATGACATACTCCCTCATCTAAAGGTAGCATTAGTGAAAAAGACTAATTTCTTTGAAAAGTCGATAAGAGTGACAAATGGAAGAAATCTTAAAGTGACAAGAGTTCAACATCAACTTCTCTAATTGCTTCAAGTGGACACAAAAACTAGCTGCACCTCACTTCAGGACCATAAAAGAGCAGACAGTCATTTGTTTTGGGATGAAGGACTGTCATGAGCCCATTTTGATGTTATTCGCAATCAGTTTACCTTATGTGGACATGATCTTCCCATTCGACGTACTTGCAGCAATGTTTCCCCTTAAAATCAGGTCCTACCGAGATTTGAACTCGGATCGCTGGATTCAGAGTCCAGAGTGCTAACCATTACACCATAGAACAGCAGCATTTTCACAGACACTCGCTACACCGCACTTCAGAATCCACAAAAACTAGGCGGTCTTCGGTTTGGAGTAAAAGTTGGGATTCAAGGACTGTCACCGGCTGGGGTAGGGCAGCCAATGATCATGAGATGTTTTCTAGCAGCTATGAGATGACATACTCCTTCATCTAAAAGTAAGATTCGTGAAAAAGCCCACTTTCTTTGAAATGTCGATAAGAGTGAAAAATAGAAGAAATCTTAAATTGACAAGACATCAACATCAATTCCTCTACTTGCTTCTGGTGGACACTGAAGCTGGATGCAAATCACTTCAGAATCATCAAAGACCGGACAGTCTTTGATTTTAAGGACTGTCATTATCCCATTCTGATATTGTTGGTAATCCGTTTACCTTATGTGGACATGATCTTCCCTTTCTACGTACTTGCAGCAATGTTTCCCCTTAAAATCAGGTCCTACCGAGATTTGAACTCGGATCGCTGGATTCAGAGTCCAGAGTGCTAACCATTACACCATAGAACCACAAGAGAGGAGGATCTTGCTGGGTTCACGGACACTCACTAAACTCACTTCAGAATCATCAATAACCAGACAGTCTTTAGTTTGGGGTCAAAGTTGGGATTCAAGGACTGTCACCAGCTGGGGTGGGCCAGCCAATGATCATGAGATGTTTTCTAGCAGCTTTCAAATGACATACTCCTTCATCTAAAGGTAGCATTAGTGAAAAAGCCTAATTTCTTTGAAATGTCCATAAGAGTGACAAATGGAAGAAATCTTAAATTGACAAGAGATCAATATCAATTCCTCTAATTGCTTCTGGTGGACACTGAAACTGGCTGACACTGACTTCAGAATCATTATAGACCAAACAGTCTTTGATTTTAAGGACTGTCAATATCCCGTTTTGATATTGTTGCTAATCATTTTACCTTATGTGGACATGATCTTCCAACTCTACGTACTTGCAGCAGTGCTTCCCCTTAAAATCAGGTCCTACCGAGATTTGAACTCGGATCGCTGGATTCAGAGTCCAGAGTGCTAACCATTACACCATAGAACCACAAAAGAGGAGGATCTTGCTGGGTTCACGGACACTCACTACACCACACTTCAGAATCCACAAAAACTAGGCGGTCTTTGGTTTGGGGTGAAAGTTGGGATTCAAGGACAGTCACTGGCTGGGGTGGGCCAGCCAATGATCATGAGATGTTTTCCAAAAGCTATCACAGGCCATACTGCATCTAAAAGTAAGATTCGTGAAAAAGCCTACTTTCTTTGAAATGTCGATAAGAGTGACAAATGGAAGAAATCTTCAATTGACAAGAGATCAATATCAATTCCTCTTATTGCATCTGGTTGACACTGAAACTGGCTGACACAAACTTCAGAATCATCAAAGGCCGAACAGTCTTTGATTTTAAGGACTGTCAATATCCCGTTTTGATATTGTTGCCAATCAGTTTACCTTATGTGGACATGATCTTCCCATTCGACGTACTTGCAGCAATGTTTCCCCTTAAAATCAGGTCCTACCGAGATTTGAACTCGGATCGCTGGATTCAGAGTCCAGAGTGCTAACCATTACACCATAGAACCACAGAACAGCAGCATTTTCCTGGGTTCACAGACACTCGCTACACCGCACTTCAGAATCCACAAAAACAAGGCGGTCTTTGGTTTGGAGTAAAAGTTGGGATTCAAGGACTGTCACCGGCTGGGGTAGGGCAGCCAATGATCATGAGATGTTTTCTAGCAGCTATGAGATGACATACTCCTTCATCTAAAAGTAAGATTCGTGAAAAAGCCTACTTTCTTTGAAATGTCGATAAGAGTGAAAAATAGAAGAAATCTTAAATTGACAAGACATCAACATCAATTCCTCTAATTGCTTCTGGTGGACACTGAAACTGGTTGCAAATCACTTCGGAATCATCAAAGACCGGACAGTCTTTGATTTTAAGGACTGTCATTATCCCATTCTGATATTGTTGGTAATCCGTTCACCTTATGTGGACATGATCTTCCAACTCTACATACTTGCAGCAGTGTTTCCCCTTAAAATCAGGTCCTACCGAGATTTGAACTCGGATCGCTGGATTCAGAGTCCAGAGTGCTAACCATTACACCATAGAACCAGAGAACAGCAGCAGTTTGCTGGGTTCACGGACACTCACTAAACTCACTTCAGAATCATCAATAACCAGACAGTCTTTGGTTTGGGGGGAAAGTTGGGATTCAAGGACAGTCACTGGCTGGGGTGGGGCAGCCAATGATCATGAGATGTTTTCCAAAAGCTATCAAATGACATACTCCCTCATCTAAAGGTAGCATTAGTGAAAAAGACTAATTTCTTTGAAAAGTCGATAAGAGTGACAAATGGAAGAAATCTTAAAGTGACAAGAGTTCAACATCAACTTCTCTAATTGCTTCAAGTGGACACAAAAACTAGCTGCACCTCACTTCAGGACCATAAAAGAGCAGACAGTCATTTGTTTTGGGATGAAGGACTGTCATGAGCCCATTTTGATGTTATTCGCAATCAGTTTACCTTATGTGGACATGATCTTCCCATTCGACGTACTTGCAGCAATGTTTCCCCTTAAAATCAGGTCCTACCGAGATTTGAACTCGGATCGCTGGATTCAGAGTCCAGAGTGCTAACCATTACACCATAGAACAGCAGCATTTTCACAGACACTCGCTACACCGCACTTCAGAATCCACAAAAACTAGGCGGTCTTCGGTTTGGAGTAAAAGTTGGGATTCAAGGACTGTCACCGGCTGGGGTAGGGCAGCCAATGATCATGAGATGTTTTCTAGCAGCTATGAGATGACATACTCCTTCATCTAAAAGTAAGATTCGTGAAAAAGCCCACTTTCTTTGAAATGTCGATAAGAGTGAAAAATAGAAGAAATCTTAAATTGACAAGACATCAACATCAATTCCTCTACTTGCTTCTGGTGGACACTGAAGCTGGATGCAAATCACTTCAGAATCATCAAAGACCGGACAGTCTTTGATTTTAAGGACTGTCATTATCCCATTCTGATATTGTTGGTAATCCGTTTACCTTATGTGGACATGATCTTCCCTTTCTACGTACTTGCAGCAATGTTTCCCCTTAAAATCAGGTCCTACCGAGATTTGAACTCGGATCGCTGGATTCAGAGTCCAGAGTGCTAACCATTACACCATAGAACCACAAGAGAGGAGGATCTTGCTGGGTTCACGGACACTCACTAAACTCACTTCAGAATCATCAATAACCAGACAGTCTTTAGTTTGGGGTCAAAGTTGGGATTCAAGGACTGTCACCAGCTGGGGTGGGCCAGCCAATGATCATGAGATGTTTTCTAGCAGCTTTCAAATGACATACTCCTTCATCTAAAGGTAGCATTAGTGAAAAAGCCTAATTTCTTTGAAATGTCCATAAGAGTGACAAATGGAAGAAATCTTAAATTGACAAGAGATCAATATCAATTCCTCTAATTGCTTCTGGTGGACACTGAAACTGGCTGACACTGACTTCAGAATCATTATAGACCAAACAGTCTTTGATTTTAAGGACTGTCAATATCCCGTTTTGATATTGTTGCTAATCATTTTACCTTATGTGGACATGATCTTCCAACTCTACGTACTTGCAGCAGTGCTTCCCCTTAAAATCAGGTCCTACCGAGATTTGAACTCGGATCGCTGGATTCAGAGTCCAGAGTGCTAACCATTACACCATAGAACCACAAAAGAGGAGGATCTTGCTGGGTTCACGGACACTCACTACACCACACTTCAGAATCCACAAAAACTAGGCGGTCTTTGGTTTGGGGTGAAAGTTGGGATTCAAGGACAGTCACTGGCTGGGGTGGGCCAGCCAATGATCATGAGATGTTTTCCAAAAGCTATCACAGGCCATACTGCATCTAAAAGTAAGATTAGTGAAAAAGCCTACTTTCTTTGAAATGTCGATAAGAGTGACAAATGGAAGAAATCTTCAATTGACAAGAGATCAATATCAATTCCTCTTATTGCATCTGGTTGACACTGAAACTGGCTGACACAAACTTCAGAATCATCAAAGGCCGAACAGTCTTTGATTTTAAGGACTGTCAATATCCCGTTTTGATATTGTTGCCAATCAGTTTACCTTATGTGGACATGATCTTCCCATTCGACGTACTTGCAGCAATGTTTCCCCTTAAAATCAGGTCCTACCGAGATTTGAACTCGGATCGCTGGATTCAGAGTCCAGAGTGCTAACCATTACACCATAGAACCACAGAACAGCAGCATTTTCCTGGGTTCACAGACACTCGCTACACCGCACTTCAGAATCCACAAAAACTAGGCGGTCTTTGGTTTGGAGTAAAAGTTGGGATTCAAGGACTGTCACCGGCTGGGGTAGGGCAGCCAATGATCATGAGATGTTTTCTAGCAGCTATGAGATGACATACTCCTTCATCTAAAAGTAAGATTCGTGAAAAAGCCTACTTTCTTTGAAATGTCGATAAGAGTGAAAAATAGAAGAAATCTTAAATTGACAAGACATCAACATCAATTCCTCTAATTGCTTCTGGTGGACACTGAAACTGGTTGCAAATCACTTCGGAATCATCAAAGACCGGACAGTCTTTGATTTTAAGGACTGTCATTATCCCATTCTGATATTGTTGGTAATCCGTTCACCTTATGTGGACATGATCTTCCAACTCTACGTACTTGCAGCAGTGTTTCCCCTTAAAATCAGGTCCTACCGAGATTTGAACTCGGATCGCTGGATTCAGAGTCCAGAGTGCTAACCATTACACCATAGAACCACAGAACAGCAGCAGTTTGCTGGGTTCACGGACACTCACTAAACTCACTTCAGAATCATCAATAACCAGACAGTCTTTGGTTTGGGGGGAAAGTTGGGATTCAAGGACAGTCACTGGCTGGGGTGGGGCAGCCAATGATCATGAGATGTTTTCCAAAAGCTATCAAATGACATACTCCCTCATCTAAAGGTAGCATTAGTGAAAAAGACTAATTTCTTTGAAAAGTCGATAAGAGTGACAAATGGAAGAAATCTTAAAGTGACAAGAGTTCAACATCAACTTCTCTAATTGCTTCAAGTGGACACAAAAACTAGCTGCACCTCACTTCAGGACCATAAAAGAGCAGACAGTCATTTGTTTTGGGATGAAGGACTGTCATGAGCCCATTTTGATGTTATTCGCAATCAGTTTACCTTATGTGGACATGATCTTCCCATTCGACGTACTTGCAGCAATGTTTCCCCTTAAAATCAGGTCCTACCGAGATTTGAACTCGGATCGCTGGATTCAGAGTCCAGAGTGCTAACCATTACACCATAGAACAGCAGCATTTTCACAGACACTCGCTACACCGCACTTCAGAATCCACAAAAACTAGGCGGTCTTCGGTTTGGAGTAAAAGTTGGGATTCAAGGACTGTCACCGGCTGGGGTAGGGCAGCCAATGATCATGAGATGTTTTCTAGCAGCTATGAGATGACATACTCCTTCATCTAAAAGTAAGATTCGTGAAAAAGCCCACTTTCTTTGAAATGTCGATAAGAGTGAAAAATAGAAGAAATCTTAAATTGACAAGACATCAACATCAATTCCTCTACTTGCTTCTGGTGGACACTGAAGCTGGATGCAAATCACTTCAGAATCATCAAAGACCGGACAGTCTTTGATTTTAAGGACTGTCATTATCCCATTCTGATATTGTTGGTAATCCGTTTACCTTATGTGGACATGATCTTCCCTTTCTACGTACTTGCAGCAATGTTTCCCCTTAAAATCAGGTCCTACCGAGATTTGAACTCGGATCGCTGGATTCAGAGTCCAGAGTGCTAACCATTACACCATAGAACCACAAGAGAGGAGGATCTTGCTGGGTTCACGGACACTCACTAAACTCACTTCAGAATCATCAATAACCAGACAGTCTTTAGTTTGGGGTCAAAGTTGGGATTCAAGGACTGTCACCAGCTGGGGTGGGCCAGCCAATGATCATGAGATGTTTTCTAGCAGCTTTCAAATGACATACTCCTTCATCTAAAGGTAGCATTAGTGAAAAAGCCTAATTTCTTTGAAATGTCCATAAGAGTGACAAATGGAAGAAATCTTAAATTGACAAGAGATCAATATCAATTCCTCTAATTGCTTCTGGTGGACACTGAAACTGGCTGACACTGACTTCAGAATCATTATAGACCAAACAGTCTTTGATTTTAAGGACTGTCAATATCCCGTTTTGATATTGTTGCTAATCATTTTACCTTATGTGGACATGATCTTCCAACTCTACGTACTTGCAGCAGTGCTTCCCCTTAAAATCAGGTCCTACCGAGATTTGAACTCGGATCGCTGGATTCAGAGTCCAGAGTGCTAACCATTACACCATAGAACCACAAAAGAGGAGGATCTTGCTGGGTTCACGGACACTCACTACACCACACTTCAGAATCCACAAAAACTAGGCGGTCTTTGGTTTGGGGTGAAAGTTGGGATTCAAGGACAGTCACTGGCTGGGGTGGGCCAGCCAATGATCATGAGATGTTTTCCAAAAGCTATCACAGGCCATACTGCATCTAAAAGTAAGATTAGTGAAAAAGCCTACTTTCTTTGAAATGTCGATAAGAGTGACAAATGGAAGAAATCTTCAATTGACAAGAGATCAATATCAATTCCTCTTATTGCATCTGGTTGACACTGAAACTGGCTGACACAAACTTCAGAATCATCAAAGGCCAAACAGTCTTTGATTTTAAGGACTGTCAATATCCCGTTTTGATATTGTTGCCAATCAGTTTACCTTATGTGGACATGATCTTCCCATTCGACGTACTTGCAGCAATGTTTCCCCTTAAAATCAGGTCCTACCGAGATTTGAACTCGGATCGCTGGATTCAGAGTCCAGAGTGCTAACCATTACACCATAGAACCACAGAACAGCAGCATTTTCCTGGGTTCACAGACACTCGCTACACCGCACTTCAGAATCCACAAAAACTAGGCGGTCTTTGGTTTGGAGTAAAAGTTGGGATTCAAGGACTGTCACCGGCTGGGGTAGGGCAGCCAATGATCATGAGATGTTTTCTAGCAGCTATGAGATGACATACTCCTTCATCTAAAAGTAAGATTCGTGAAAAAGCCTACTTTCTTTGAAATGTCGATAAGAGTGAAAAATAGAAGAAATCTTAAATTGACAAGACATCAACATCAATTCCTCTAATTGCTTCTGGTGGACACTGAAACTGGTTGCAAATCACTTCGGAATCATCAAAGACCGGACAGTCTTTGATTTTAAGGACTGTCATTATCCCATTCTGATATTGTTGGTAATCCGTTCACCTTATGTGGACATGATCTTCCAACTCTACGTACTTGCAGCAGTGTTTCCCCTTAAAATCAGGTCCTACCGAGATTTGAACTCGGATCGCTGGATTCAGAGTCCAGAGTGCTAACCATTACACCATAGAACCACAAGAGAGGAGGATCTTGCTGGGTTCACGGACACTCACTAAACTCACTTCAGAATCATCAAAAACCAGACAGTCTTTAGTTTGGGGTCAAAGTTGGGATTCAAGGACTGTCACCAGCTGGGGTGGGCCAGCCAATGATCATGAGATGTTTTCTAGCAGCTTTCAAATGACATACTCCTTCATCTAAAGGTAGCATTAGTGAAAAAGCCTAATTTCTTTGAAATGTCCATAAGAGTGACAAATAGAAGAAATCTTAAATTGACAAGAGATCAATATCAATTCCTCTAATTGCTTCTGGTGGACACTGAAACTGGCTGACACTGACTTCAGAATCATTATAGACCAAACAGTCTTTGATTTTAAGGACTGTCAATATCCCGTTTTGATATTGTTGCTAATCATTTTACCTTATGTGGACATGATCTTCCAACTCTACGTACTTGCAGCAGTGCTTCCCCTTAAAATCAGGTCCTACCGAGATTTGAACTCGGATCGCTGGATTCAGAGTCCAGAGTGCTAACCATTACACCATAGAACCACAGAACAGCAGCAGTTTGCTGGGTTCACGGACACTCACTAAACTCACTTCAGAATCATCAATAACCAGACAGTCTTTGGTTTGGGGGGAAAGTTGGGATTCAAGGACAGTCACTGGCTGGGGTGGGGCAGCCAATGATCATGAGATGTTTTCCAAAAGCTATCAAATGACATACTCCCTCATCTAAAGGTAGCATTAGTGAAAAAGACTAATTTCTTTGAAAAGTCAATAAGAGTGACAAATGGAAGAAATCTTAAAGTGACAAGAGTTCAACATCAACTTCTCTAATTGCTTCAAGTGGACACAAAAACTAGCTGCACCTCACTTCAGAACGATAAAAGACCAGACAGTCACTTGTTTTGGGATGAAGGACTGTCATGAGCCCATTTTGATGTTATTCGCAATCAGTTTACCTTATGTGGACATGATCTTCCAACTCTATGTACTTACAGCAATGTTTCCCCTTAAAATCAGGTCCTACCGAGATTTGAACTCGGATCACTGGATTCAGAGTCCAGAGTGCTAACCATTACACCATAGAACCACAGAACAGCAGCATTTTCCTGGGTTCACAGACACTCGCTACACCGCACTTCAGAATCCACAAAAACTAGGCGGTCTTTGGTTTGGAGTAAAAGTTGGGATTCAAGGACTGTCACCGGCTGGGGTAGGGCAGCCAATGATCATGAGATGTTTTCTAGCAGCTATGAGATGACATACTCCTTCATCTAAAAGTAAGATTCGTGAAAAAGCCCACTTTCTTTGAAATGTCGATAAGAGTGAAAAATAGAAGAAATCTTAAATTGACAAGACATCAACATCAATTCCTCTACTTGCTTCTGGTGGACACTGAAGCTGGATGCAAATCACTTCAGAATCATCAAAGACCGGACAGTCTTTGATTTTAAGGACTGTCATTATCCCATTCTGATATTGTTGGTAATCCGTTTACCTTATGTGGACATGATCTTCCCTTTCTACGTACTTGCAGCAATGTTTCCCCTTAAAATCAGGTCCTACCGAGATTTGAACTCGGATCGCTGGATTCAGAGTCAAGAGTGCTAACCATTACACCATAGAACCACAAGAGAGGAGGATCTTGCTGGGTTCACGGACACTCACTAAACTCACTTCAGAATCATCAATAACCAGACAGTCTTTAGTTTGGGGTCAAAGTTGGGATTCAAGGACTGTCACCAGCTGGGGTGGGCCAGCCAATGATCATGAGATGTTTTCTAGCAGCTTTCAAATGACATACTCCTTCATCTAAAGGTAGCATTAGTGAAAAAGCCTAATTTCTTTGAAATGTCCATAAGAGTGACAAATGGAAGAAATCTTAAATTGACAAGAGATCAATATCAATTCCTCTAATTGCTTCTGGTGGACACTGAAACTGGCTGACACTGACTTCAGAATCATTATAGACCAAACAGTCTTTGATTTTAAGGACTGTCAATATCCCGTTTTGATATTGTTGCTAATCATTTTACCTTATGTGGACATGATCTTCCAACTCTACGTACTTGCAGCAGTGCTTCCCCTTAAAATCAGGTCCTACCGAGATTTGAACTCGGATCGCTGGATTCAGAGTCCAGAGTGCTAGCCATTACACCATAGAACCACAAGAGAGGAGGATCTTGCTGGGTTCACGGACACTCACTAAACTCACTTCAGAATCATCAATAACCAGACAGTCTTTAGTTTGGGGTCAAAGTTGGGATTCAAGGACTGTCACCAGCTGGGGTGGGCCAGCCAATGATCATGAGATGTTTTCTAGCAGCTTTCAAATGACATACTCCTTCATCTAAAGGTAGCATTAGTGAAAAAGCCTAATTTCTTTGAAATGTCCATAAGAGTGACAAATGGAAGAAATCTTAAATTGACAAGAGATCAATATCAATTCCTCTAATTGCTTCTGGTGGACACTGAAACTGGCTGACACTGACTTCAGAATCATTATAGACCAAACAGTCTTTGATTTTAAGGACTGTCAATATCCCGTTTTGATATTGTTGCTAATCATTTTACCTTATGTGGACATGATCTTCCAACTCTACGTACTTGCAGCAGTGCTTCCCCTTAAAATCAGGTCCTACCGAGATTTGAACTCGGATCGCTGGATTCAGAGTCCAGAGTGCTAACCATTACACCATAGAACCACAAAAGAGGAGGATCTTGCTGGGCTCACGGACACTCACTACACCACACTTCAGAATCCACAAAAACTAGGCGGTCTTTGGTTTGGGGTGAAAGTTGGGATTCAAGGACAGTCACTGGCTGGGGTGGGCCAGCCAATGATCATGAGATGTTTTCCAAAAGCTATCACAGGCCATACTGCATCTAAAAGTAAGATTCGTGAAAAAGCCTACTTTCTTTGAAATGTCGATAAGAGTGACAAATGGAAGAAATCTTCAATTGACAAGAGATCAATATCAATTCCTCTTATTGCATCTGGTTGACACTGAAACTGGCTGACACAAACTTCAGAATCATCAAAGGCCAAACAGTCTTTGATTTTAAGGACTGTCAATATCCCGTTTTGATATTGTTGCCAATCAGTTTACCTTATGTGGACATGATCTTCCCATTCGACGTACTTGCAGCAATGTTTCCCCTTAAAATCAGGTCCTACCGAGATTTGAACTCGGATCGCTGGATTCAGAGTCCAGAGTGCTAACCATTACACCATAGAACCACAGAACAGCAGCATTTTCCTGGGTTCACAGACACTCGCTACACCGCACTTCAGAATCCACAAAAACTAGGCGGTCTTTGGTTTGGAGTAAAAGTTGGGATTCAAGGACTGTCACCGGCTGGGGTAGGGCAGCCAATGATCATGAGATGTTTTCTAGCAGCTATGAGATGACATACTCCTTCATCTAAAAGTAAGATTCGTGAAAAAGCCTACTTTCTTTGAAATGTCGATAAGAGTGAAAAATAGAAGAAATCTTAAATTGACAAGACATCAACATCAATTCCTCTAATTGCTTCTGGTGGACACTGAAACTGGTTGCAAATCACTTCGGAATCATCAAAGACCGGACAGTCTTTGATTTTAAGGACTGTCATTATCCCATTCTGATATTGTTGGTAATCCGTTCACCTTATGTGGACATGATCTTCCAACTCTACGTACTTGCAGCAGTGTTTCCCCTTAAAATCAGGTCCTACCGAGATTTGAACTCGGATCGCTGGATTCAGAGTCCAGAGTGCTAACCATTACACCATAGAACCACAAGAGAGGAGGATCTTGCTGGGTTCACGGACACTCACTAAACTCACTTCAGAATCATCAATAACCAGACAGTCTTTAGTTTGGGGTCAAAGTTGGGATTCAAGGACTGTCACCAGCTGGGGTGGGCCAGCCAATGATCATGAGATGTTTTCTAGCAGCTTTCAAATGACATACTCCTTCATCTAAAGGTAGCATTAGTGAAAAAGCCTAATTTCTTTGAAATGTCCATAAGAGTGACAAATAGAAGAAATCTTAAATTGACAAGAGATCAATATCAATTCCTCTAATTGCTTCTGGTGGACACTGAAACTGGCTGACACTGACTTCAGAATCATTATAGACCAAACAGTCTTTGATTTTAAGGACTGTCAATATCCCGTTTTGATATTGTTGCTAATCATTTTACCTTATGTGGACATGATCTTCCAACTCTACGTACTTGCAGCAGTGCTTCCCCTTAAAATCAGGTCCTACCGAGATTTGAACTCGGATCGCTGGATTCAGAGTCCAGAGTGCTAACCATTACACCATAGAACCACAGAACAGCAGCAGTTTGCTGGGTTCACGGACACTCACTAAACTCACTTCAGAATCATCAATAACCAGACAGTCTTTGGTTTGGGGGGAAAGTTGGGATTCAAGGACAGTCACTGGCTGGGGTGGGGCAGCCAATGATCATGAGATGTTTTCCAAAAGCTATCAAATGACATACTCCCTCATCTAAAGGTAGCATTAGTGAAAAAGACTAATTTCTTTGAAAAGTCAATAAGAGTGACAAATGGAAGAAATCTTAAAGTGACAAGAGTTCAACATCAACTTCTCTAATTGCTTCAAGTGGACACAAAAACTAGCTGCACCTCACTTCAGAACGATAAAAGACCAGACAGTCACTTGTTTTGGGATGAAGGACTGTCATGAGCCCATTTTGATGTTATTCGCAATCAGTTTACCTTATGTGGACATGATCTTCCAACTCTATGTACTTACAGCAATGTTTCCCCTTAAAATCAGGTCCTACCGAGATTTGAACTCGGATCACTGGATTCAGAGTCCAGAGTGCTAACCATTACACCATAGAACCACAGAACAGCAGCATTTTCCTGGGTTCACAGACACTCGCTACACCGCACTTCAGAATCCACAAAAACTAGGCGGTCTTTGGTTTGGAGTAAAAGTTGGGATTCAAGGACTGTCACCGGCTGGGGTAGGGCAGCCAATGATCATGAGATGTTTTCTAGCAGCTATGAGATGACATACTCCTTCATCTAAAAGTAAGATTCGTGAAAAAGCCCACTTTCTTTGAAATGTCGATAAGAGTGAAAAATAGAAGAAATCTTAAATTGACAAGACATCAACATCAATTCCTCTACTTGCTTCTGGTGGACACTGAAGCTGGATGCAAATCACTTCAGAATCATCAAAGACCGGACAGTCTTTGATTTTAAGGACTGTCATTATCCCATTCTGATATTGTTGGTAATCCGTTTACCTTATGTGGACATGATCTTCCCTTTCTACGTACTTGCAGCAGTGTTTCCCCTTAAAATCAGGTCCTACCGAGATTTGAACTCGGATCGCTGGATTCAGAGTCCAGAGTGCTAACCATTACACCATAGAACCACAAGAGAGGAGGATCTTGCTGGGTTCACGGACACTCACTAAACTCACTTCAGAATCATCAATAACCAGACAGTCTTTAGTTTGGGGTCAAAGTTGGGATTCAAGGACTGTCACCAGCTGGGGTGGGCCAGCCAATGATCATGAGATGTTTTCTAGCAGCTTTCAAATGACATACTCCTTCATCTAAAGGTAGCATTAGTGAAAAAGCCTAATTTCTTTGAAATGTCCATAAGAGTGACAAATGGAAGAAATCTTAAATTGACAAGAGATCAATATCAATTCCTCTAATTGCTTCTGGTGGACACTGAAACTGGCTGACACTGACTTCAGAATCATTATAGACCAAACAGTCTTTGATTTTAAGGACTGTCAATATCCCGTTTTGATATTGTTGCTAATCATTTTACCTTATGTGGACATGATCTTCCAACTCTACGTACTTGCAGCAGTGCTTCCCCTTAAAATCAGGTCCTACCGAGATTTGAACTCAGATCGCTGGATTCAGAGTCCAGAGTGCTAGCCATTACACCATAGAACCACAAGAGAGGAGGATCTTGCTGGGTTCACGGACACTCACTAAACTCACTTCAGAATCATCAATAACCAGACAGTCTTTAGTTTGGGGTCAAAGTTGGGATTCAAGGACTGTCACCAGCTGGGGTGGGCCAGCCAATGATCATGAGATGTTTTCTAGCAGCTTTCAAATGACATACTCCTTCATCTAAAGGTAGCATTAGTGAAAAAGCCTAATTTCTTTGAAATGTCCATAAGAGTGACAAATGGAAGAAATCTTAAATTGACAAGAGATCAATATCAATTCCTCTAATTGCTTCTGGTGGACACTGAAACTGGCTGACACTGACTTCAGAATCATTATAGACCAAACAGTCTTTGATTTTAAGGACTGTCAATATCCCGTTTTGATATTGTTGCTAATCATTTTACCTTATGTGGACATGATCTTCCAACTCTACGTACTTGCAGCAGTGCTTCCCCTTAAAATCAGGTCCTACCGAGATTTGAACTCGGATCGCTGGATTCAGAGTCCAGAGTGCTAACCATTACACCATAGAACCACAAAAGAGGAGGATCTTGCTGGGCTCACGGACACTCACTACACCACACTTCAGAATCCACAAAAACTAGGCGGTCTTTGGTTTGGGGTGAAAGTTGGGATTCAAGGACAGTCACTGGCTGGGGTGGGCCAGCCAATGATCATGAGATGTTTTCCAAAAGCTATCACAGGCCATACTGCATCTAAAAGTAAGATTCGTGAAAAAGCCTACTTTCTTTGAAATGTCGATAAGAGTGACAAATGGAAGAAATCTTCAATTGACAAGAGATCAATATCAATTCCTCTTATTGCATCTGGTTGACACTGAAACTGGCTGACACAAACTTCAGAATCATCAAAGGCCAAACAGTCTTTGATTTTAAGGACTGTCAATATCCCGTTTTGATATTGTTGCCAATCAGTTTACCTTATGTGGACATGATCTTCCCATTCGACGTACTTGCAGCAATGTTTCCCCTTAAAATCAGGTCCTACCGAGATTTGAACTCGGATCGCTGGATTCAGAGTCCAGAGTGCTAACCATTACACCATAGAACAGCAGCATTTTCCTGGGTTCACAGACACTCGCTACACCGCACTTCAGAATCCACAAAAACTAGGCGGTCTTTGGTTTGGAGTAAAAGTTGGGATTCAAGGACTGTCACCGGCTGGGGTAGGGCAGCCAATGATCATGAGATGTTTTCTAGCAGCTATGAGATGACATACTCCTTCATCTAAAAGTAAGATTCGTGAAAAAGCCTACTTTCTTTGAAATGTCGATAAGAGTGAAAAATAGAAGAAATCTTAAATTGACAAGACATCAACATCAATTCCTCTAATTGCTTCTGGTGGACACTGAAACTGGTTGCAAATCACTTCGGAATCATCAAAGACCGGACAGTCTTTGATTTTAAGGACTGTCATTATCCCATTCTGATATTGTTGGTAATCCGTTCACCTTATGTGGACATGATCTTCCAACTCTACGTACTTGCAGCAGTGTTTCCCCTTAAAATCAGGTCCTACCGAGATTTGAACTCGGATCGCTGGATTCAGAGTCCAGAGTGCTAACCATTACACCATAGAACCACAAGAGAGGAGGATCTTGCTGGGTTCACGGACACTCACTAAACTCACTTCAGAATCATCAATAACCAGACAGTCTTTAGTTTGGGGTCAAAGTTGGGATTCAAGGACTGTCACCAGCTGGGGTGGGCCAGCCAATGATCATGAGATGTTTTCTAGCAGCTTTCAAATGACATACTCCTTCATCTAAAGGTAGCATTAGTGAAAAAGCCTAATTTCTTTGAAATGTCCATAAGAGTGACAAATAGAAGAAATCTTAAATTGACAAGAGATCAATATCAATTCCTCTAATTGCTTCTGGTGGACACTGAAACTGGCTGACACTGACTTCAGAATCATTATAGACCAAACAGTCTTTGATTTTAAGGACTGTCAATATCCCGTTTTGATATTGTTGCTAATCATTTTACCTTATGTGGACATGATCTTCCAACTCTACGTACTTGCAGCAGTGCTTCCCCTTAAAATCAGGTCCTACCGAGATTTGAACTCGGATCGCTGGATTCAGAGTCCAGAGTGCTAACCATTACACCATAGAACCACAGAACAGCAGCAGTTTGCTGGGTTCACGGACACTCACTAAACTCACTTCAGAATCATCAATAACCAGACAGTCTTTGGTTTGGGGGGAAAGTTGGGATTCAAGGACAGTCACTGGCTGGGGTGGGGCAGCCAATGATCATGAGATGTTTTCCAAAAGCTATCAAATGACATACTCCCTCATCTAAAGGTAGCATTAGTGAAAAAGACTAATTTCTTTGAAAAGTCAATAAGAGTGACAAATGGAAGAAATCTTAAAGTGACAAGAGTTCAACATCAACTTCTCTAATTGCTTCAAGTGGACACAAAAACTAGCTGCACCTCACTTCAGAACGATAAAAGACCAGACAGTCATTTGTTTTGGGATGAAGGACTGTCATGAGCCCATTTTGATGTTATTCGCAATCAGTTTACCTTATGTGGACATGATCTTCCAACTCTATGTACTTACAGCAATGTTTCCCCTTAAAATCAGGTCCTACCGAGATTTGAACTCGGATCACTGGATTCAGAGTCCAGAATGCTAACCATTACACCATAGAACCACAGAACAGCAGCATTTTCCTGGGTTCACAGACACTCGCTACACCGCACTTCAGAATCCACAAAAACTAGGCGGTCTTTGGTTTGGAGTAAAAGTTGGGATTCAAGGACTGTCACCGGCTGGGGTAGGGCAGCCAATGATCATGAGATGTTTTCTAGCAGCTATGAGATGACATACTCCTTCATCTAAAAGTAAGATTCGTGAAAAAGCCCACTTTCTTTGAAATGTCGATAAGAGTGAAAAATAGAAGAAATCTTAAATTGACAAGACATCAACATCAATTCCTCTACTTGCTTCTGGTGGACACTGAAGCTGGATGCAAATCACTTCAGAATCATCAAAGACCGGACAGTCTTTGATTTTAAGGACTGTCATTATCCCATTCTGATATTGTTGGTAATCCGTTTCCCTTATGTGGACATGATCTTCCCTTTCTACGTACTTGCAGCAATGTTTCCCCTTAAAATCAGGTCCTACCGAGATTTGAACTCGGATCGCTGGATTCAGAGTCCAGAGTGCTAACCATTACACCATAGAACCACAAGAGAGGACGATCTTGCTGGGTTCACGGACACTCACTAAATTCACTTTAGAATCATCAATAACCAGACAGTCTTTAGTTTGGGGTGAAAGTTGGGATTCAAGGACTGTCACCAGCTGGGGTGGGCCAGCCAACGATCATGAGATGTTTTCCAAAAGCTATCACATGCCATACTGCATCTAAAAGTAAGATTCGTGAAAAAGCCTACTTTCTTTGAAATGTCGATAAGAGTGAAAAATAGAAGAAATCTTAAATTGACAAGAGATCAATATCTGTCATTAGCCCATTTTGATGTTCTTCGCAATCAGTTTACCTCGTGTGGACATGATCTCCCCATTCTCCGTACTTGCAGCAATGTTTCCACTTAAAATCAGGTTCTACCGAGATTTGAACTCGGATTGCTGGATTCAAAGTCCAGAGTGCTAACCATTACACCATAGAACCACAGAACAGCAGCGTTTTCCTGGGTTCACAGACACTCGCTACACCGCACTTCAGAATCCACAAAAACTAGGCGGTCTTTGGTTTGGAGTGAAAGCTGAGATTCAAGGACTGTCACCGGCTGGGGTAGGGCAGCCAATGATCATGAGATGTTTTCTAACACATTACCCCTTAAAATCAGGTCCTACCGAGATTTGAACTCGAATTTCTGGATTCAGAGTGCTAACCATTACACCATAGAACCACAAAAGAGGAGGATCTTGCTGGGTTCACAGACACTCACTGAACTCACTTCCGAATCATCAATAACCAGACATTCTTTGGTTTGGGGTCAAAGTTGGGATTCAAGGATTGTCACCGGCCGGGGTAGGGCAGCCAATGATCATGCAATGGACTGTGTTTATGTTCCTGCAGCGCTGTGAGCTATGTGCGCCACAACGCTTGCGATGTGTTAGTGGAAGTATACCTAAGCCTTTAGTTGTTAACTTTACAATAAAAACCCTTTAAAATAATACACGACTCTCCCCTGATTTCGGATCATTGTCTGTGTTGGTCTGTGTTGCTTTAGTATTCCCTTATTAACGTCAATAATAATAACAATGTCAGTTAAACCTACAGATAAGAAGTTTGCTATGACAAACCTCAACACAAGAAGGGATGAGACGCATCACACCAGACTGTTTAAGGCATCCACGATATACCGTTTACTGTAGCTTAAATGTAACAAATACACAAAACGCCTTCAAATTCCCTGCCTTCCTCTTTCCAAAACCAGAAAGAATCACATCATGAACAAAGCAGGTTCACTGTGAGCTTTCAAAAATCGATCAATATTGACCCTTTAATAACAGGGAAAAGCCTTTTTAAGTTTTAACCTTTAACATTCAAAGAAATCCCTGTAAAATATATTGAAGTACCATTTCAATTTAAGTGGAACACTTCAGCTTTCAAAAAATCATATAAATTACATTTAAGAGGTTCAAACACTAGACATTTAGACCTAAGCTACTCTCTCAGTAATACACACGAGTACAATTCAGTGGGCCCACAAACACATACACGCAGCTGGTAAACCCAAAATAACCATGTAGCTGTCCTGATATTGCAACAATAATTGAAGAATTGAAACAATAGAAGAGTGTTACCTCCATTCCAGACGAACGGCCGTTTACAGACTGATGGAAACGTTGCTGCAGGTGGATTGGAGGCAGACAGGCAAGAGGGTCTCCACAAACTGTTCACAGCATGGCACACTGGCTCCGCCAATGCAGCTAGCTGGTTTAGCCATGCAGCGGCTAACAGTACATTCACTTAGCTAGCGAATGCTACGTAGCAGCAGCTCTAATGGTTCAGTCAGGCGCAGTTCAGCAATCCAGCCTTGAATGTCGAGCAGACAATCTTTTAGATACTGAAACTGTAACACTTTATCCAATACAATACACAATACACAGTACTCGCTACGCGCCTCACCTTCCCTCCTGCCCTCGTCTCCCTCTCTGTCAAGTTGACCCCCCCCCCCACACACACACACACACACACTCTCTCTCTCCGTCTGTCTTTTCAGACTACTTTTAAATTCATCACACTTTTAAGCTTTCAATCGAACTGGTTAAACGCGTATTCAATATTTTAGCACATTTAACGACAGTTTTAATGAAGCTCACATATCTATTCTATTCTATTTATTATTAATTAATGAGATTTATATATATATATATATATATATATATATATATATATATATATATATATATATATATATATATAATGTGTGTGTGTTTTTTTTTATATCTAAGATGTACACGAAGAATGGCCAGATACTCACTCCCCTCTTCCTTCTCTTCGTCGCTCCCTTTTTTCTCCCAGTTCCCACGCTCTCTCAGTCTCTCTCTCTCTCTCTCTCTCTCTCTCTCTCTGTCTCGCTCTCTCTCTCTGGTGGAGGTGGATGCGTGCGGGTCTGCGTATCTGACGGTGCCACACAGCTCACCGGCGACACGTCGCAGAGACGCAACTCTGTTCCCTCACTCATCCTCCCTCAGACTGGCAGTTTGTCCTCCGATCCAGCACCAGCTCTCTCGGGGGGTGCAGTGAGTTTTCTGAGGCTTTGGGGGTGCGCTGTCCACTTTTCATTTATTTACTTCTTTTTATCATCGGCTCGTCTCTGAGATCTGCTCGCGGCTGACAAGTCACCTGGCACCGTTTCTCCACACCGAGGGGACATGTCGCTCCTCGTCTCCCTGCTGCTCCTCTGCGGGGCCGCGTGCCGACTTGGCGCCCTTGAGGCAGACCGAGGCACGGAGCCGCCTCCGGGAAGGATGCTGCCGCCCGGGGATGGGGTCGCGGCGGCGCGGCAGGACGCCCCGCCGCGGGGAGACGTCCCCGGGGCCGGGGAGCAGCCCAGCGCGGATCCTCTGGAGGATGAACTGGACAACCAGGAGAACATCATCAGCCAGGTGAACATGGCTGCACGCGCGAACCGGGAGGCGTGCTGTTAACAGAAAAAAGCATTCGAAGATGACCTTTTGAAGATGCGTCAAATGCGTGATTTGTGTTATTCGTACAGTGTTGAAGGGAGTGTGAATTTGTCGTAAAGGTTGTCTGAGTTGGTAGCCCTGATAATTGCAGGAAATGTTAAATTGTCAGAATCTCTTCTTCTCTCAGAACTCATGACCGGTTTAATTTTCCTCTCGCCCTCCAGTTTCACTTAATGTAAATTGCTGACTCTCTCAGTGGTAGACTACTGGATTTGGGAATATTTTCCCTGCACTTCATGAAGTGAAAACCACAGAATTCACAGTGCCTTCATTATACATGAAGTGTAAATCTTAATTTGATTATTTCCCATTTGAAAGTGAGATTAAGTGTTTTGATTACAATCATTGCAAGGCTATGTCTATACTTTATTTTTCCTTTTGGCAGAGTCTAGTCCAAACCCCACAGTTACTGAGTTCATCTTAAATGACGTGGTAAATCAGATCCAGAGATCTCTCTGTCACTGTGTGTGTGTGTGTGAGAGAGAGAGATAGAGGGGGCGAGAGAGAGAGTGTGGTGTGTGTGCGCGTGTGTGTGTTCAGCAGTTTGCATCCTTCTGGTGGTTGGTTATGTAATATCCTTGAGTGCTCCAAACCAAAATGTGCCTGTTTGTAAACGCCTGGAGCTATCTTCTCCTCTGGCAGCTCTCATCACTGCAGCTGCAAATCATAACATATGCTGCAAATTCTTGTCCTTTTTATTTCAATGAATGTGCACTTGAACGTTCAGCAACAAAATCACCGCAAATGAGAGAGAGAAGGAATGCTAACTTTGAAACCTGTCTTTCAGCTGCTGGGAGATTATGATAAAGTGAAGACAGTGTCATCTGGCTCTGACTGTGAGTGCCGTTGCATTGTACGGCCAATCAAGCGCTCCGATTGCAGCAGCATCCATGACTTGTCATCACCGCCCGAGCATTTTTACACCGTGGAAACGATTACCAGGGGAACGGACTGCAAAAAGTGTGTGTGCATGGCCCCGCCCTCAGCTGTCAACCCATGTGAGGGGGAGTACAGGTTTAAAAAGCTGCATGAGGCCACCAAAGAGGACATCAGGGTACAAACACACACACGCATTTCACATTTTGACAGTCTTATAGTAGGAAGATTTTCGTGTTTGCGTGTTTACTTTCACTCTTCTTCATGGTATTCATATCTGTGATCCTTCATGTTCAGCTTGCAACCATCATTGACCTGCTGGAGGGTTCATTATATGGAATGGACCTGCTGAAGCTGCACTCAGTCACCACTAAACTACTGTCCAGGGTGGACAACATTGAGAAGGCGAGCCCACACACATGCACACACACACCACAGCACAGCGTGCACACACACACACACATGCACTCATTTCAAATTTATGATTGGAATATGCAAAGAACATCTGTACAAAAATGTGAAGTAAGCAAGTATATACAGTATAAAGAATATTTCTAAACGTCATGTCATATGAAGTCATGTGTCAAGTCAAAGAAGGGGATGCTTAGTGTCAATGTGAAATGTAGTGTCCATGAGAACGGATGAGAGATTAGTCCTCTCCACTTGGGGCTTTTTGAGGGGGCAGGCTAGTGTTAGTAGCAGTTGGTTCTTGTGGTGTGTGGAATTTGGCCCTGATGGAGCAACTGTTTTTAAGAATTTATGTGTGGGGCAGGGAGGGTTGACCATAATCTTTCCTGCTCGCCCCGAGTCCTACAGCCTTACCAGTTGAAGCCTTCCATAGACTTAACTTCAGAAAATCTGTTTTTCATACAGCAAATAAGAACCTACAGTTTTACATTCACAGTACAGAACAGATAATGTAGGATTTAATATTGAAGGACTATGACTTCTGCAATTGGACATAGATTAACTTTAATGGGGCTGTAAAGTGTACTTATTTTATAATGCATATTTTTGAAGTCACACTGTCCAAACACTGTATTGATAAAAATTAGGAGAAAGTGTTGGATGTTTTCAGGCAATGTCAGACTTTGTTATGTGAATTGTGTTCATTGTGGACTGTTATACATAATGTTATAGATAATGGTGTACATAATGTCATCTTACTTATTCACTCCAGGCATTCGCTGGTAATTTTACTGAGAAAGCAAGAGAGAAAGAACGTATGAAGGAGAAGGCCAAAGAAAAGGAGAAAGAAAAGAAGGCACAGCAGAAAAAAAAGAAAGTGAATGATATGGATCGAACCGGCGCAAAGAGTGGAGCTGTTGCCTACGCCAATAAGCAGGTACAAACTGTCTGAAATTGTGGATCCAAGATAAGCAAAGACAAACTCCAGTATCCTCTCCAAAAATCATTAAACCTTTGTGTCATGTTACAGAAGAATTATGAAGGTCAGCTGAAGAAGAACCAACAGCAAGACAGTCTGGAACAGCCAGTCAGAAATAAGACAGGAACTCAGAAGCCAATTAAAGACAAGATGGAGCCAAAGCAGCCATCCAAAGAGAAGAATAGTATGGTCATCAGAGGTGTAACCTTCTACAAAGCAGAGGAGGAGGATGAAGAGGATGAGAAAAAGAAAGGGAAAACTAGTAAGTCTTGATAATGAAATGATAATGCGGCTGGAAATTATGTCACATTATGTGGAAAAAAAAATAGCAATAAAGTGGAATTATTTTGCTTGTGACCTTGAGGAAACATGTTTGAAAGTGTAGTCAAAGCCATTTTAGCATTTGTTTAGAATCTTTTCCCAAAAAGATGTAACTAAGGTAAACGTAACTAATCTGTAACTATAACAATTTTTATTTTTTATTTAATTGGCTGTTACCAATTCCTGAGATAACTAACTACCTCTTTAGCTGCAAAATGTTGCAATACCAGAAGTGGTCAAGATTGTCAATTCCCATTAACAGCTAGCAGCTCTGTTGCTAGGCAACAATCGAGAAAAATATATTGAAACAGTACTCAACATATTTTTCTCTTAATATCTTTCCACCATTGTAGGGAAGTTATTATCTTGTCTTATCTTACTCCACTTTTTCTTCTTTTATAGTTACTCTACACTCAAATTCAAGCGTGGACCTACTGATCTCTGACCAGTTTCCAGGACCGTCACCCTCCGTTGGTGTAGAACTGCACCTCCAGGACCAATCACAGACGCCACGTTGGCCCACGCCCACCCAACAATCAACAGCTCCCCCCACTACTAACCAAGAAAAAGTGACTACAACCACAGTGGCTCCCACCACCATCAAACCCGTGACTGAGGCAACAGCTAGTACAACACCAAAACCAACAACAACCAAGTTGACCACCACCTCCCAGCACCCTACGACTACTGTTCATCCCAATTTGCATGACTATCAGAAGACCCCCTCAGCTTCAGATACCAACATACCTCTTCCCACCAATGCATCTTCCACTGTGGAGCCCCGACCAGGTCCCAGAAGTCGACTCAGCTGGACGGAGAGCCCTGCAGACCAGCCCAAGACCACAACAAAGCCTGGTAGAGCTTCGAGTACAGCAATAGTACCAGTTCACCTGTAGTAGTTCACCAGTAGTGAGTGCCCATATGTTAGGGTTTATATCACAGAGATAAGCAATACCTGCTGGTGTGTGTTCTTTACAGGAGTGTGTAAGGACACAGTGGCCAGCATCTCTGAACCGGTCCAGCAGAACTCGTATGGCCTAAATGATGGAGCCTGGATGAAAGACGCTCGTGGCCATGGTAACGTCATCTACCTAACCAATGGTCACTATGGCAGCAACCTCCAGGAGTTCCGAGACATGGACACTTTCAAATCAGGTATAGATATAGTTATTAATGTGTGTATGTTCGCAGCTTTAAGCTTTGTCCAGCTTCAGCATCAGGTTGCACATAGATTTTTTTAATTTCTTACACAAACTGTTCAGTGGTTTTAACATCAGACAGATCTGCAAGAATGCCAAAAGGGAGTCAACTTGTCTTAAAAACCCTGGTTTATCTTATGTTTTGTCTCATACACATATTCCTAAACTAAAGCAGATCAGATATGATAGATAGTGGTAGAGTAGAGTAATCCGTCCATTGCTGGGGTTGGTCCGTAACCCACTGCAAACGGTGAAGATCAGTGAAGCAGAAACCACATGTTTATATGCTTGTTTGCTTGTTTTTTTTTAAGTACTGCAGGGTCCCACAAAACAAAATGACAACACTGCCAAGTGCCAACTCCCATTTTAGTTGGCCACAAGCTGTCGGTCATAACCAATGTCAGAGCAACCAAAAAAAAACTCACACACACCTTCCTATGAACCATTGTCATGGGAACCACATGACTGACAGGCTTCTCAGTCAGAATATGTCAACACCTTCGCTAGCATTCGGTGTGATTCAGAAACAAAAACTGTTATGATATAATATTATACTATATGATATATTATATATATTACAATATATAATATTTTGTATTTTACTCCCACACTCTAATAAACACTTCACTGCACTTTACCAGACTTAAAAGACCCATTGTTCACAGAAATCTACTAACCAGTGGAAAATCCGTGATCTATATTTAGATACGTTTGCATATAAAATCCACAATAGAGTGAAGCCGCAAAATCAACATGACAAGGTATAACCTGAATGCATGCACAGTCCACGTTGCCTCATTTGCTGGAGGTGGCCTGCACATGTCAATTTAATATATAATATAATGTAATATATCATCGTAAATATCCATAGAAGTTTGATAACGTTCTCATCAGTTCTTGATAATATTTAATCATACTTTCAGTGCTGCAGTGGTGGAATCGTTCTTCTTCTGAAGTTTATCACAAGCAGTGCAGCGTCCCAACATTTGAAATTGAACAACAACTCTTTCAATAGCATGTTTGTCAGCATTCTTTGTGATGTGTTTCGTACAAGAGCTATGGAAATAACTTTCCTATTTCACAGCATTTTATATATAATAAGTAGTAAAATGGTAGATTTAGCAATGTGATTAGATTTTGGAGGCATGATTGATTAAACTTAGGATTCCAGTGATATGGTTCTCCCACTCCAGAAACGTGAAAAGTTGAATGACTGCAACTGTGAAATTACAACATATTTTATCAAGGAAACTTTTACCGCAATTGCTGCACAAACTTCTGCTTGCATCAGCCACCAAGCATTAGCTGATTGACTAATGTTTTCTGTCAACATGTGGGCACTGATGTCCCACATTACATAATATGCCTTACATAACATATTGACAATGAAATATTACCAGAAAAGCGTTTCCTGTCCGGCTCGCTCACACTTTGACATGTTGCACCTGTCCTGCATGTGTGCTGTCTATGTGTTCTTTGTGCCCAGGTCAGGCGAGTAATTCCTACAAGCTGCCCTACAGTTTCACTGGGACGGGCCACGTAGTGTTCAACGGAGCCTTCTATTATAACCGCGCTTTCAGCAGGGATATTATCAGATACGACCTGAGGCATAGATACGTGGCCGCCTGGACCACCCTGCATGATGCTGTGCTGGAGGAGCAAGCTCACAGGGCACAAAGTGAAGTGAGTGTCAGTGTGAGTGCAGTAACTGTGATCCCACTGTGTTAGTGTGCGATGATTTACTTGGGAAATATACACTGGAGACCCTCCAAAAGGTCATAAAAGGTCAGTGAAGGGAACTAAAACACTACAAATCACCGAAGAGTTCAAAAGGTAAACACTGAAGGGAGGCTGGAGGTCTTTCTGTAGTTTTACTGTCTTACTGTTTTTACTGTAAGGCAAGTCAGGCCACTTGGCGGCTATCTTGGTAACGCGACTAAAATGCCAAGGAGACCAGACCTCTATCAGACTGAATAGGGATATGGTCAAACCCACCCTTCAATGTGACAAGAGGGCTGAAAATACATATATACATGATCACCAGTGAAATTTGACACAAACCGGAAAAAAACATAGACTTTCCCAGAGAATGGTGATTAAAATGCTGTTTTCCCACAGGGAGTTCTTAATTATGCATGCACACAAGCCTTGAATCTGTGCCGGCCTGGGGTCAGTCTGCTCTGCTCTTGTCGCATGCGCCGGTGAAACAATATAACTGGGTTATAATTCCCAGTTTGGCTTTGGCAACACGGGTGATTGGATGCGCCATCTTTGCCATTACAGATCTCCCCATGCAAAACGATCTGCGTGCCCTAAAATATAGATACATTTCTGGTTTTATTTGGTGTTCAGTCAACATTTGTTGTTGTTGATAGCAGAGGAAATTACAGGAGCAAGGTATTAGTTCCCTGAATTTGGCCTACAGCCATGCTCCCCTGAATATGCCCGATCTCATTAGATCTCAGAGGCTAAACAAGGTTGGGACACTTGGATTTGAGACTACCTTTTGGTCCTGTTTATTCCGTGTGTGTGTCGGATTTTTGTACGTATTCTGGTCCACTCCCACAGTTCAAAAAACATGCATACATGACTCTAAATTGTCTCTCAGTGTGAGTGCGTGGATGGTGTGGGTGTCTCTGTGACCTGCATATGTAGGGTATGCGAATTGTGTTAACTCCGTGCTAACCACATTCTATCCACCAGGTGCAGTTTGCTGTTGATGAGTCAGGCCTGTGGCTGCTCTATCCTGCTCTAGATACTGAGGGCTTCCACCAGGAAGTGATCCTGCTCATCCACCTCCAACCCCGCGACCTGCAACCAATCCGGAGCTTCCGCACGGGTCTGCGACGTGGTCGCTACGGGAACAGCTTCCTGGTTTGCGGTGTGCTCTACGCAGTCGATAGTATGGACAGCCACTATGCCAATGTGACCTACGCCTTTGACACACACACGCTTACGCACACTGTGCCGAGCCTGGCGTTCACGAACATGCATGCGCACACCTCTCAGGTGGCGTACAGCCCACTGGACAAGAAACTGTATGCCTGGGACAATGGACATCAGATGACATACAATGTTGTCTTTGCTTATTAGCACAAGTGACGCACACAGAAGGCAAAAACAAAAGGAACAGACATTTTGTCAGTCTTCTGTCTGAATGACTGTGGATCAGTCTCACCCTAACCCAAGTGGAGGTATTTCTATGTAAGAGCTGCACTGCTGCTTTGTGTCTCACGCCGAAGTCCTAACAAGAAAGAGAAGCACTTCGGTCCGTAAACAAGCGGAAGGTTGTTTCTGCTTGAGAAATTGAAGAAGCCCACACGTTTGTACATGATTATGTATCTTATGTTGTTTTTTGTTTTTTTTACAGATAGAAATTTATGTCTGACTTGTGACAAATGGTGCTGTGTTTACCTGTCCCTCCGTATAGTTGAGCTGTGGTGGTGAAACAACGGTGAAACATACACAGCTGTCCGTTAACATATTTGACCACATACTTCTAAAAATGGCAATAATTACACCGTTCGTCCCCGGCCTTTGAGAAAATCTGCCCCCAGCTGTTTAGACTGTGGACAAATTCTTTCTCTAAAAGTAAATCAATGTTTCACAAATAATGATTACTGTGGGGCTTCCAAGCGTCTAAATATAGATCTGGTTTTGGTTGGCAAAATATTACCAACCAAACCGAACCAACTGAATGAAAATATGTTATTAGTATAGTGACTGCTCAGACTGTCCAGATTTGACGTGAAATGATTCACCTTGAATGAAATGTGTCAACAATGAGGCGATGGCATGGTTGAGTGTCTCTTCTTCCAAATCCAAGATCTAAATTCACTTCAACCCTGGGGTGAGATGGGGCAAGATGGCTAGGTTGAAAAGATGCATTGGTTGCACTGTGGGATATGTAGAAATGTGCGATCCAGTTGGTCCGAGACTTAAGGTCTCTGCTGCAACATTTTCAACCTCTGTTAAGGATAATTTTGTTCACTAACCACATGGTCACAACTTCAAGGCTCATGCCAATAAATCCACAGCGTCTCATGACCCCTGCTCTATAAGCTACTGTAATTGTGTCGTCAGAAGCATAATGCTGGTTGAAAACCAGACTCGTGTCTAATATCCAGGTTAAACAAGTTCTAATGGTAACTTAAAATACAAATACTGTAACTTTTGCGCGTAATGAAACAGTAACACATTTTATTACTTGATCAAAGTTTAATTTTTTACAAAGAGTGTTGTTCTGAGTGTGTTAAGTGTGCTGTAAATTTTCCTTCACTTCTTTCCAACAGCATTCCTGTCATTAATGTTTTTTACAGGTGGAAATGAAAATACGTACATAGAAAACAATTTGAGAACATGCCTTACTTTCTTTCCCTCCTGAGACAAGGTTGATTTAAACCGCTCTTTTTTGACACTTCCTTTTTTGTTGTATTAATTTATAATAAAAGTTTTTTTTTAAAAGATGAAGCCTGACAAGCTCCTGCCAGTCTCCCCCCATTTCTTTCTTTTCTTTCTTTGTGTCTTTCCAGTCCGTCCTGTGAACGTCCAGCAGGCTGTGGACATTATTCCTGGGGTTGATTTAGTTTTCCTGGAAGCTGTAGCGCCACTGGAAAGGTCCCAGCATGGAAAAAGGCTCTAGCCAAATGCTGGTGAGCCTCCGACTGGGACTGCTCAGGACACAGAGCAGACCCTGAACATGTTAGACTGACTAACAGATTAAGTCAAGATCACAGACTGCTGCTTGATAAGAACTCAGCAGAGTGCCTAGGATTTTATTCCACCGTGATTTGTTTTTATCATTACCCAGTTTGCATCCTATCTGTCAGCTGAGAACAGAAGAAAGGTTCCCGAAAGTAACATGGCCACAATAACAACGGTATTTTTCTTTTAAACCAAGTGGGTGCAGAGTTCATAGCTCTGCTTTACGAACTAGTTTATGGGGCCTTAACTCTACGCATGCTGATGGACTCTCTGGAGACCTCAATTTAAGGAGGAAATATTCAGAGAACTACTGCCTCTTATCTTAATGGAAAGGTTTTATGCACATTGTGTTCCTGTAAAAGCTGCAGAGAATGGGTTTGTAATTAACTTAAAGAAGGAAAAAAAGGAAGTTGTTACAAAAGCAGAATAAATATCAGCAGGACTGTCCCACTAAAATGATTGGATCCTCTGGAAAGTTTCATAACCATCATGTTAATGTGATGGTGTCCGTGTATTCACTTTTGTGTGTGCATATGTGTATGTGTGTGTGTGTGTGCGTGTGTGTGTGTGTATTTCTGTTTGTACGAAGTGACCACCTAGCAGGATGCAGAATAAAGGCACCCATTCACATCAGCTGCACACTCAAAAAGTCTAAACTGTACAGACACTGTATGTGTGTGCATGTGTGTGTGTGTGCGTGTGTGTGTGTGTGTATGTGTGTGTGTTCTGTAACACTCACTTTAAACCATTTGGTCTGAATGTCTGAAAGCACGGGGACCACACACAAGCAAAAAAAAAAAAACAGCCACTGAGCCAAGCTCATAGAGAAGGTAGTTTTAGTTAACAACACACACACACACACACACACACACACACACACACACACACACACACACACACACACACACACATTACACTGCATAATGCCTGGTTTAAAGAAAGCTGTGGTATCTGCTGGTATTCCTGATTGCCACTGAGCGAAAAGTCAGAACAAAGAAAGAAAAAGAAAGGGAGACAGATGCAAAAGGAGAGAGCTTATCATGTACAACCTTCGACTGGCACTCGGTGCTCATTTATGTTTAACCACAGGAGGAGATGCATAGAATTACAGGAGACAGAAAATCCACAAAAGATGTCACAGAAACAAGGAACAGAATGGAGAAAAGGAGAAATGAGAAAAGCAAGCGATGTGAGACACTCGGAGAAGAGAGGAATGATACATGGGGAGGTTAGAAGTAAGGAAAAGGTGGTGGAGTGAAGAGCAAACAAAGTCATAAAAGTCAGTATTTACAGTGAGGCCAGAGGAGGCTTGTTGGGGCTTTTGCAGTCTCCAAGGAGATGAGCTGCACTTGAGTACACTCTCAATTAGACCCGACGGTCAGATGAGACCGGACACATATCAGCATGACTTCTTCCTGAATGCTGTGATAGGACATGACTAACTCCTGGTTCAGTCCAAAATGAGCTCTGTAGTGATGTGCAGAAATCGAGCTCCACTACTGCACCTCTGCAGACTTAAATGACATTAATGTTTAATCTTAAAACATGATATCATGATTAATGGGAGCTTGGATTCTCGTGATCAGACCTCGCATATTTCAAAGATGACATGAGATGGGTAAAGTACAGCTGAGCTGTCCTAGCGGTGGCAGGGGGCTGCAGCAGATGTCCTGTAGAGATGGACAGTTGAGGCATGGTGGAATTAAATACACAAAATAACAACAACATGTAATCTTTTTTTTTAACAATTTCAATATCTTTTCTCCATGGATTTCATTTGGCACAAACAAAGACAATTCAGTCCAAGGCTCTTATCATCATCATCATCATCATCATAATGCCCCTGTTATCAGCAAACATCCTGCAGCCCTTCCTGACACAACCGCTTTCCAATGTGTGTGATGACCATTTTCCCATCACTAGTGGTCATTGAAGAGTCACAAGAATTAATTGTTGCTGAATGGAACTTGAATTGGAGAGAAACAGAGAAAACACCAGCATCATAAGTCCGGCTGGGGTTGGAGGCTGTATCAGGTTTGTGATTTGGAAATGGAAATTTCGAAACATGCTGGTGAGCTCTTAGCAACGGTTAGATTGTCTCACAGTTTCGTTGGAAATATATGCAAACTGGCAACTGAATTTCACACAGCACTGAGCATTGGTGATGAGAAGTGCTGTCTTCCCATCTTTGAAAACACACTGTTTTACACTGACACATCATACTGGTGACAGGTAGAAGTATATCACATCTCATCACCGTCACATCAGCACAAATGAGCAAAAACAAGCAGTTTAGGCTGTTGGGTGGGTTGGTTAGGTGACTGGCAACTGATGTGACCATATCACCAGATGTTCGATCCAGCAATGATCCAGAGATTTCACTGGTTATATAATCATTATCTTGTGATGAGTCTACTGGCTCGAGATTAGACATGAAAACCGCTACAAACATTTTAGAAGTAGATATCTTGACATGTTTGGATTTTCTGAACAGACTAGGAGGCACGAACAGGACAAATCGCATGCAGTGTTTACCGTCTGTCACACAAAATTTAAATATGTCAGAAACACAACCAATTTCAGACATTACATTAGTCCTTTCCTCCCTTAGTTGCAAGCAACAATTGGCCAGGGACAAAGCGAAGCTTTCTGTTAACATTTTACTTTTGGCCTCTTGGCCAAGAATTGTTTATATTTCATTATTACAAACACCACATTGTCTTCACGCGATACGGTCTGTTGCAGCCATCACTGTTGACAGGAGCCTTCTGCACTTCACGCGGCTGGTCAGCATGAAAGTCACTATCCACTGACACTGCTTCTTCACCGAAGCTGAACCAAGCACAATAAACTGACGTGTCTCTGGGGTTCTTCAGGTGCACCTCCAGGATGCTAAGCAGTGAACTCTGGCATCCCAGTGTCACTGCCCCCGGTGAGAAGTACACACCGTCATGTACCCCACACTAAAGCGGCCTCACTTTTGGACTAGGCTCCTGGATTTCAGAGATTTGAATTCCGTTCTAACTGCTTTGGTTAGATCTTCCAAAATATGTCTGCCCTCCTGAAACTGACCTTGTAGCAATTGTCAAGATGTCTATAAAGGGCCCTGACTAGGACCTACGGGATGCTGTTCAACTGCACCTCCCCCCAGCCTCGGCTTCGCGACTTATTCAACCAGGAGATGCGCGGCAGCTGCAAACAGAATCGCTGAGATTGTATATTCTGTCAGAATTCCGACATCAAGTCCCTGCCAGTCAGTAGTGAACTTTCCCATTGTAGTCTGGAAATAGTCGTTGGAAGTAGCTGCAGCAGATGGAACTTCTAAGGGACATGATAGGCTTGCAATGTGTAGTTAGCTTGTGTGGTACTGTAACACAGATATCTGTCAGGTCAAGCCACAGTACACCTAGCTCTGGTCCCTTTTTGTATCCTCAATGAGCTTGGTGATCACATTACTGTGTTCGACAACGGCAAAGACTCCTCATACCCCTGGCAACGAGGAACCTGTCCTTCTCCATATTACCTTTGGGAGTTTCCACAAGCGTTGTCTCAACCTCTTGTAGCTCCCGCGCACTCTGTACGGAATCCTGTTTGGCCCCGGTGCAGATTTAGCCCTTGCCTTTTGGATGAAGTCATTGACCTCCCGCCCTCTAAGCTCATCCTCGTCGAAAGATGGTTGGTTCCTCTGGGTGGCACAGTTTTCCTTCCAGATCAAGCTTCTCCTCTTTCCTTGGGTCACTATGTATGCAACAGAGGAGCTCCTCCACCTCCTCCTGTGAGACCTTTAGCAGCCCAGATCTTTTGACTTGCGGGGTCCCTGACACGTAATTGATGGTATTTTTGTTGAACTTTCCCCTGTCCTTCTCCCATCTCCTTCTATCCCTCAAGTGGCACTTGCTTGTCTTTACATACTGCCCTTGCATGTGCTTTATGGCAGATCTATCTTCCTCATTTGCTTGACAAAAGGATTTCTTCATGAATTCATATTGAGTGTATGCAAAGCATACTTTAGACTATAGCTCCAATTTAGATAAAGTTTGGTTCCAGTGTGATATGAAACAGAATGACAATGCTTGAGCTTACATCCAAACACTCTAAGCTGGTTGAGAGGAAATGCTCGAAAGCAGAAGAGAACTGATGAAAAGAGAGCACCCAAAGGTGAAGAGAAAGTAGTGGAAAAATGTGGAAAGGAGAGAAAATAGAGAAGCAGAGATGAGAGGAGAAAGACAAGGAGGAGGAGGAGGAGAGGGAACTAATGTGTCCCCCAGACATTGAATTGCAACATCTGGTTTGTTACTCTGAACCTTGCAGGCAGGCAGGCTGGCCGGCAGACAGACAGACAGACAGACAGACAGACAGACAGACAGACAGACAGACAGACAGACAGACAGACAGATGAAAAAAGCATGACTAGATATTCAGGAAAAACAGTTGATGTGGTAAGTAACACAAAAATGATAACCATCTCGGGTAGCTGATAAAAGTCTGAAGTATTGGATGAAAAGTTGCAGAAAGGGTTGGCTGCTTCAAGCTCTTACCTCACGATGGAAAATGATTTAGATTGCCATGTTTGTCTGCAGTCAGAATTTGAGAGTCTAATGAGAAATAAAAAGGACAGAAATAGCTCATTCTGGAAAGTTAAGCTCTTGCATGAATCTGCAAATATTGCACTTTTGTCAGACTCCCACAGTCTACTGCCAAAAAACCATTACATTCTTGCGAATAACGGCTGAGACCACAAATCATGAAAAAAAATCACCTTTCCTGTAAGTCCAATCAGGAAAGCAGATTTTTCCTGAGTGCTTTAGTGAAGAAATCCTATCTCATTGTCTCATAAGCCGAGACACAGAGGGGTCAGCGATTAGCTGTGACTCACAGCCTCCATCGTGTCACTCTGTTTCAGTTTCCTGCCCCCTGTCTAGTGGCTCTTTGTGGCATCATTTTACAGCAATATATTTAATTGAAGACACCCTTTAGTTTGGCGAAGACAGTAAGCAGGACAAATGTGCCGGACATCCTTATGAGAACTCATTTATGATGGGACTAGAACTAGGCACATTGTGGCAAGAGTCTAGAAATATCAGCAATATCAGGGTCTCCAAGGTGCCTGTGAGCTCTGAGGTTCAATGCATGACATGTCATCCAGCTGTCCTGTGTGACCTCCCACCTTCACCTGTGGTGAATGTACATACTGCATATCTGCACGCCGTCTTACATAGAAGACAATCAATCCTCAGACCTTGGTTTCTTGGAACCTATCATCAATTCAGTCCTCGTGGGCAGGTCTAGAGTACAGGAGAGCGCATTTCTCTCCCAGCACCAAGGGTTAGCTCAGTCACGTTCAGGGGCCCCTGGGCCTTAGTCTAGTTTGTCCATATGGTGGAGCCACCTGGCTCTGATCATTGCACAGGCATCAAACTGAATAGAATACTATTTAAGTATTAGAGTATAAAGTATTAGTTTGTCATTTAAGAATTTGGAGGATGACGAGTAAAATGTATACATACTGTATATGCGAACATTTCTGAGCCTGAAATCCTCTGTAACTCAAATATAACTAAAATATGTGTCTGATTATGTAATTTGAACACACACCACTGAAATGCTACTGACAAATGGGAACTCTCAGAATCTGTTTCCACAACAGTTTCAAAACAGGAGATGAAAAAGACAGATGACCGAAGAACCAGGGAAGCATGTGACGGCTGTTTCCAGATTGGCTCCACATTTATCAGTCAGAGGGGCACTCAGGTTGGCCCTTAAAGGAAAGCTCCAGGCATCCTGACAACACAAAAGAGAAATCACTGGATATTTCTTACGTTTCCAGTAACATCTGGCCACTGCATCTCTGTTACACTTTTACTACCGGGATCCTTTCGTCAACCTTATGAGCAGACTTTCAGGAGCGCTGCAGTGAGAGCCATGCTGCCCTGGGACGTCTCTCGCACAATCTCCCAGTAACAGCAAAAGCAGGCATTCGCTTCAATTAATAGGGAAAATATTTTGCAGCACTCAGACACTGATCGCCTAAGCCATGCACTCTCTGATGTTCTTTTAGTCCATAAAACTAAACAAAACCATCCAAGGACAAGGGAGGATTATACTTTTATGGACAGTTGAACAAAGAGCAGAAAGAGCCAATTTGGAACTTTTCACCTGGCAGTGGTAATGCGGGAGATCCCGCAGGATCTCTATAAAGTCACAAGTTATTTTCATTAACGCCAGGAAAACGGGCCCTGCAATTTCATGACATGTCAAATACTGCTGCCTCAGAGAACGAACTGGTGTTAATGGGACAAAAGTGTTGAGAGAGTAACATGATGCTGCATGCTCTGCGTTGCAACTCATATGTTCACTGACAACTCTAAATGAAAAAATATATTTGCAACATCTTTCAGGTTGTTTGATATCACTACTTGTCATCGGTGTCCTGGATTACCTGACTGCGGTGCCTTTTGCTTTCGAGTGATTTGACAGTTATCAGCATCACAGGAGCTCCGGAGGGGACCATCCTCTCCCCCTTCCTCTTCATTTTTGACAGCACTGGCCTCAGCCACTGCACCGAGACCCTGGTACCTTCAGAGGTTTTCCGGTAACGCTGAGGCTGCTGGATGAATTACTGGTGGCGACGAGCGCAGGACTGTGGTAGACAACTGTCACTTGGAGCGAGAGAAAACACCTACAGCGCAGTGCAACAAAAACAAAAACGAGCTGGTGGTTGACGGCACCTAGGGTTGTACTTAGACTATAAACCGGACCGATCCAAAAACAGAGACACTGTTTACACCACTAACTACTTGTTTATTAACATGTTGTAGTAGCCTAGTGGAACTATTATGGATTACAAAGTACACATTGTGACCTTTATTTCTGCATGAATTTATTGCACCATTAACTACAACTTCACTAACTACAACCGCCTCATTCCTGTTTGTGCATCGAACATAAGAAAGTTGTACATGGATTGTGATCTCGATATGCTTTGTTTAGTACTGACCTTATAAGATGATAGTAACACATCCACAGCCATTCTCCCTACGCGGTATTCCTTTGGGAGTACAGACAGTACTTAGCTTATCCATGATCTGTGGATACCACAGCCGGTGGAGGCTTTTATTTTAAAAGTCCTTTAAAAGCCTCTATCTTTATCTTCTTTATCTCCGTGCTTTTAACCCTTACTTACTGTAACCTTTTATAGAGCTTTTATTGTGTTTCCTTCATTAATAATAACTGTCTTTTTTACAGCGATTGCAAGCATTAAATGTGTAATCAATAAAATGTACCGTTATTATTATATGATCTTAATATAATACATAAATATAGTACATTCTCATGGAACAAAAAATACAACTAAAAATGCTATGCAATATGAACATTTCAAATATCATGATCAATTAGAGATGATCAATTTTCAGTTAGAAAGCTGGAAAAGTGAATTGAATGTTGTAAGAAATGTATCAAATGTTTGTCTCTACACACATAACTGTGTTTTAGCATGAATCTATTCAATGTTCTTTCCGGTTTCAAGACATCTGGTTTATAATCTTTGGGTGTACATTTCACAAGTACCTTCCTTTGTGGCCAAATCATCAATCATCAGTGAGACAATTTCTCTTCTTCCAATAGTTTGCACCTTACATTTAATGTTTAATATGTAATTTATAATATATAATATAATAATATTTGCATCATCTCTCATTCTCTTCATTGAAGATTTTCAACCCTTTACAACCTTGTCTGCATGTTTAGTTCAGAGTTGCAGAGCTCCAAGGAGTCCTTCTCTATGCAGCATATCCACTTGCAGCAATCAAAGGCCTTGAGCAAATCTCCAATTCATTAACAACCTTAACATTAACCAAACATTACCAAACATCAACCAACATTACAAAATATGCCTTCAATTTCACAGTTATTCAAGACAATTTATCAAGTTTCTATATATCATTCAGAGATATGATATTTATTTATTCAACATTGACACATTCTCAGAAATTCATTAATTGTAACCGTCAAATCAAGGTTATTGTAAATCCATGCTTTCCATCTCAAGGTCTTCAGAGATGCCTGTCCACAGTCACATTGGCTATTCCTCTCTGCTGGGAATATAAACCAAAAGCAGAAATTGTGAATAAATCCGCAACTGAAAATTGTCCCAATCAAAAAAAAGGCAAGATTTAAATCCCATTTAACGAAAACACCACCCAAATACGTCTCTCAGACAGAGCTCACTTATGGACAGACGTCAGACAGGTGCCACCCACTCAACGGTCTGGAAATAAGCTAGCACAGACATGCTGTGGCTTTGTGCAGGACTTTTTAAAGAACTCTCTCCAGTTGTGTATTTTGAAATCTCTCTGATTTAGATTAGGAGTACCCTGGACTACATATTCAAACTGCTATTAGGGTTTTGCCTCCTGCTCTGCTGCTTCCAAAAACATTCAGCTCACTGTTTGAGACACTTGTTTAGGCACTGGCTGGAAGTCTGCTGCCTCTCTCCCTTTAAGCCCCCATGGATTTAGAACATTCTAGTAAAGGTAGAAATGATCAGGCGTATACTTGATACTTCACTTGGATTATTCAATAATTTCAGTCTTTTTTCTTTTTCTTTGTATTTGAGCAAAGGATGGTGTTCGTGACCATCCCAGGGTAACCCCAGAGTGGTTTGAGGAACATTGTCTATTTGTGTTTGGTTTACTTTTCTTTCTGGTTTATATTATACTTGATGGAATAGTATTACCAGTAACTAGGTCACTGAAAACTCAATAAACAAAATGTACCAAAAACATGGGGCTTTTTGACACTGTGGAAGTGGATTTCCTAAAACAGAAAATCTTTTTCTACAAAGAGGTCATTGGAGGTACATGGAAAATATCAGTTTTTGCTCTGCAGTTGCAGTATTACAGTATCTACACTACGATACAGTATCAAGCACTACCTGCCTACACTCAACATCAACTTAGCTCTTCATCCTCAGCTTTGAGAAGGACTTAAGCTGCGTCCCTTTAAAAAAGCTGAGTCCCCATAGTGCAAGTCTGTTAACAGATTTATGTCCCCGCAACATGAGTGGCACGTCCCCACACACTTACACAGTGGTGTGGGGAGTCCCAATCAATTGACTCCTAATCCCAGAGCCGATGAGAGCATGGAAAACTCACACCGTCTCATTCCCGCTTTCTATCTTCTCAAGTCATTATGACACATTTTCACTTCACCTCATTTAAACTCTTTTTCCATTTTACATAACCCGCTCTTTTTGTTGGCGGCCACTGTTAGCCCCTTCCTCCTCCTCCTCCTCCTCCTCCTCCTCCCTGCACTGTATTTCCAGTGTGTGTGCTCCAGTTTTCCAGCCACGTGTTGGACAGGATTCCTGAGTTGCAGTCCAGCATTGGTGGAGCAGCCTCGCTTGCTGCCACTCACTGTAACAATCGACACGCTGGACTTTGATGTTTGCACTGATCTGAACTGGCTGACATGATCACACTGAGCCGGGAACCTGCACAGCACATTACCTAAGATACTTTAAAAGGTTTGCTTTAAAGGTCCTTGAGTTGAGAGATATCTCATCACATCCTGTTCTATCACAACAGCCACATCATATCTTAATCCTCAGTTTTACATCCTTGTACATTAGCCCTCAAAGCTTCCATGTTTTCCCAGCTTTGCATCCTTGCTGCTGCAAGATCAGCACTTCCTGCTGCCCGTCTTCCACTTAGTGGAGAGTGTTTACTAGGGCTGATCTGCCATCTATTGGTGCCTAAGTGTTACTACAAATAATGTTCACGAGGGCCTCATGGAAGAGGAAATGCCAGTACATAAAATGGTTTCCATGCCTTACTTTGACTCAGTGAAAATTACAAAACAGTTGGAAATGTGAAAAAAGATTAAAGTTAATTTCATGGCTTTCCAAACTTCCAAGACGGCATTCTGAAGGTGTTTTTGAGAATGAGTGCTCTCATCTCAAAGAGATGTAGAAACTAATCCATATGTCAGGTGCAAAACATTAATCTGAAAAGTCACTTGGAACCGCTATCAGAAAAGCAGAATAAAAAAAGAAATATTCTGTTGGGTTTATTGTATGATGGAGTGAATTGGTAAAGTGGAAGCCGCTGTGTAAAAGTATCGGAAGATTGTTTCCATCCCTCAGCTCAGTGCACTTTTGAGTACTTTGAGTAGGTCTTTTCTGATGTGAATTTGTGTTTATATCCATCTCTGTAAAGTGATGGTCGCTGTTCTTATATGACTGGAGAAAGGTAGCTGCAAAGCCTTATGGGGTGAGGAGTTTAATCTTTCAGGTGGATTCCACCGCAAAGTTTAGGCTGCATTAGACTTCCAACCCTTTCAAAATGATCTGTAACAGGCATCTGACATTGAGACAGGCCTCAGGAAAGTCAGTCTGCAGTTGGAGAATTTTTGTTGAAATTCTGCCTCCCTTGTGTCCAAAGCCAATAAATTAAGAGCGGAGCTGAGGGAATGTGATGGAGTCAACACAAAAAAACATGGACACATGCATTAAATCTCTGTGGAGTTTCTCTTTTTCTATGAATCATCGTAGCTGACACACTCTGGTGAGTTTGTCTGGGCCGGCTCTGCAGAAAGTGTTATGTCATTTGAATTCCAAGTGAGGATCGTGCTGTGTTTTTCACATCTGTCTGGCGGTGACCTCAGTCCAGAACAAATACATCTTCTGAAATCCATCCCGAGCGGATCCCGGTGAACCACAGTGCATCTCTGCAGTGCCCGCCTCTCTGGCTCCCAGAGAAACAGTCTGACGGAGAAAGGAGATGGTGTTGACAGTTCAGACATGAGCCATGCCATGTCGGCTGTCTGTTACTGGATTCCTGGGTGATGCAAATGTGACCTCTTCCAAAAGACAAGAAGACACACACACATTCATTTTCTGGATATGTACACCATCCTAACCAAGCTTTATATCACCTTGAAATATTATAAAAAATAAACAATGATTCCTTTACTGAATGCCCGGAACAGACTTCCGTAGACCCTTTTTCATTGCTAATTTTTCCATTTATTTATACAATTTGCATTATTTACAAACAATTTTACATCACACATCGACATGCTTCCTGTTCCTGCAATAGCAGCTGTGGGATACAGTTCATTTTTTATGGTCTGAATGATTCCATCAGAATAAGTCAATGACACCAACTAAGTCACGTAAGCCCAACACTATCCATGGTGCTCTTGCTGCTGATCTTTTACAATACATCAAAGAGCTCAGCAAACATCCAGAGACATCTCCAGACTAGTGTCTTACTCTGTCTGGCCAACAGATCCAACACCCCAAGAAAGCTTCTTAAGACAGTGATATGAAACAGAATCACTCTCTCTTATTATAGATGTTCTGGCAATGAGTTGATTAGTTGCCTGTTTAATATTCATCAGTATTAACACTTTTTGAAACAAGGCACATTCTTTTCCATTTCATTTAGGCCTAGGCATAACTAATGTCAGACACGAGTGATGGAGTTACTCTATATCTGTGAATGTGTAAATAAGCAACAGTACGGTAACTTCCCATAAATCTTCAACGTTTTATTTTGCAGCATTTGAGACTCCCTCTGCTGAGATGGGTTTAGGGTCGATATTTCTCTATCATTTTTTGACAACCTGTACAAACCAGTTGGACACAGAGAAACCCAAAAATTCTGCAGCAATAATATAAATGATCTCTACTGCTCTGAGGTTTTCCTCACATCATTAGAGGGCCGAGTCATATGAAATCTGTTGTTGGTGTGATTGTGTGCTATTTGTGCATATTCATCTGTCGAATTGCGTCCACTCTGTTGTGATGGAGCTGGAAGGCAGGGGTGACCCAGCGACCACATGAACACTGATCCCCACACCAGCTGAACGAGCCCAGCTTGGAGTTACACTTTGGACACAGCAACTGTACACACACACACACACACACACACACACACACACACACACACATAGACAGAATGTCATTAAGACTTTGGCCCTAAAACTGGACTTGTGTAATATTTAATAATATAATATTTAATAATATCTAAGCCTTTAACATCCAGCAATTATGCCCTCTATAAGGACTTTTTTCTTAGAACAAGTATGTATGAATTCACATAATCCTCGATCAGTTCAGTTAAATGTTTCAGGGACATCCATAACAGTATCTCCATGTTATAACAAAGTCTATTCGTGTGTGCATGCATTACCTGCCCATCCATCACTCCGATTAAAGCCGGCTCCATCCATTGCACGGGTTCAATGAAGTAAGACGTGCACTGAACGTCGCCTAGACACAAATGGTTCATATGGTTGAGTCGGCCGCACTCGGCTGCATTAGGCCGCGTGACTTCATGCGAACACATCAGAATTCAGCTGAAATCCACTCAAGTGTTTACACCGATTTTCCCACCGCAACATTTCAAAACATGGGCTGACCAGAACGGCTGTGCTCTCACCGGTGAGGTTACTGGACTTCTTGTGGCCAAAGGCAGGCGCTCCCTTTCCCACCGGGTGAGTGAGAATACTAGAGTCACGGAAGAGAGCTCGTCTACAGAGGAGAACGTGGAGTTAGGTTCTCTGTATCCCACGATGTTGTATATCTCTTTAAGCATGTATTGTGTGATACCTCTTTAAGTGGAGGTAATTTTTGTAAATACTCTGCTTAATGACAAAGAAATCTTTGGTCTTCAACAAATGCTATAATTTCACTCAGAACCAGCTGAGTCCTTGTTCTGGGCATCATCAACAATAAAAATGTCTATGTCTGTGACAGGTTTTGACTGACAACTGCGCCATGTTTCCACCTTTCACCTGCACTTCCTGCAGCGATACGACGTTTCAGAGGAGCTGGAGTGGGCGGGGTCGGCAGCAAACAGCTCCCTTGGGACATGCTCCAGCTCTGCACACACGCACACATACACAATATCGGTCCATAATGGCAGATGTTATTTGCCTGTAAAAAGATCAAAGTATTCAGGGCATTGAAATCTTCCAAGACACATGGCCTAAGCTTCATCCCTTATTAGGTCATTAAGATCTTTCAGTTACCACAGAGCTTCACTTTGGGAAAACTGTGAGAGTGTGAGAGAGAGTTTGTGTGTTTGTGTGTGTGTGTGTGTGTGTGTGTGTGTGTTTACCGGGGTACTTCTCAGTGAGCTTGATCAGTCTGTACTGTTTGTACACGGGACTGGAGAGGTTGATTTCACACTGCATGGCCTCATACAGACTCAACTGCTCTTCAAACCCGCTGTTGACCCTGCAACACACCCCGCTACCATCAGCTTGAGCCCGGAGATGCACAGTCGTTCTATGGAGACAAACACACCCAGACAGACAGGCAAACAAACACACGCACTCTCAGGCACTCACTGCACGTCCTGTTTGACGGCCTTCAGTCTACGGTACGCCTCAGCGAAGCTGAGCTGGTGTCTCTTCATCAGGTAAGCTGTAATAATGGTGGCACTGCGACTCCGGCCAGCCTGGCTGAAACAAATGCATACATATATTAATCATAGTGTGAGCAGTAGAAAGTAGCCTGCCAACATTATTGAGGTGCTACAGGTCAATACTTTCCCTATAGCACCTCCTAGTGGTCTCAATTTTATGACACTTGGGCTTCATTGACATGGCAGGCCTTATTACTGTTCGCATAACTTTTCTAATGCAACCTGTACGTGACTCGCATGTGAGGGGTGATGTCATCAACAATAACAATGGCATCATCATACAATGTGCACGGGCTCGCGGTGCAACATGTTCATACATTTACATGGAAGTAAATGATGAATAGCACAACCGCTACGTTAACTTTCCAGTTTTGGAAGGTGGAAGCCAGAAACGGCATGAACAAATTTGTTGTTGTTGTTGTCCATCTGTTGTCACTGTTCTCACTCTAGTGTGATGTAAAAGTCACATTAAATGCAATATGACATCAGCTGGCAGGTGTGCTGCAAAACATCAGATATGTATCGGATTCAGACTTCATGTGAGTTGTGCAGTTCACATGGTCATGAGGAAAATCTGACCTGAGTTCCATGTGGGCAAAAACATCAGATTTGAGTTTCACTGGCACAGTAATGTAGCCTTAAAAGGTGGAGTGGGTGGCTGCATTCGGGAGCACTTTTTACTGATTCGCTAGAAATCACTTGAACAGTCTGATTGCAATAAATGTGAATAAATGCTAATTGAAATAAATCTTTCATATGGGGAAGAGTAATCCTGAAAAAACACCATCCAAGTCAGGTTAGTCAGAAAGGGGAGCAGAAAAAGGGGCAGAACTTTTGAGGCGTGTACTTTCAATGTGTGGCCCGCTCTGGCCACTTTTTTTTTTTTCAGAAATGACCTTCTCCAGCTTTAAAGTTTGCTCACAGATCACAGTTTCGTGAGGTCTTACCAGTGCACGAGCGCTGCTCCACCTCGGTCCACGCCCTCTTGGATGAACAGGAAGCAGTCGTCCATGTGGCTCAGGAGGTCAGAGGCGGGCTCATCCAGGACGTTGATCCACTTGGCGCAGAGCTGCCCGTCGGTGGGGAGCAGGGGTGCGGGATCCACCGAGTCCACGGACAGGATGTGGGTGACGGCCGCTGCAGTCAATCCCTGCCTGTCGTTGAGGTCAGCGGCCGTGCCGATGTACAGACCAGGATCGACCAGCAACATGACTGCACCGACACACACGCAAAACACACAGTCACAAATAGATTCTTAACTCTGTCGATGATCCCGTTTTCGTAAATACAGTACCCCTGATTCTTGTGATAGCTTTCATGTACTATGGGCAGCGTGTCAGGAACCATAGGATGTGGCGATAAGATGCTCTGGTGTGAAAAGGTTTGACTTCACGGACATAAATAGCATGTCACGCAAAATTGCACAAAACGTCACTCAGTTTCCCCAAAACCGATCTGATTACTCAGATTACCACCACAGAGTCTCTCATTTTAAAAGTGCAAAAAAAAGCTCAAAGTTGCACCAAAGCAGAGGCTCCGGCGTGACACGGAGCCGATCCGCACCAGACAATTCGTTAAACATGACATTTTATCAAAGAAACCGGGAAATATTCACATTTGATTTTGGAATTTGAAAACAAAAACCGATGGATTAGGCACATGTTGCTCCGTGATTTCGGCGTGTGTACACACACATCTGGGGGTGTGGGAGCGCGTGACCAAACTGTGGTTAACTGACCTTGTTGAAGTTTAGACAGTGAAACGCGTTTGTCTCGTTGTCCCCGATCACGAAATCGGCCGCTAAATGGAGAACCGTTAGCGTAATATTGTCACTATTATGAAGCAAGCGAAACAAAGGCACTCCGAGTTGTTTGGTTCGCGTAAAACACTGTCCGGGCGGAACACGAAAGTCACATTGGTTCCGCGTTCCCCGGCAAGGTAGCCGCAGCGCTCGTTCTGCACATAAACACCGGGCTCATTTATCTAAATGCAGACTTTAATTATTTCTGTTTGTGTTTGAACTTCCTTCTTCACTTCATTGAATTGAATTTCAGCTTTACAGTGTGGACCAATCATTTATGCGTCTTAACGTGGTGCATCACTGTTACTATTTATTTGTATGATATAGCAGTATGTTCAAAAACACATTTCCCTCTCCAAACTGAAGAACTACAGACAATTTATCCCATCCCCCAACTTGTATTGTCTTCTAAAATGAACATATTTTATCTAAATAAAGGCGAGATAACACCTAATTGTGGTTCTGATTCGTTTTGTACTTTAAGCTTACATGCTATTACTGTTTTTTCAAGACTGCAAGAATCTGAGGTGTTGAACATCAACTTCAACTTTTATTCATTTGAAGTGCCAGCTCATAACTAATGTTGTCTCAACGAACTTTGCAAGAGCGTGTAAACAGCATATACAAAGTAGTATATGCTCCCCTTAGGCCAGGGGTCGGCAAGTAAGTTTGGCCTCAGGCCAGAAGTTTTCAGAGCAAACTGAATGGTGGGCCGGGACACCACATCAATCAGAATGATCAATTTAAGTTTAAACTACCTGAAGTAACTTTTTTTTTTTTTTTTACAGACTATCTGTGTGTTATTACTGCCTTAGCTCCACTAGGTGACAATAAAGCTGCGATCTTTATTGGTGACTTGTTACACAGACTCAATTTCTCCCACACATTTAATAAAAATGTGAGTAATTTCCATGTTGAAAATGAGTCCATCTTTGAGCCCAACGAATGTATTTGTAAAAAAAAAGGATTTATGAATAAAGATTTTCAGGATCGGCCTGTCCATTAGCATCATATTCTCATGTCATAGTGTTATTTTTGTGTGCTTCGAGACAGTAGCAAACATCGCTAGTTAGCAGCAATGTTAAAGAGGATGTCCAAAGCGTCAAAGAGGAAAGTTGACGTAGAGAGTGGGATGTACAAAGAGGAGTGGGAAAAGAAGTATGCGTTCATCCTACCTGAGTTCATGAATGCCTAGAACTGTCTGTCTCGTCTGCAACGACGTTGTTGCAGTTTGCAAAGAAAACATAATACACCACGAAACAAAGCATGGCAACTTCACAGTGTCCTTTCCACTCCAGACAGAGTCAAGGAAGCGCAAACGTTGCTTCAGCTTCAAGTCAACTTTGCTTCATTTTATTTAACTAGCACTCCTCTTTTTTACCATGTTTCAGGAGTACATATCCCACTTTCCCACCACAAGCTGCTGTACATATGCAAGCACGACGATAATGCTTTTATTTTATTTTATTTCTATTTTTTCTAAATAAAGGTTCTGAATGCGCTCCTGGTACGTTTCCAGGTGCGCATATGTTCTAAATTCCCAACACAAGCCGGTGTGCGTCCAGAATCAAGAAGATTCCACTTTTCACGTATTTCATTTATTTTGATCTTTTCTATATAAAGGCTCTGAACTCTCAATGATATTGTCCTTCTGTGTGATAGTAGGTAAATCATTTAAATCAAAATTTCAATTTCACCTCATGGGCCAGATATCATCGGAGACGACCCAATTTTGGCCCACGGGCCACCAGTTGCCTACCACTGCCTTAGACCCTCCTCTTTGACCCTCACGTCAACTGAGGAAAAACTCCCAAGAAAACCCTGACAGGGAAATGATGGGAGTAACCTCAGGATGAGAGACTGAGTAGGGATGCTCATCCAGGACGGGCAGTAGAGCAGAAGCAAAACAATATACGGAGCTCCATGGATTAATAGTTAACTGTGTCTAGAACCACAATAGTAGCAGTAGTTGGGGGAAGGGCAATGGAGAGTGTCGTGGATCTAGTACAGCTCTCAACTCTGGGGAGTGTGTCTACATGTAGTTCCTCAGTCTTGAGGCAAGATCCCCATTTAAGAAGTTTCACTACTCTGGTTTGATGTTGCTAGCACACAGTTTACCTCATATGGACATGAGGCTTCCGTTTCAGCATATTTGCAGCAACAGCCCCTCTTAAAAACCAGGTCCTACCGAGATTTGAACTCTGATCGCTGGATTCAGAGTCCAGAGTGCTAACCATTACACCATAGAACCACAAAAGGTGGGTTTCATGGACAACAGCCATGGGTGGGGCATCCAACAATCAAGAGAATCAAATGACATACTTCTCAGTTTAAAAGCAGCAATAGTTGCTTTTAAAAAAACATTAATGTTTTATTGTATGTTTAATTAATTCCCATGAAATTTTGATTATGAGAGGGAAATGGAAGAAATTTTAAATTCACAAGCGTGACACCATAGAACTGCAAAACAACAGTTTTGAGTTGGGTTCATGGACGCCTCCTATGAGTGGGGCATGCAGTGTTCAAATGATTTTTTTCCAGCAGTGACTGCAGCGATGACAGCTGTCAGATTTATCAAAAAACACAAATTTCAATGAATTGTTGATTATAAAGAGGAAATGAAAAAGTTTTGAAATGCATAGATCGACATCAACTCTGTTAATTCTTTGTTGTGGAAATAAACTTGCTCTACCTCTACTTCAGAATCAAAGTATAGAAAGTCGTTGGGAATCAAGGACTTTCATTAACCAGGTTTGCTGCTCTCAATATTCAGTTTGCCATATGTGAACATGATATTTTGATTCAGCTTATTTGGATCTACAATTCCACTTGAAAATCAGGTTCTACCGAGACTTGAACTCGGATCACTGGATTCAAAGTCCAGTGTGCTCACCATTACACCATAGAACCACAAAGCTCTAATGTCAAGTGGGGCTCATCAGCCCTCTATGGTTGGGGCATCCAGTGATCAAACAATGTTCTACAGCAGCTATCAAATGACATAACGCTCATGGTCCAGGTGACCAAACCAGCCCAAATCAGCTGAGGGACTCGCTGGTCGACTTGGGCCAATTCTATCGAGTGTGTCCTAATGCTATCACTTGAGGGAGCATACATAGGGTGAACAGGATAGGACCGACAGATACTGTTGGTCATGACTCCATGACTGACCTTGGTGTGGCAGAGAGAGAGCGCATGAAAAAGGTAAAGTTTGTCGAAGTTCCTACAAGTGGTGTGCGTCAATGAAACGTGAGTGTATATTTATGTGTGTTATTAATCTCTTACATTAGTGTTGCTAAAGTAGTAGTTGTTCAAATGTTTAGTATTAGCCCTCATTATGCACTCCCTTTAATGCTAGCTGTAGCATTAGCTCAACCGATCAGTGCCTGTTTGAATGTGTATTTTTTTTTATTAATGTGTTAGTTAGGAGCTAAGATAGTACTGATCGAGGGAGAAAGGAGTTTACTTTGAGGAAAGAGTTTACCTGTTTATATGTATATTTCTTATTTGATAGGAAACCACACATACAACTGTATGTTCAGGAACAGCATTACACTAGCTGAGAATCAAACACCTGCCCTCCTTTTTTGGATCCTCTGGAAATCAGGCCTTAAGTGGCGTTCTGGCCGACACACACCGGTGTGAACCTGGTGGTAAAACCCTGAACCAGTGCAGATACAGTCCACCCCCAGTCTCCCCACCACAGTTATCATTGACAAAAACAAGACATTTAAGACAGAAAATCCTGGGCAAGAAAGGAGCGGGTGGGAAAAACCTAGTGCTGGGATGGCCAAAGAAATTAAATTTGTGGATCCCTCGTGAGGGGAATCTGGCATAAATGATCAGACAGCACTTAAACTTGTTTTGTTTTTCCAAACGGTTGAAAATGGAAAAATGACACTACACATCTATGCACACAAGGTGCTGGCTTTACATTTTGTACTGGCCTGTGGAGAGAGAAGAAATCATTTCAATAAAACTCAATGAAGAATCATCATGTTCTCATGTTGTATTTGATCAAACTGATTATCTTTTTTTTTTACTTTTATTGCAGGACATTCAAAAAGCGAATTATTCGTGTGTCACACAAACAGTTTAGTTCTCCACTTTATTTTGTCTTTCCTCCTCTGAGCTAACGGAGATAATCTTCACGAACGCGTATGGCTGTAGTCCATTTTGTTGGAGGAACTATATTTGGAAAAAAAAGAAAAAACAAGACATTATTCCTGCCCAAAATAAGTTAGAAATTATTTTAATTTGAAAGCAAAATGGCCAAAAAAGTAAATTGTCTCACCTCATTTAACTGATCCTGCAGCTCAGACAGTGTTTGAACAGATGACTTCACTCTGACATCCAATCCAACAACGTGAACTGTGAAATAGTGAAAGTATGTTGAACTAGAGTACATGGTCACACATCACAAGCCTTTACATATAGCGCAAATTGTTAAACATCAATATTTACACATGTGAAAATCATAAATGTTTTAAATTGATGTTAGTCGCTGTTGGGAACACTAAGTCAAATACTCAGTAAAAACTGGAAAAGCAGTATTTAATTACAATCCCTTCAGAGAATACAAAAAGCAAAGGCTGAAACAATAGCTGCAATAAAAGGCATATACTTACAGGGTCCTTTCATTATGGACGGAGAGCCCGATAAAAAGACGGCGTTTGACATAAAAGAAGAAGATTACAAGATTAATTGATATTTTTCTGACATCACACACAAATATTTGTTTTTCGGGTGTTTTTATCAGGTGTTGCTTTCACACCTGCCTGAATGTCTGGACTAATTGGGAAGGAAATTCTATTCTGGATTATCTATCTCTGGTGTGGAAGCACCTTTTAAAGTTTCCAGTGGACCTTTGCACCATGGCAGGAAACCAGAGTAACTGGAGAAAACCCGCACAGACACAAGAAAAACATGCAAACTCTACACTGAAATTGCAGAGTGGACCATGAACCATCCACCTCGTTGATCCCTAATGACGCCATCCCTAATGGCGTCCCTAATGACAGAGCCTCTATGTCGCCCTAGACTTGACCAGTGCCATGAAAATGAAAGGGAAACTTGATTTTCCATTTCTAGGAAATTAAAAAACAGAACGACGTGAGTCGATGCTGGATGTTTCCTTTAAAATGTGTCACACGATGCTAAGAACGCGACGAGGAAAGGCGAGGTTGGAGCTGAATGGCTCCTCCAGTGACTTTTACGTCTGACGAGCACATGATTTAAGAGGCTGCTGCCGATCTGTCCAAAAGCTTAGGACGCATCTCTAAGTCTATGCAACACAGTTACGTTGAAGGGCGATGATCCTACCCGTGTGTCCAGAGACGGATACCCCGCTGCTTCTGACGTTCTCAAACACGGAGAAGAGAGTGAACAGGTACCGACTTCCGGCAGAGAGGGGCGAGACGGTGTGGGTCACCGGTCCCTCTCCCTCCGGGGCGGTGACGTTTATCTCCGTCCCGCCGTACTGGAGGACGAAGCTGACGTTTTTCAAATTGTTCCACCGCAGGGTGATGCTGGTCTCGTCTTGGGCCGCTATCGTCAACCAGTCCGTGTTTCGTGGAGCTGGGCAAGAAACAGTGATCACATTTGTTTACGTGAAATCCAGCAGAACTGTCGATTCAAAAACCTACTCCGTGCACCGGTTTCTGCACCTTCACCGCTGTCATTTCGCAGAAGTACATAATATTGCTTTGCAGCCTTCGATATTTTGCATCTTCTACTGTGCCACATGTTCTGGTCTTACTGTTGCCGTCGGCCTCATTTTGCTTTAGGCGATTAAAGATCAGGACAAATATGGCTGTTACATGGAAACTACATGGTAACTGGTTTCACAATCACGATACATGTGCTTCGTTGTTGAGTTTTCAGAATGCGCTGATCAAGTCGAACGTCCTACCAGTGACTGCGGTAATGTTGACTCCACTGCTTCGGACGCTCTCGAACACAGAGAAGAGAGTGAACGTGTACTCAGTTTGAGGAGTCAGAGGAGAGACGTAGTACGCTACTGATCCGTCCACCCCCGTGTTCTGAGCGGCAGTGATGTTTATCTCCGTCTCCTCATACTGGAGGATGAAGATGTTGCTGGTGTTTGCGTAGCTCCACTCCAAGAAGATACTGGTTTCATCCTGGGCTGTTACTCTGAAGTGATCTGCGTTCAAAGGCGCTGGCGTAGAAAGTGGAAAAGCACATGGGTGTTGAATCTGAGCAGGAGCTTGTTAGAAGAGTAGTAAAATTCCACATGACAGCACTACCACTTTACGCAGTGTCCATTTCACATTTTGAACATCCACGCTAATGTAAGATACTGTTATAGATCAAATACGGTTGTTTGTTGAGAAGCTGCCTCCAATGTTGGATGTATGGAGCAACAATTAGTGTCATTATCACTCATCAGGTTGACACCGATCGAGTCAGAAATCTCACCAGTGACTGCGGTGACGTTCACTCCACTGCTCCTGACGTTCTCGAACACAGAGAAGAGAGTGAACGTGTACTCAGTTCCAGGAGAGAGAGAGGAGACGGTGTGAGTCACTGGTCCATCTCCATCCAGAGCAGTGATGTTTATCTCTGTCCCGCCATACTGGAGGACGAAGCTGACACTGCTGCTCACATAGTTCCACTGCAGAGTGACGCTGGTCTCATCTTGGGCCGTCGCTCTGAAGCTCTTTGTGTTTGGAGGAGCTGTTGGGGAAAACACCAGCGATCAATAGTATGAAGATGATTTTACCCTCAGCACATAGCTGTTTCCAAAATGCTGATTCCATCCCAAACCCCAGTTCCATTTCGAATGATGTCTGCTCAAACAACGACTAGGCTAGTTAGGCTATTTACAGTCCAGCAGGAGACCAACTCCAAGGTGGAAATCCACCATTCCAGCTTTAAGTCACATCATATTCAAGTGTAAGTGTGCCGCCTGCTTTTCACAGAAAATGGTGCAAAGGAGGTAATATGTCTTGTCAGATTCATTGCTTAACAACCATTTACACGGCTAAACATTTATATTCTGAGGAGGAAAGTGATAGAATGACTAATTCGCCTGGGTGCTGGAAGCGCTTCTATTGTACTTAACGTTTTAAGAAAAAGGATACAGAGGAGGAAAAATTACAGGAAGAAATGTGACCAAAAGCACGCGTGATCGGTGCACCGCATCGTTAATCGACGCAAAGTATTACGGCTGTAGTGTTAGGCTTGAACTCAAATTGACATCGCACCATAAGATCTTACCAGTGACTGCGGTGACGTTCACTCCACTGCTCCTGACGTTCTCGAACACAGAGAAGAGAGTGAACGTGTACTCAGTTCCAGGAGAGAGAGAGGAGACGGTGTGAGTCACTGGTCCATCTCCATCCAGAGCAGTGATGTTTATCTCTGTCCCGCCATACTGGAGGACGAAGCTGACACTGCTGCTCACATAGTTCCACTGCAGAGTGACGCTGGTCTCATCTTGGGCCGTCGCTCTGAAGCTCTTTGTGTTTGGAGGAGCTGTTGGGGAAAACACCAGCGATCAATAGTATGAAGATGATTTTACCCTCAGCACATAGCTGTTTCCAAAATGCTGATTCCATCCCAAACCCCAGTTCCATTTCGAATGATGTCTGCTCAAACAACGACTAGGCTAGTTAGGCTATTTACAGTCCAGCAGGAGACCAACTCCAAGGTGGAAATCCACCATTCCAGCTTTAAGTCACATCATATTCAAGTGTAAGTGTGCCGCCTGCTTTTCACAGAAAATGGTGCAAAGGAGGTAATATGTCTTGTCAGATTCATTGCTTAACAACCATTTACACGGCTAAACATTTATATTCTGAGGAGGAAAGTGATAGAATGACTAATTCGCCTGGGTGCTGGAAGCGCTTCTATTGTACTTAACGTTTTAAGAAAAAGGATACAGAGGAGGAAAAATTACAGGAAGAAATGTGACCAAAAGCACGCGTGATCGGTGCACCGCATCGTTAATCGACGCAAAGTATTACGGCTGTAGTGTTAGGCTTGAACTCAAATTGACATCGCACCATAAGATCTTACCAGTGACTGCGGTGACGTTCACTCCACTGCTCCTGACGTTCTCGAACACAGAGAAGAGAGTGAACGTGTACTCGACTCCAGGAGAGAGAGAGGAGACGGTGTGGGTCACTGGTCCAACTCCATCCAGAGCGGTGACGTTTATCTCTGTCCCGTCATACTGGAGGATGAAGCTGACACTGCTGCTCACATAGTTCCACTGCAGAGTGATGCTGGTCTCGCTTTGAGCTGTAGCTCTGAAGCTTTGTATGTTAGGAGGAGCTGGTGAAGGAAAACACCCGAATGACACCTATTGTTATAATTATGTAGCGAAATCATTCGTTATTTCTTAACAATATGCCGATGAAGCGAAACATCTCACTGGTGGCTGCGGTGACGTTCACTCCACTGCTCCTGACGTTCTCGAACACAGAGAAGAGAGTGAACGCGTACTCGACTCCAGGAGAGAGAGAGGAGACGGTGTGAGTCACTGGTCCATCTCCGTCCAGAGCGGTGACGTTTATCTCTGTCCCGCCATACTGGAGAACAAAGCTGACACTGCTGCTCACATAGCTCCACTGCAGAGTGACGCTGGTCTCGCTTTGAGCTGTAGCTCTGAAGCCGTATGTGTTTGGAGGAGCTGTTGAGGAAAACAGCAGTGGTCAGTTGTGCCGAGAAGAAGACAGGTTAACAGCTTGGGTCTGTTCCACCGACATATCGACTCATAGAGCCTCATATACCCTCCTAAACCCTGAGATTCCACGGAGATTCCCTTTCAGAAACTGTACCGTTGACCAACCGCTCAATATGAATTATTGTTTCAATCACAAACACAAAATGCTTTGTTTTTGATCATTTCACATAATGATAAAAATGATCTAAAAATGGTGCTAAAACTGTCGGCCACTGGACCTCTGTGAGCTTCATGAATTCATTTCCTCTTTCATCCAAAAGGATCATTCGATTCTGATTCTGGTGCAGAAGTGACAAGTACAGTCCTGAAGCTTCGTGGAATTGACTGGCCCTCGTTTCACGACGATTACATGCCGATGGATGAACCAATAGAACTGCACTATGCATTTCAGTGACATAGGCGTTTTTGCGAATATAACTGTTGCCTTATTGCAAGAGGGTTCCCAGTTAGAATCCCGGTCGACTGGAGGCCTTTCTGAGTGCGTACTGACTGAGTGAAACATCTCACCGGTGACTGCGGTGACGTTCACTCCACTGCTCCTGACGTTCTCGAACACAGAGAAGAGAGTGAACGCGTACTCGACTCCAGGAGAGAGAGAGGAGACAGTGTGCGTCACTGGTCCGTCTCCGTCCAGAGCGGTGACGTTTATCTCTGTCCCGCCATACTGGAGAACAAAGCTGACACTGCTGCTCACATAGCTCCACTGCAGAGTGACGCTGGTCTCGCTTTGAGCTGTAGCTCTGAAGCCGTATGTGTTTGGAGGAGCTGTTGAGGAAAACAGCAGTGGTCAGTTGTGCCGAGAAGAAGACAGGTTAACAGCTTGGGTCTGTTCCACCGACATATCGACTCATAGAGCCTCATAAATCCTCATAGACCCTGAGATTCCACGGAGATTCCCTTTCAGAAACTGTACCGTTGACCAACCGCTCAAATATGAATTATTGTTTCAATTACAAACACAAAATGCTTTGTTTTTGATCATTTTGCATAATGATAAAAATGATCTAAAAATGGTGCTAAAACTGTCGGCCACTGGACTTCTGTGAGCTTCGTGAATTCATTTCCTCTTTCATCCAAAAGGATCATTCGATTCTGATTCTGGTGCAGAAGTGACAAGTACAGTCCTGAAGCTTCATGGAATTGACTGGCCCTCGTTTCACGACGATTACATGCCGATGGATGAACCAATAGAACTGCACTATGCATTTCAGTGACATAGGCGTTTTTGCGAATATAACTGTTGCCTTATTGCAAGAGGGTTCCCAGTTAGAATCCCGGTCGACTGGAGGCCTTTCTGAGTGCGTACTGACTGAGTGAAACATCTCACCGGTGACTGCGGTGACGTTCACTCCACTGCTCCTGACGTTCTCGAACACAGAGAAGAGAGTGAACGCGTACTCGACTCCAGGAGAGAGAGAGGAGACAGTGTGCGTCACTGGTCCGTCTCCGTCCAGAGCGGTGACGTTTATCTCTGTCCCGCCATACTGGAGAACAAAGCTGACACTGCTGCTCACATAGCTCCACTGCAGAGTGACGCTGGTCTCGCTTTGAGCTGTAGCTCTGAAGCCGTATGTGTTTGGAGGAGCTGTTGAGGAAAACAGCAGTGGTCAGTTGTGCCGAGAAGAAGACAGGTTAACAGCTTGGGTCTGTTCCACCGACATATCGACTCATAGAGCCTCATAAATCCTCATAGACCCTGAGATTCCACGGAGATTCCCTTTCAGAAACTGTACCGTTGACCAACCGCTCAAATATGAATTATTGTTTCAATTACAAACACAAAATGCTTTGTTTTTGATCATTTTGCATAATGATAAAAATGATCTAAAAATGGTGCTAAAACTGTCGGCCACTGGACTTCTGTGAGCTTCGTGAATTCATTTCCTCTTTCATCCAAAAGGATCATTCGATTCTGATTCTGGTGCAGAAGTGACAAGTACAGTCCTGAAGCTTCATGGAATTGACTGGCCCTCGTTTCACGACCATTACATGCCGATGGATGAACCAATAGAACTGCACTATGCATTTCAGTGACATAGGCGTTTTTGCGAGGCCTTTCTGAGTGCGTACTGACCGAGTGAAACATCTCACCAGTGACTGCGGTGACGTTCACTCCACTGCTCCTGACGTTCTCGAACACAGAGAAGAGAGTGAACGTGTACTCGACTCCAGGAGAGAGAGAGGAGACGGTGTGCGTCACTGGTCCATCTCCGTCCAGAGCAGTGATGTTTATCTCTGTTCCGTCATACTGGAGGACGAAGGTGACACTGCTGCTCACATAGCTCCACTGCAGAGTGATGCTGGTCTCGCTTTGAGCTGTTGCTCTGAAGCTTTGTATGTTCGGAGGAGCTGGAAAAGGAAAACACCCGAATGACACCTATTGTTATAATTATGTAGCGAAATCATTTGTTATTTCTTAACAATATGCCGATTAAGCGAAACATCTCACCGGTGGCTGCGGTGACGTTCACTCCACTGCTCCTGACGTTCTCGAACACAGAGAAGAGAGTGAACGCGTACTCGACTCCGGGAGAGAGAGACGAGACAGTGTGCGTCACCGGTCCATCTCCGTTGGGAGGAGTGACGTTTATCTCTGTCCCGTCAAACTGGAGAACAAAGGTGACACTGCTGCTCACATAGTTCCACTGCAGAGTGACGCTGGTCTCATCTTGAGCTGACGCTCGGATGCTGTCTGTGTTTTGAGGAGCTGGTAATGGGGGGAAAAAAAAGGTGATTTTGAATCGAGGTGTTTTTTTTTTACATTGTTCTCAGCACACTTTCAGACCTGGACCGAGTCAGTTGGTTAACTCTTGCAAATTGCCACTCCCATCACGTCCATGCTTTGGATGACAATTGAGAGCTTCACCTCACTTTCAGATCGAAGTGCCTCCCGACATTTTATTCCGCGCTATCAAAGTCAAATGCTGCAACTGCAAAGTTTCCATTGCAGTTTACGTCTGGTGCAGCTGCTTTTTTCTAGAACTGACGCCGAGACTAGCACAATCATGAAAATCATTTACATTATTAGTAGATGAAATCTAAATCTCAGAGTAAGACTATGACTATCAATAAACTCACCGGTGACTGCGGTGACGTTCACTCCACTGCTCCTGACGTTCTCGAACACAGAGAAGAGAGTGAACGTGTACTTTACTCCAGGAGAGAGAGAGGAGACTGTGTGGGTCACCGGTCCGTCTCCGTCCAGAGCAGTGATGTTTATCTCTGTCCCGCCATACTGGAGAACAAAGCTGACACTGCTGTTCACATACTTCCACTGCAGAGTGACGCTGGTCTCATTTTGTCCAGTGACTGTTATGAGGTCTGTGTTTGGAGGACATGTTCAAAAACATGTCATCTTTTAGCGCTCTGTCACATAATGACAATGTACGCAGAGCTGTCCTTTGACAGACCTGCTCCAATCACATATTTTCTTCTTCTATTATATTCGCCGGCTCACAAAATTCGTTGTGATTAACTTCCTCTGCAAGAATAGCAATGCATCTTGTACCACGTTAGGTTTTGTAATGCTTTTCTAATTGCCAGCTCGATAGGTCAACACACATTTGGTCGGTGAGCAGAAATGATAAGTATTACCTGATTCATAGCAGATGAACGGTAGAGTGAGGGAGCAGCTATCATCTGACCACTGTCCCGAGTCACCGAAATCCATGCTGACACACCACTCGTGGTTATTATAAATAGAGTCTGGTTGCCCGAAGGCCCAGAGTCTAAATCTAGAGGCGCTTCCATCGGACCATTCCTTCTCTCGATGCAGGCCGATCCACACAAAGCTTCCGGATGTTAAGTTACCGATGGCTTCATTTTCCGTCTCATTTCGTATACTGATGAAAGATGTGACAGTAACAGAGTGACACGATAGCGGTGACAGTGAACAAAAAAGAGAAATCAAACATAAACCAAAGCTGATGCACTATTAGTGATTATGAGGAAGTGTGATAAAAGTGATTTTTTTATATGTATGACGGATGTCACAAGGCAGCGACAAATCACTGTTTTCGACTCATCTGTTGATTATTGTCTTGATTAATTGATTCGTTGTTTGGGTTCCAAAATGATGCAAGCTGAAAATTGTTTACTCTTGTTCGACAAAAGCCAAGATGAGGCTAAAAATGACTTTCAATAGTCAGTGCTTTCAATTTTCGAGCACGAAGGACAAAAGGGCTTTGTTTTGAAGCTGAAATCAGAGAATACTGATTTTTAATTTAAGTGCTTCAATCAATTAATCGATCTATCAGAATCAAAATAGTCAGCCATCCATTCATCATCTACCAACATTGATCCTTTGAGGGACATGTTGCAACATAAGCGATTAAGAAACTGCAACTTTAAGTACAACATGAAACAGTTCAGATTAAGACAGAAAAAGCCATTTTTTGGATCATTTCGACAGTGACCATTCCTATAACAAGAGCTTGATTTAGTACTGTACCTCACTAGGTCCACGTAGTTCTCCCTGCAGTAACTTTGTGCTTCAGTCCAACTCCTATTCTGAGTGACAAATACGTAGGTTGCTGTGCCATTTATTGTCCCTGGAGATATGGATCACCACTTGATTTACAGGCAGCTCAAGCATTTGAACACTAGTTACAAGTTAAAGTTCATGGCATTTTACGTTGCAAAATGTACATGGGAATTTTCAATCAAAGATACATTCAGCTCTGTTAAATCTTCAAATTGAAAGTAGACTCACCGTTGTAGCACACAAAGTAAAGATGAGCTCCGCAGATTATGTCGTACCATTGTGCATTATAAAGATACACGCAGTAATAATTTTCATTGAGAAGATATCCAGATCCCCAGTTCCTGAACTCTGTCTCTCCTGGACCATAGAAGCTGCTGTCATTCAGTGACCATCTCCAGCTGTTCACCAAGTCATCATGGAGACCAATCCAGGCCTTGCCTGTTCAAAGAGATGTGAGCTATTGTCATGTGTTGATCTGAATTGAAACGTAAATGGTTTACAGTGACTAAACATCAGTCAGCCTGGATTAATGCACATCACACGGCCTCACTATTTCAGCTTTTAAAAAATGTATTTTATGATGAAGTTTTATAAAGGGGACCTTTCGTTTTGGTTAACATGGGGGACTTTCACTGAAGATCCTTGATTTGCTTTATGCACAATCACATTTTAGTCGTGGTCAACTGATGCTAAACACCAAGAAGTGCTTGCCTGTGTAGGTTGATGAACTACTGAGGGCGGCACTGACATCCGGTGTGTTTTCAATGGTGGCCAAGTCGGTGTAGACCTCCCTGCAGAAGCTCTGGGCATCAGTCCAGTTCCTTGGTGTCCCGCTGAAGTGGTACTGACGAGAGTGGGCTGCGACAACGCTGACTGGTGTTCCTAGAACAAAGCACATCCAGGAGATAACAGTCACCCTCCTCGTGCAACATAAATAGTTTAACAGCGGCCTCCGAGGTAAGATAATGGAAATGCATCTTGTGCCGCATGTCGTTAGCCATTGAAGTTTTCCAGTCGCTTGAGCAGAAATGACAAGTATTACCTGATTCATAGCAGATGAATGGTAGCGTGCGGGAGCAGCTATCATCCGACCACTGTCCCGAGTCACCGAAATCCATGGCGACACACTGCTCCTGAGAGTCTGGTTGCCCGAAGGCCCAGTGTCTAAATCTAGAGGCGCTTCCATCGGACCATTCCTTCTCTCGATGCAGGCCGATCCACACAGGGCTTCCGGATGTTAAGTTACTGATGGCTTCATTTTCTGTCTCGTTTCGTATACTGATGAAAGATGTGACAGTAACAGAGTGACACGATAGCGGTGACAGTGAACAAAAAAGAGAAACCAAACTTAAACCAAAGCTGATGCACTATTAGTGATTATGAGGAAGTGTGATAAAAGTGTTTAGTGAAAAAAGCAATCCGTGTGGTGACTATATAAAGATGTCACAATGCAGCGACAAAAACACTATTTTTGACTCATCTGTTGATTATTGTCTTGATTAATTGTTTGGGTTTCAAAATGATGCAAACTTGAAATGGCTTTTAATAGTCGTTTCAGTCTTCTATCGTCAAGGACAAAGGACTTTTGTTTTGAAGCTGAGATCGGAGAATATTGATTTAAAATGAAATATTTGAATCAATTAATCGATTAATTTAAATCAAAATAGTTGATTGATTGATTAGCTGTTGCAGCCATTCATCATCTACAAACACTGATCCTTTGAGGGAGGAAACGTGACTAATAACGACATAAGCAATTAAAAAACTGTAACTGTAAGTACACTATGAAAGAGTTCAGGTTAAAACAAAAAAAGCCATTTTTTGGATCATCTCGACAGTGACCATTCTTACAATAGGAACTTCATGCAGTACTGTACCTCACTAGGTCCACGTAGTTCTCCCTGCAGTAACTTTGTGCTTCAGTCCAACTCCTATTCTGAGTGACAAATACATAGGTCGCTGTGCCATTTATTGTACCTGGAGATATGGATCAACACTTTATTTACAGGCAGCTCAAGCATTTGAACAAAATGTATATGGAAATGATCAATAAAAGATATATTCAGCTCTTTTAAATCTTGAATTTAAAGCAGACTCACCGTTGTGGCACACAAAGTATATATTATGTCCACAGATGTCATCATACCATTCTCCATTCTTAAAAAACACACACTGAGAATCTGTAAAATAAATATTATTGTCAGGTTGTCCAGGCCTCCATCTTCTGAACTCTGTCTCTCCTGGACCATAGAAGCTGCTGTCATTCAGCGACCATCTCCAGCTGTTCACCAAGTCATCATGGAGACCTATCCAGGCCTTGCCTGTTCAAAGAGATGTTAGCTATTGTCATGTGTTGATTTAAATTGAAATGTAAATGGTTTACAGTGACTAAACATTTATCAACCCCTATTGATTCACATCACACATCTTCACATTTTAGAATAATGTATGAAAAGATAAGATCAGAAAGATGAAGTGTGTAGAGATGACATTTCATATAGTTTGATGGTACTAAAGATGCAAAAGAACCTGCCTGTGTAGTTTGATGAACTACTGAGAGCAGCATTGACATCGGGTGTGTTTTCGATGGTGGCCAAGTCAGTGTAGAGCCCCCTGCAGAGGTGCTGAGCATCAGTCCAGTTCCTCGGTGAGTTGACAAAGTGGTACTGACGAGACTGGGCAGAGACGACACTGACCAGTGCTCCTAGAACAAAGCGCATCCGGAAAAGAAGAACAATCAAAGCACGTGTCTTATGAGTCTGCTGAGGCATGGATAGGTTTGTGCTCTGTCAAACAAAATAGCAAAATCTGCTCCCTCACACCTGGCCATTTCTTCTCTGCAGCTGAAGCAGATCGGGCTTCTGTCTTTGTCATTACAAAGAGAGAGAGGCACTTACCTATGATAATGATGAGCCCATAATCCATGAGTTAAACCTGCATGTGAATGCATGCATGCATGCATGCAAAAAAATGCATGTGAAAAACAACAATATTACATCTGCTTTAACCAAAATGTGAAACGCAAACAAATGATCATGCATCATGCCACATCATACATGTGACTGATTTCCTTGAAAGCCGATCGTTACCGTTACTCTTTGACCCTCTTCCAGCTGAAAAATACGGACCAGCCCCAGCTATCTGTCCTGTAGTGTGTGTGCAGCCTCTCTACTCTCTGGATGCTTTAAGATGCGTAGCTCCTGTCTGAGTGAGTCTCAGACGTTGGGTGTAGTTGAGACTGATTGAAGCAAAACACATTCTTTTCATGTTTCACGAAACCTTGGTCCAACCTGTTTCATGTGCACTCTCTTCCACCCTTGTGTTCGCAAACTGTTGTACAGATGATTGACTTGCTATGACGGTATGATGGAAAATCATACCGTGAGAAAAAAGAGAGGACATGATTGAGCGAGTCTGAATGAAACGGTCACTTGTCTCTTCCCAGCTCAATTCAAAATCAACATTGTGACATGGCAATTTGCGGCACAGGTGTGTTAACCAGTCCCTCCTCGAGGGGGAGGAGGAACCAATCTCAATCATTCTAGAGTCCTCCACTGGAGCTTATGTTGGTATCCTGCTGAACTGGTCTGAGCCCTGGCAGTAAAGGTTTCCAGTAAACAGGCATCAAACTGCATTTTTACTGGAGTTCAGAGCTAGTCTGTCACTGAAAAGGTCAGTTGTTCAGTCGTCAATGTTGTTGTCACTGTTGCTGTTGCTGTTTCCCTTACTGTCTTCTACGTTGTCACTGTGTCCCTGCCTCCCCTCGCTACCCTGTATCCTGCATCCAGTAATGCTGCAGATGGAATTTATAAAATACGTCACATCAAAGGGGCTATTCATGAAGCATTTTTAAACAAAACTTTTGATAAGAATTCTACATATCCAACCTTTAACAAAAACAACATACATTAGTAAGGTCATATTTTCCAACCCTCCAATTGTTTTCACATAAAACTAAAGTCATAGTTTAAATTGAACAAGAACTTACGAGGTCCTGTCATTATGGATGAAGAGTCAGATGAATAGGTGGTGTTTGTTGTAAAAGAATAATCTCATCTCATCTCTCATCTTGAGCTGTTCCTCTGAAGCTTCCTATGTTTGGAGGAGCTGGTGAATCTAACAGAAGGGTAATCAACTGAATCTATTCCACAGTGGTATCCATGTATAAACTTGCATTCACTTATTGCCTGTCTGTGTGGGGTTGCGTGTTCTCCTCACATTTACATGGGTTTTATTCCAGTTATGCCAGTTATTCCAGTTCAACTGACATTCCAAAAACATGCGTGTTTAGGTAGACTGGAGGCCCATATTTCCCCGAGATGCGAGTGTGAGGGTGAATAATGTGCGCACATTTGTGTGTGCGTGTCCCTCAATGGACGCGCAGCCTTTCCTGGGTATATTCCCTTGCCACAGCCTCTGTGTGCTGTACTAAACCAGCAGAACACTGTGCTACCACTGATGCTACCGGTCATATTTGGATGGACACGTGCATTTAAATAAGTCGCTGAATATTTCGTCATGATCTTTATAAAACACTGATGAAGTGAAACATCTCACCAGTGACTTCAGTGACGTTCACTCCACCGCTTCCGAGGTTCTCAAACGCAGAGAAGATATGGTACGATCGACTCGAACCACACGTATCCCCCATGCATGATTGTGCATTTGTGTTTCACATTCTGGTTAAATTCTGGTTGATTATGGGCTTATCACCATTGTAGGTAGGTTCTATTGTTAATCAATTTTGTTATGATGATTTTACAACGTTAAAATGACCAGGTTAAACTGAGACACTTTGCACGTTCATTCCCGGACGGACAAGTGTGCGCGATGGACTTGAAAAACGGGTTCTACCTGCCGCAGCATAGGCTCACAAGGCTACCAGCAGCCGCTAACAGACCCCTGGGTAGCGATCTACATAGAGAAGGATAACGACGGATATTTTTTTCGATAGCTTTGGGCATCAACCTGACAGCGTACGAATGCCGGGTGATGTTATTACATTTCTTGAGAAAAATTGCTCAGATGTGTGCTATTCTAAAGAACATTTTCAGAGTCAGCAATGTTTTTTCTTGTATCACATACGAGGTGTACCTCTTGAAAGACTGATCAAAATGAACAAAGGTGATACGAAGTGTAATGATGCAATGGTGTGTAGATCTGTGTGTGGAATCCAGCAAGCCCCTGTATGCCGCGGCCGTCACATTACATGTGTTCAGTATGGAAAATAAATGAAGAGAATAGTCATATTATACATTTGTGTTTACTCTCAACGAACACATACTATTAAGAAACAGCATTTTAGACCTTTGAAATAAAAAAAACATCTAAATCGTGTCAAAACGTTGACTTTGATCTTTCTTAGATCATGTCCAAAATAGAAAAGATAAAACATTCAGATGAAAAACATGTTAAAAAACAAGAAAAACGAGTCATGTAGAAATAAAAGCGTTAAAATGAGGCCCACACACGTGCATCAGGGGTGGCTGTACCCCAGAGGTTTCTCCGAAAGTGTGCCGAGGACATCACGTCCTTTAGGCACGTAAGCAACTATCCTGTCTGACAGAAAGTCACTTCTGAGTCTCAAATGGTCAGACGTCTTCCCTTTATAATCCATCAAAAGATATCCATATGGACGGCTGGTTGCATCATTCAATGCCTCCACGGAATAATTTGAATTCTGCCTGCCCAGTAGAGATATCTGGTATTTATCCCGGGGGTTGTTTAAGAGGACCAGCGTTTAACCTAATGATTCTACTCGCCTTACCCTGGATAAATAAATTCTGCACCAGATATATGCAGCTGAAATATCTATGGTGGACATATTTAGCTAACATGTTCTGCACTTCTACATTATCACTAGCATCCATTCATTCATTAAACAGTCGATAATGAGCAGGTTGCTTCTGTCCGGGGAAAGAACGGCATCGTCACCGTCAACGAGTGAATGTCCCTAACCTGCTGGAGCTGATTATACAAAGGCTGCTCCTCGATGCATTCTCAATAACGTCCTTGACAAAATAAGTTTTACCACGATTAGAAGGGCCGCTAGCCACCAGTCTAGATGGATGCTATAATCTGACGTAGAAACCCTGATCCACCGTCATCATATGAAAAACCATAAGGATGGTTCTTCATCGATGTGGATTATCTGGTGACCCTTCTCTAACACTTTCTGCAACTCGAAAGAGACCCTCGTTCCTGACAGCTGGCGCTCTGCATCACTGCGCACACATGACCCCTGCCGGTTCATACCCGCAGCGTAGGTGCGACAGAGAGGGAACATGAGCTTGCCATGACACCTGAAAAGGAGGACGGGGTGAAAAAGGTGTCGGGGGGGGGGGGGGGGGGGGGGCAGGACATCACATTTAACGAATCCAAAGTCAATGCTCTCAAAATTGTTAGATATGACCAGCGGGTGTCCCACTGTGTATTGACTGGAGGCTAGGACAAATGGGTAGAGGCTGGTAAAAGCCTAGTATCCTGATAGCAGGCTCAAAGTTGCACATCCGGGTCCAGTCACATTCCCACATCAGCACAACTGACACACCGTACAAACTCCTCAGAGCTGTCACCCACTGACTAAAATGGCTGTTGAGCTGACTGAACGATACTATCAACCCAGGGTTCAACTCACTCTCAGCGTAATGCCTGCTACACCCGTGGCAAAAACAGCCGACAAATGCAACAGCCGACAAATGCTCCATAGTAGGAGTGATCAGCTCTAATGGGGGAAAAGCATACGGGAGGACACGAGGCCACTTGTGTGCCAAGCGGAGTGTTCTGGTCCATGAGGGAGTAAAACAGAGGACACTGCACGTTGTCCTCTGAAGCGAAAAGATCCACCTCCGCTGTGCCATATCTTTCCCATATCTGTGTCACCACCTCGCTGTGGAGTTTCTGTTATCTGCAGCGAGGGTTGCCCCCTGGACAACAAGTCTGCCTCCCGGTTCAGTACTCCCAGTACGTGGGTGGCCCTCAGGGAAAGTAGGTGTTCTGACTACCCCGTGTGGCTTTATATGTGAGGCTGCACAGCCATGTTGCTTCTTTATTGTTTTCGGCCCTCGGTTGTATGTGCAGACCCTTATTTTCTGTGTCAAAGGGCATTTCAGAGAACACTTGTTTGTGTGAACATTTGCGCACTGGAACGTGGCAAAATGGCACGACAAAGTCTCTATCGAACACTCTGCAGAACCGAGCCTTCTCATCTGGCGGCTGTGACCTGTGGGTGCCGGTTCGGCCTCTGCTTGCCTTTTGGATGGCCTGGAAGTCCTCTGGACTGGGCTGAAACCAGAACATTTGGAACATCTGTCAAGAAGGGGTGCAGGCGTCTGGCTGGGTCTGCCGGTTGCCTCTGCAGGTGGCATCTCAGGCTCGCCGTTTCTTTTTGCCCCCCCTGGCGGTGCCGCTGGAGCAGGTTGGCTTCCCTGCGCCGCACTGGGGTTGAAAGGCTTCCTGGCCCATGCACCCTTAGATTCAGGAGGCTTGCTCTGGGGGGTTCGCCTGAGCCTGGGGCTGACGTTTAGGAATGCAGAATCCCGGTCTGGCCACAGACGAAGTGAGCGTCTGCCAGGGGTGCTGGAATTGTTGCAGAATTCCGACTTGAAAGGCACATTTGGTAGGCAGAATTCTGCCTTTCAAGTCGGAATTCCGCTGGGAATTGTGCCAGAAATCCAACTTGAAAGACAGATTTTATGGCAAAATTCTGTCTTTCAAGTCGGATTTCCGCTGGGAATTGTGCCAGAATTCGGACTTGAAAGACAGATTTTATGGCAAAATTCTGTCTTTCAAGTCGGAATTCCGCTGGGAATTGTGCCAGAATTCCGACTTGAAAGACAGATTTCAGGGCAAAATTCTGCCTTTCAAGTCGGACTTCCGCCGGGAATTGTGCCAGAATTCCGACTTGAAAGACAGATTTTAGGGCAAAATTCTGCCTTTCAAGTGGGAATTCCGCCGGGAATTGTGGCAGAATTCCGACTCGAAAGACATATTTTAGGGCAAAATTCTGCCTTTCAAGTCGGAATTCCGCTGGGAATTGTGCCAGAATTCCGACTCGAAAGACAGATTTTAGGGCAAAATTCTGCCTTTCAAGTCGGAATTCCACTGGGAATTGTGCCAGAATTCCGACTTGAAAGGCAGATTTGGAGGGCAGGATTTTGCCATTCAAGTTCATTAGTTTCATTAGTTGATCTTTCTCTTCACTCTAGTTGATTTTCCTTTTCACTCTCGTTGACTTTTCTCCTCCCTCCAGTTTTTCTCTTCCCGGTTCTCCAGTTCTCCGGTTCTAGGGCTCCAGGGTTCTCTTTTCAAGTAAAGAATCTGGTCAGAAGTCTGCCTTTAAAGTTCATTAGTTTCATTAGTTGACTTTTCTCTCTAGTTCTCTAGTTGATTTTTCTCCTCCCTCCAGTAGATTTGTCTTCACTCTAGTTGATTTTTCTCTTCCTGGTTCTCCAGTTCTAGGACTCTCCGGTTCTCCGGTTCCAGGGTTCTAGGGTTCTCTGGTTCTGGGGTTTAGGGTTCTAGGGCTCTCCGGTTCTAGGGTTCTAGGTTTCTAGGTTTCTCCAGGTGTAGGGTTCTAGGGTTCTCCGGTTCTAGGGTTCTCTGGCTCTCACTGTACTCCAGTTTCTTCTTCTCCACATGGTTCTCCTCCAGTTGACTTTTCTTTTCACTCTTGTTGACTTTTCTCTTCACTCACATTGACTTTTCACTCTAGTTGACTTTTCTCTTCACCCTTTGACTTTTCTCTTCACTCTAGTTCAGTGTTTTTCAACCTTTTTCGAGCCAAGGCACATTTCTTCCATTGAAAATATCTCGGGGCACACCCCCAGCTGAAAATGTGAAAAAAAAGCGAATATTTACTGTTAATATATGCTTTTTTAAATTATATTGTTAATAATTAACAATATACCAGCCACAGCATAAACAAAACACATAATGTGCAACACAATATGACAGGTCATAACATATTGTTAATAACAATTAAATAAGAACAAAATATATATAACAATATGTTAAATTGTTAATATAAGCTTTTTTTAAACATTGAAGAATGATGTTATATTATAACATAGGATTCAACTAAACACAAAGAAAAAAGTATTTTTTAATCTTTCATATTTATACTTAGTGTGAAACCTGGGCCTGCTTGGATGAACACAGAGCTGATATCCTGGCCGGGATGGATGAAAGACACACACGAAGCTCAGCTCTCAGTCTTTCTCTGTCTTTTGTTTTTACTGCAGTCAGGCTTGAAAAGCTCACCTCACACAGATATGTTGTGGAAAATGGGAGCAATGTCAAAATAGCTTTGTTGGCCAGCCTGGAGAACTCCTTGGCAGCTGCCAACCAAAAACTGTCCAAAGGTAGATCAGCAAAGCTTAGCTTGAGGCCACGTAGAAACCTCAGTTCAGTTAGTTCCTCCTGCTCCTCCACCACAATCTGCACTTGCCGCTGCATCCATTCGTCACTAATTCGCTTGTCTCAGAGCGCAAGGCAATAACTACCTGCTGTTGCCACCTACTGGTATGGAAGAGTACTACATGATTACTCTGCCAGGCGCTAGACTGCACAAGCACACAAATCGGATAATTTCCCACGGCACACCTGACAATATCTCACACACACACACACACGCACACTGGTTGAAAAACACTGCTCTAGTTGACTTTTCTCTTCACTCTAGTTGATTTTTCTCTTCACTCTAGTTGACTTTTCTCTTCACTCTAGTTGACTTTTCTCTTCACTGTCGGTGATTTTTCTCTTCCTAGTTTTCCAGATCTCTGGTTCAAGGGTTCTCTGGCTCTCCAGCTCTGGGGTTCTCCTTTTCTATGGCTCTAGGGTTGGCCGGCTCAAGGGTTCTCCAGTGCCAGGGCTCTAGGGCTTCCCGGATCTATTGTTCTCCAGTTCTAGGGTTCTAGGGTTCTCCGGTTCTAGGGTTCTAGGGTTCTAGGGTGCAAGGGCTCTGGGGTTCTCCGGTTCCAGTGTTAAAGTGCTCTAGGATTCTCTGGTTCTGAGGTTCTCGGGTTCTCCGGTACTAGGTTTCAAGGATTCTAGGGTTCTCCGGTTCTAGTGTTCTAGTGCTCTAGGATTATCCGGTTCTGAGGTTCTAGGGTTCTCTGGTTTTAGTGTTCTCCGGTTCTTGGGTTCTCCGGTTCTAAGGTTCTTGGGTTCTAGGGTTCTCTGGTTCTAAGGTTCTTGGGTTCTCCGGTTCTAGGGTTCTCAGGTTCTCCCTGTACTCCTGTTTCTTCTTCTCTACATAGTTCTCCTCCAGTTGCCTTTTCTCTTCACTCTAGTTGACTTTTCTCTTCACTCTTGTTGACTTATCTGTTCACTCGTTGACTTTTCTCTTCACTCTAGTTGACTTTTCTCTTCACTCTAGTTGACTTTTCTCTACACTCTAGTTGACTTTTCTCTTCACTCTAGTTGACTTTTCTCTTCACTCTAGTTGATTTTTCTCTTCACTCCAGTTGACTTTTCTCTTCACCCTAGTTGATTTTTCTCTTCACTGTAGGTGATTTTTCTCTTCCTGGTTTTCCAGATCTCTGGTTCAAGGGTTCTCTGGCTCTCCAGCTCTAGGGTTCTCCTTTTCTATGTCTTTAGGGTTGGCCGGCTCAAGGGTTCTCCAGTGCCAGGGCTCTAGGGCTTCCCGGATCTATTGTTCTCCAGTTCTAGGGTTCTAGGGTTCTAGGGTTCTCCGGTTCTAGTGTTCTAGGGTTCTAGGGTTCTCCGGTTCTAGTGTTCTAGGGTTCTCCGGTTCTAGTGTTCTAGGGTTCTAGGGTTCTCCGGTTCTAGTGTTCTAGGGTGCAAGGGATCTGGGGTTCTCCGGTTCTGAAGTTCCAGGGTTCTCCGGTTCTAGGTTTCAAGGGTTCTAGGGTTCTCCGGTTCTTGGGTTCTAGGGTTCTCCGGTTCTAAGGTTCTTGGGTTCTCCGGTTCTTGGGTTCTAGGGTTCTTGGGTTTTTGGGTTCTTGGGTTCTTGGGTTCTAGGGTTCTAGGGTTCTCCAGTTCTAAGGTTCTTGGGTTCTCCGGTTCTAAGGTTCTTGGGTTCTAGGGTTCTAGGGTTCTCCGGTTCTCCGGTTCTAAGGTTCTTGGGTTCTCCGGTTATATGGTTCTTGGGTCTCCGGTTCTAGGGTTCTCGGGTTCTCCCTGTACTCCTGTTTCTTCTTCACTACATAGTTCTCCTCCAGTTGACTTTTCTCTTCACTCTAGTTGACTTATCTGTTAACTTGTTTACTTTTCACCTCACTCTAGTTGACTTTCCTCTACACTCGTTGATTTTTCTCTTCACTGTAAGTGATTTTTCTCTTCCTGGTTTTCCAGAGATCTTGTTCAAGGGTTCTCTGACTCTCCAGTTCTAGGGTTCTCCTTTTCTATGGCTCTAGGCTACTCCGGTTCCAGGGTTCTATGGTTTTATGGTTCTCCAGTTGGCCGGTTCAAGGGTTCTCCAGTGCCAGGACTCTAGGGCTGTCCAGATCTAGTGTACTTCGGTTCTAGGGTTCTAAGGTTCAAGGGTTCTAGGGTTGTCCGGTTCTAGGGCTCTAGGGCTCAAGTGTTCTAGGGCTCTCCGGTTCCAGTGTTCCAGTGCGCTAGGATTCTCCGGTTCTGAGGTTCTAGGGTTCTCCGGTTCTAGGTTTCAAGGGTTCTCCGGTTCTAGTGTTCTAGTGCTGTAGGATTATCCGGTTCTAAGGTTCTAGGGTTCTCCGGTTCTAGCGTTCTCCAGTTCTAGGTTTCAAGGGTTCTAGGGTTCTCCGGTTCTTGGGTTCTAGGGTTCTCGGGTTCTAGGGTTCTCCGGTTCTAAGGTTCTTGGGTTCTTGGGTTCGAGGGTTCTCCGGTTCTAGGGTTCTCGGTTTCTCCCTGTACTCCTGTTTCTTCTTCTCTACATAGTTCTCCTCCAGTTGACTTTTCTCTTCACTCTAGTTGACTTTTCTCTTCAGTCTAGTTGACTTTCCTCTTCACTCTAGTTGACTTTTCTCTTCACTCTAGTTGACCTTTCTCAGATTTTTCTCTTCACTCAGTTTACTTTTGTCGTCACTTTAGTTTATTTCTCTCTTCACTCTAGTTGTTTTTTCTCTTCCTGGTTTTCCAGATCTCCAGTTCAAGGGTTCTCTTGTTCTCCGGTTCTGAGGTTCTTGGGTTCTTGGGTTCGAGGGTTCTCTGGTTCTAGGGTTCTCGGTTTCTCCCTGTACTCCTGTTTCTTCTTCTCTACATAGTTCTCCTCCAGTTGACTTTTCTCTTCACTCTAGTTGACTTTTCTCTTCAGTCTCGTTGACTTTCCTCTTCACTCTAGTTGACTTTTCTCCTCACTCTAGTTGACTTTTCTCTGATTTTTCTCTTCTCAGTTTACTTTTGTCGTCACTTTAGTTTATTTCTCTCTTCACTCTAGTTGTTTTTTCTATTCCTGGTTTTCCAGATCTCCAGTTCAAGGGTTCTCTTGTTCTCCAGTTCTAGGATTCTCCATTTCTATGGTTCCAGGGTGAAGCGAAAAGTCAACTAGAGTGAAGAGAAAAATCAACTGAGTGAAGAGATACATTAACTAGAGTGAAAAGAAAAGTCAACTAGTATGAAGAGAAAAATCAACTGAAGGAGAAGCATGCAGAGAAGAAGAAACTGGAGTACAGGGAGAACCCTAGAACCGGAGAACTCTAGAAACTTTGAAAACTAGAACCAGAGAACCCTAGAACCCTTGAACCCTAGAAGCAGAGAATTCTGCCTTTCAAGTCTGCCTTTCAAGTTCTCAGGTTCTAGTGTTCTCTGGTTCTCCGCCTCTAGGGTTGTCTGGTTCTCCGGTTCTAGGGTTCTCCGATTCTATGGTTCTCCGGTTCTCAGGTCCTAGGGTTCTCAGGTTCTAGGGTTCTCTGGTTCTCCGGTTCTCAGGTTCTAGGGTTCTCCGGTGCAAGGGTTCTCCGATTCAAGGGTTCTAGGGTTCTCAGGTTCCAGGTTTCTCAGGTTCTAGGGTTCTCCGGTTCTCCATGTCTCTCAGTTCTCCATTTCTCTGGTTCTCACGTACTCCAGTTTCTTTTTCTCTACATGGTTCTCCTTCAGTTGATTTTTTCTCAGAAATCTGTCGTTCAAGTATGCCTTTCAAGTCAGAATTCTGGCAGAATTCTGAGCAGAAATCTGAATTGAAAGGAAGAATTCTGACTTTCAAGTCTGAATTTCAAGTCAGGATTCTGGCTGAATTCTAACTTGAAAGGCAGAATTCTGCCTTTCAAGTCTTCCTTTCAAGTCTGCTTTTCAAGTCTGCCTTTCAAGTCTGCCTTTCAAGTCTACCTTTCAAATCTGCCTTTCGAGTCAGAATTAAGTCAGAAAGGCAGAATTCTGCCTTTCAAGTTCAAGGGTTCTCAGGTTCTAGGGTTCTCCGGTTCTAGGGTTCTCCGGTTCTCCTGTTCTCCGGTTCTAGGGTTCTCCGGTTCTCCGGTTCCCCGGTACTCAGGTTCTAGGGTTCTCCTGTTCTCCGGTTCTCCGGTTCTAGGGTTCCCTGGTTCTCCGGTTCTCCGGTTCTCCGGTTCTCAGGTTCTCCGGTTCCCCGGTTCTCCGGTTCTCCGGTTCTAGGGTTCTAGGGTTCTCCGGTTCTCAGGTTCTACAGTTCTCTGGTTCTCAGGTTCTAGGGTTCTCCGGGTCTCAGGTTCTAGGGTTCTCTGGCTCTCCGGTTCTCAGGTTCTAGGGTTCTTTGGTTCTCTGGTTCTCCGGTTCTAGGGTTCTCTGGTTCAGGGGTTCTAGGGTTCTCCGGTTCTCTGGTTCTCAGGTTCTAGGGTTCTCTGGTTCTCCGGTTCTAGGGTTCTCTGGTTCTCATGTTCTAGGATTCTCCGGTTCTCATGTTCTAGGGTTTTCAAGTCTGCCTTTCAAGTCAGAATCAAGTCAGAAAGGCAGAATGCTGCCTTTCAAGTCTGCCTTTTAAGTCTTCCTTTCAAGTCTGCCTTTCAAGTCTGCCTTTCAAGTCTGCTTTTCAAGTCTGCCTTTCAAGTCTTCTTTTCAAGTCTGCCTTTCAAATCTGCCTTTCGAGTCAGAATTAAGTCAGAAAGGCAGAATTCTGCCTTTCAAGTTCAAGGGTTCTCAGGTTCTAGGGTTCTCCGGTTCTAGGGTTCTCCGGTTCTCCTGTTCTCCGGTTCTAGGGTTCTCCGGTTCTCCGGTTCCCCGGTACTCAGGTTCTAGGGTTCTCCTGTTCTCCGGTTCTCCGGTTCTAGGGTTCCCTGGTTCTCCGGTTCTCCGGTTCTAGGGTTTTCAAGTCTGCCTTTCAAGTCAGAATCAAGTCAGAAAGGAAGAATTCTGCCTTTCAAGTCTTCCTTCCAAGTCTGCCTTTCAAGTCAGAATTCTGGCAGAATTCTGGCAGAATTCTGACTTGCAAGACTTTCAAGTCTGCCTTTCAAGTCTTCCATTCAAGTCAGAATTCAGCCTTCAAGTCAGAATTCTGCCGTTCAAGATTTCTAACATCCAAATCGCGTTAGATAGAGGAAAAAAACACTGTAGGAAAAAAATTCACTTCAACCTTTTGTCTCTCACATTAAAGACTTCAAACATTAAAATTGCATGTAAGTAGTCTGGTGATATCCCTGTCACATGAAAAGGAAGGCAACAAAAACAAAATATTCAAAAGAAATTTCTGCCCTGTGTCATTAGTTTGATATGAAATCCAAAATGAAAGTAATGACACAGAGGATACACTAAACATCCCAAACTCAAATGGGTGAAGGAGGGACGAAACTGATCATTCTACAATCAAAGTAATGTCACTTTGATGTTGCTGAGCAGCCGAAACTCAAAGGACTAAAGTTGATGTGACCTGAGCATTTCCCAAAGGAATCACGCTTTGAAGTCTTCAGGGAGATCAAAGGCGTCAGCGATGATGTCACACTGGTTCACCTTGTCTGACATCAATATGTCACTGTGACATTATCAGGTGTCTTACTCATGTAGTGAGTAGTCTGATGATATCTCTGTGACATATATAGGAAAATAAACAAAGAAAACACTGAAAAGAAAATCTGCCCTGTGTAATTAGCTTGATTTTGAAATCCAAAATCAAACTAATGACACAGGATTTATCCTTAACCTTCTCAACTCAAATTGGCGAAGGAGGGACAAAACTGATCATTCTACAATCAAATTAATGTCACTTTGATGTTGCTGAGCAGCCAAAACTCAAAGGACTAAAGTCCAGATGACCTTAACATTTCCCAAAGGAATCACCATTTGAAGTCTTCAGGAAGATCAATGGCGGCAGCAATGATGTCACAGTAGTTGACCTTGTCTGACATATGTCACTGTGACATTGTCAGGTGTCTCACTCATGTAGTGAGTAGTCTGATGATATCTCTGTGACATCAAAAGGAAAAAAAAGAAAACATGTATTTGAAAAATGATCATTCTACAATCAAAGTCAGCAACACTTTGATGATGCTGAGCAGCGTAAACTCAAAGGACTAAAATAGAAATGACCAGAACATTTCCTAGAGGAATCACTCTTTGATGTCTTTAACACTCTACAACGGAATCATGCTTGGATGTCTTCAGTTAGATCAAACAACGTGTTCTCATGACAAATTCGTATTAGAACATACGAAATCTAGAGTGCCCATCTTTCATGCATTATCACACGAATTTCTAGTGACATTATTGCACATGCGTGCATTGGGCTCCATACCCGGAAATGCAATTGGTACTGTGCATAAAATAAAACTTAATGTCATTGTTTGAAACTGAGCATTCAAGTGGACATCGTAACTTTCAATACAGTTTAAGGGTTACACGTATTACTTTTTGTCGCGGTGTGTTTTTGTCATGCCACTGGCAATACTGCGGCATGATGGATACATTTGGGGACTCGATTCATATTGCCACTGGCAATATGGCGGCGATGATCAACTTTGCTGTGGGAGTCTCAGACCAGGCCATTTCTATTAGATTGCGAAGCTTCGGCGGGGAGTATGCGTGTTAAATATTACATTTCAATACATCAAAAATACTTTTTCTTTCCTCCATACATTAAAATTTGTACACCGTGCATCACGAAAATGTGTCTACATCCGCTGCAGGATGAATGCGGTATCTGCATTTGTGTCTGCACCCCCCTCCCCCTTTTACTGTTTTTATTCCGTCATTGAATGGATATGATCTTTCGTTTTTTCTTACAAAGATTATTCGGGTTTCCATCGTCGCTACGGTGGTTACGACGGACTGTGGTATCAATCTCACCGATGTACCTGGAAGTTCTGCATGTACTTCCGCCTGTTCTGCCTGTACTTTTCATGTACTCCCATTTCAGGTAAGAGCACATCCACGTGTAAGATTCGCTATCGAATCAGAAATGCTATGAGCTATATTGCCTTGAACAGTCATTACTGTCATTAAGAAATTAAGTTTTTACTCCTTCCTCTCTCTTTCAACATCTTTGACTTATATCTCATTGTGATATATTGAAATTGTAATATTCTTTGTCTTTGTCTGTTTTTGTTTTTATTTATGTTCCAAATAAATCAGATAAAGACTTAAATCAGTCAGTCTAAAAGTTACTAAGATTTACAAAGAGGCTAATGTCACTGGGGAGGGCTTTCTTAATTGTGCTCTCCTTCTATTTTTATTATTTTCACAGCTAACCAGTTTCCATCAATCCAGAATTCCACATACTTCTTTCCACACCTTCTTTATATAAAACCAGCGGCTCTTTTAAGAGCCAGCCACCTGTTCGTCCAGCCTGTGTAGGAGTAACAGCTCCTCTTGCCCTCAAAGTAAGAGAGATATACCATAGATTGTGCATTTTCCTCACAAATCAGAGATGGGTGATTCAACATTTTTTACTTTTGCTTTTCAGGCGCTATGGCATCACTCCAGGCTGACCTAAATGAGATGATCCAAAATGCAGGGAGACTGACAAAGGTAATGTAATGATCTCAATATTCTCTTTCATGCATGGGAATTAGATATGATGTTGCATTGCAACAATCAGGAAGTTAAGATCAGTTCAGAGATCAGCGCGATGAAAATGGCAACATTATTGCCCTGCCTAAAGGCCGGCACAAGCTTCCGCGGCTCGCAAAACGGCTGCCGCAATACTAGGATCAGAGTTGTTTACATCTCGTTCTTCTTCGTGTACTCCGGAGGCAGGACAGGCCTGTATATAGATTGGTACGTACCCTTGTGGTGGCCAAGAACATGACAGAGCTCGGAAGAATGGTCGCAGAAGTATGGTCGAAGCAGGGCGCGTGGTCGCGGAAGCTTGTGCCGGCCTTAAGAAGTCCCCTTCATCCAAATCCCATGGTTAGTTTATAATGTCCAGCGTCGAATAGCTTACTTCGCATTTTGTTTATTAAGGTCAATGCATACTATCCCACTGAAGAAGATTGTAATTATACTGGGTGGCTCTCGGTTGTGCATATATTTAACTTCCTAAATGATCAGCAAGGCTTTCCTGAAAAAGGGCGTACATGTTTGGCGAATTTTTCCTTTGTACCAGTATTCAACAGTAGAAGTTTTGATCCGGGGCATAGAGAGTTCTAGAATTTCTTGAGCTACTATAACCATTAGCAAGTTCACATTGTGAATACACTTTCCATTCACATTGACACAACTCTGATATTCTGTTGGCACCCTTTATGTTGAACTTTATCTTTTTAGTTGGAGGGGCCAGATCAGTTCATCTAAGTCATCTTAAGTAAGCATAAGTAAGTAATCATAATCTTTTTTCCTTATACATTCCCATAGGTTTTGGCCTGACCAGTTGAATAATTAAGCATTGTGGTGTTTTTTCTGTGGGGATGTACCAGTCCAAGATATTTTCTTAAGTCTGTAGAATACAATTTGTTGGCATGTACAACTCAGCATTGCCATATTGCCTAATACAGAATGGCATTTTTATACACATTTTTCCTCTACAAAATATTTGGGGCTTGTAAAATTGCAATTCACTCCTGAGCCCAAATTTTGTTTCCACAAATTTCACCCTCCTCCCAATACAGCGACTGCCTTGAAAGAACTATCAGCGCACCTCAGTGTATCACAAGGTACGATAAGGTTGATGTGGTTACCAGCCCACCGAGAGCAGCCACAGACTAGAAAACTAGAAACTCTCTCTTCAGAGAGATGGAAGGAAGCCCGACACAAGCTTCTGGATAATATCCTGAAAGCAAACAGAACAACACAGAGGCACTGCCAAAGATGTCTGACAAAGGACGCCATCATCAAATGTCCAGATTGCATGCCCATGCAATATTACTGTTGTGAATGTGATGTAGTGCACCATGATTCCCAGGCACTGCACAATCGGGCATCAATGATTAATGGCTTCCACATGCCTTTGCCACCAACAATTGTGGTCACGAAACCCGATGAAGTGGGATCACACATGTATTACTACGTATACAGAATCTTTTTCCTTTCTTCACATAACTATGCATTTTGGATCTTGACAAGAAATCCATCTCTAATTTGGGATTTTTTAAACCTCTCTTTTTCTTTTGTAGCTAGAATGTTGCCAATGGAAATGCCACACCAAATTTGTGAATGCTCCCCAGAGAATATTTGTCATTCCTGAAGGACCTGTGGCATTGATTAACATGAAATATAACTCCATACTATTACCTCTGCTTTCAACCCCCCACCCCAACATATATGATTTTATGCTTTTCTCCCCAGGACAATATGATTTGACACTCCCAGAGTTGCGATGTCAGAGCTGCTGTGCCAGCTGGACCCCTGGCCTGTATGATGTCCAAGTGAGTGGCTACTGGCCTGCCACCATCAATTTTCATACCTTGTTTGATCTAGCTGTTTTTCAAGCCTTTCGAGAGATCAAGTTGGCTGCTCCAGGGATTTCCCACTTTACCTTTTTAAGAATGCTGGAAGGACAACAACAACAGCATATGGCAGGGTGGGCTTGCCCACATTGCACAATATTTTCCATTACCTCCTTCTACAACTCAGTTTGAATTTTGCATGTATAAATTTGTCTTTGATGATTCTTTCAACAGACTGATAAAGTTTGTTCTGACGCATTCTTTAAAAGTTTCATGGAGTGGGTCATCTGCTGCTATGAAGTGGACAAGTTGTGCACAGAGCAGCCATTCACCTGTCCAGCCTGTTCTCCTCAAATGTTGGCTGTGTCGGTGAATGGAAACAGGAAGCACTACCACTTCAAGAAGGATGGACAGTCAGTTAATATATTATATGTTCCATTGTCTAGCATGTCTATCAGCTCTTATTTGTTACACCACATAACAGGTGTTAATTCTAATGCAATGCAAACTGATGTTTCAAATAATTGTAATTGTGCTTGCAATTCTTATTGTCACATGCGTTTTCTAGGTCTGAGGAAGCTGGATACTTTGAGGGTGTGCTTCTGTGCAAAGATGTGGCGGCATTTGTGGAAGACATCCAACAGAGGGCAAAACATGTAAGATGCGTGTTTTTTACATGGCGTATAACTGTACATTTTTTGAAAGTTATATATAAGTCATGCATATATAGAAATTATAGTTATAGGTAAGAACTATTATCAACTATTATCTAGCAACTGCATGCATGGCTGAAATTACATTAGAAACTGTAAAAACATACATTTAAAGGAACAAATGTTGGTATTCCCATTTTGTCTTTTCTATAGGTGCCAGGAAAAGGGGTTTGTGGCAGGTCTCAGCTGAATGCAGCAAAAGAGAAAAGTGAAAGAAGTCTCCCCAGCCTCGATGAACAGGTGTGTGGTTTAGAGCTTGCCTTTGGGGCCTTTTATCTGTGAGGCAGGGGTGCCAACCGAGCTACCTGGTCATTAGATTATCACAGGTTAACAAACAGGCTTCAACCAGCACACATTCAACTTCATTAAAATGAAAGCAACTTTGTCAATCATATTTATGCCAATTATGTGATTCTCAGGGTAAAGAAGTAGCTGCCGTCATGGCATTATTCTTCATGCCCTGAATATGTACAGGCAAGTATAATGTATTATTGGTCATAGAGTTCCATTTATTTCAATTGTTCATGCTGTGACACATTTTCCTCTACCTCAGACACCAATATGCTGATTGACATGTTTTCCTAATGCTTTTTCATATAATCCTGTTCCATTGTTTACTGACACTCTACTCGTATTTTCTATTAAAGTTTCTTGCACTCAGTTTGGCCACAATTATATCAAACTCATATTATTTGTATAAAAAAATCACTCATTGCTAGTATATTGTTGGCATTCATCCATCAATCACTGCAATTCTAGAGGGGAGAGATCTACACATATACAATGTTTCTGCAAAAGGAAGTTGCGTCTGTCAGTTATAATAAGAACTATCCAGTTCTTATTATACAACCATGGTGCCAGAAATCCCATTGGGCCCAAAAAGCATTTTCCCCATAGATGGCAATAGTAAAAGAGACGGCTGTAGACCTGTTGACAGGACACCCTCAGCTGCAGACATAGATCATTAGTGATCTTTCTATTGCATATTTTTAATTCATGGAATTTTAATGACAAAAAAGTCACCAAAAAGTTTCACAGCATAGCGTGACGTCAAAGTAGTTCACATGCCCTCTCAAAGCGCATGCGTCGTCTCGCCGCGCTTTCTCCCCGTGCTTCTCCCAAACGCGGATTGGTTCACGGTCCCGTGTTGCCTGCTGGGAGTGACTCTACTGCGCAAGCTCTATTCTTTCCTTGATGCGGAAGCAAGTCGTATGAGCCAGCGAGCAGGATAACATACGAATGAATGGGTCGCCATGTTTGGTCCGGTATCCAGTTGTTATTGTACATCCATGGGTGGCGCCCTATCCAGTTCTAATTGTACGTCCATGGGTGGCGCCCTATCCAGTTCTTATTGTACATCCATGGGTTGTAAAGCTGCAAAAGAAGACTAATGTGCTGGAGAGGCCAGTATCTAAAGTGTGTTTGCTGCTGGAGGGTGACGAAGGTTCTGTGATGAAAAGACCTGAAAACCTAAAGATTTAAGATAAGTAAACATTCAAATTCAGTTGATTTAATGATACGAATCATTGGAAATGAAGCTAGATTGTAAAAGGCTATAAGGCTCCTTTATTATTTGATTATATAATTGCCTTTGCTTTAACAAATACAATTAGGGGCCAGTATGTATAAGCCGATAGGAGCTTATTGTTCAGTCTTATTTTTCTTTGTGTATTTTATGTTAGTTTGTGAGGACTGAGACCATCTGGGGGTGGCTGAGGGGGCAAATAGTTGCATGCAGATATTGGTACATCCTGTTTTGTGGATCAATTTATAAAGATTCCAAGATCCTTTTTTGTTTGGTTTGTATTTTTCTTTTAGTTTGTGTTTTAAAAACTACAATTGTTGTAATAAACATATTCTTGTCTGATGAGTAGATCAACTTCAACTCAACAACAGAGATTTTGATGCTTGGCACTGCAATGGCCCCAGAATGTCTGCAGCACTGTCAACACTGGGTAGTCCAGTTACCACCCATCCCAGTTACGTCTGGACTGCATACGGTCCATTTTCATGACTGTTTATTATGTTCCATGATCCCATTGCGCGAGGAACATCAGTCCATGAGGAGTTCAATGTCTGCGTCAATTTCATTTAATTAGATGCCACTGAGATTGGGTAATCTCTTCAAATCAGCTTGTGTGATTATGTTTTCTTTTGAAACAGAGATACTACTTTGTGTGTAAACTTTGTGCAGGTCCAGACGTTCCCTGTCCGTTTCCCTGTCCGATTTTTCGCAAAAGTATCTCCATGTTGGGTCCTTTCATATTTAGCTGGTTCAATAGTTTTTCTGTGCAGTCCATCAAAGCGTGTCTCCCTTGGCAGAATCCACAGGAAATGATGATAGGACTGGGTGTGGTTTAAGGAACAGCTGATTGCTTTTCAACGCATCCTGATCCACTCTATCCACTGCTACTGAAGTAGTGAAGCTGCTGTTTTGCCTCATATTGATTTTGGTTCATTCTTGCCTCTTGGGATAGATCTTTTTGTAGTGATTTGGTCTTGAATATCCCCAAACAATGGATCCAAAAGCATCTTTTTCCACAAAATCCACAAAGTGCTGGAATCTGACTCTCCTGCCAGTTCTCTGATGTGTCTCATATGCTGTTTCACCATCTTTCCCAGAGCTTGTAGGGTAGCTTGGATGCTATTAACCTTAGGTTTGATGGGATATCAAGTTCGTCTAAATACTGTAAATTTTGCTTTACATTAACACATTCTCTCAAAAATATTGCATATGCATGCAAAATTTTTCCATCAGTTTCTGGCCTTTTCCAAGTAAGCTCCATAAACCTTTATTTTATTCCCAAGGTGTTCCTTTAAAAGTTGTCTTGCTTCATTATAGCCCTGCCTCCATCCATGTACAAACAGCTGCAAAACAGATCTCTAGGAAGATCAGAGGTGAACTGCTCGAGATAGTAGACTGTCCTGATTATTTTTAGTTTTCTCTTCAATCAAGTGTTAAAATGCATGGATAAAAGACTGATATTCCAATGGGTTACCATCAAACACAGTAATCTCTCTCACTTGTAATTTAGACAGGTTTTGCTGAGAGATGATGAGTTCTGCTGTGCCATTTTGTCTTTGAATAACCACATCCAAAATATCATGGGCAGCATGAACAACTCTGTCTGGGTAAACTTGTAAGGAAACTTTGAATCCAAGAAAAAAAGTGCTACTCTTGAGGATCACAGTGGGGCCATTTCTTAGAAAAATTAACACCAATCGGATGAGGCCAGGAGAGGATCAGGCCTTTCAAACTTTTCTAAATGTAAAACTGTCAATGTGTTTCTCTGATTTCCGATTTCTCTGGGGGAAAGCACACTGCTCCTCCCATCAGCCCGCTTGGATTCTTTGGACTCACACTGGCTACAAGCGTTGCCTTCACAATGGCCATGACTACATAAACATAAAATCAATATTTTCCAGATTCAGTATTTTTTTGTTTGTTGTTTGCGGTAATTCATCACATGTCCAAAGCCCACCAGCAGAAGAAGCCTCAAATTGCCTTGCCTGTCACCACTAAATAATCATTAGCCAGGAAAAAGCTTTGTGGCAGGAATGCTATTTTTTATTTATTAGAATTTGTGTTTTGTTATGAAAATTTTTATCACTAGATTATTACCTAACTATACTGTATGGATATTTAGCTTTGATGTATCTTTTTATCTGTATATTAATTGTTTAAAACACTTAAAAAACAGATTACTGCATGAAATAACTTGTATCACATTGCAACTTCTGTTATCAGAGAGAGAACTGGTTCAAATTTCACACATGGCATCAGAGATGTCGTGAAATGCATGTAAAAAATGTCATTGTGGTGTAAAATATGTGCACTTTGGAACAGGATACAGTTTTTGTCAGGGGACTGAACATTACATTTCAATTACGGCATGGCATAACATTGTGGGATCACAGGTTGAATGACTCTCCATCCTTCTTCAGTCATCTGTCTTTTGCCAGACGCTCTTTAAAGACATGTTTCATAATGTCTGTCTGGCCTCCTGTTTCTCAACATGTGTGAAGTGTGTGTGTGTGGTGCTGTCCACCACTCGCCAACGTACGTCCCACAGTCTGTACATGGTGACAATGTGGGGTGCTAATAAAGTTTTACAAGACGCTTTAATCTGACTGTTTGACCAATCGGAATGGCTCAGAGTGACCACACCCCTCCCTGAAGACTCATTAGAGGGCTGCCCTTCACACTTAACGGCCTGCTAGAAATGAAGCACATTAAAACAGCAGGACACACATACACACACATGCATATAGCCAGTCAGGGCAGCAGGTGAATGGGAACAGAGTGGGTGTGTTGATGCATTGGCTCAGCTGCAATGACTCATGAACACTGTGTTTAATGAGTTATCCCTCCAGCAGATGGACAGCACCAATGTCAGTGAACTCAGTTGTAACAGACCTCAAACTGCTCTGTCCTGCTTTTGATATGCTCTCTACCAAAGTTCTGTCTCCATATCCTATTAGTGATTGATGACAAAATGTCTGTGTGTAACTTGGGTGTGACTGAAATGTGCAACTGTGTGATGATCGAAGGTTTGGTTTGTGGACATTCTTTCAGTTAAACCCTAAAAAAAAGTTTGTATATTGCCTTCAGGACATTCTCTTTCCATATTGTTATTTGTTAGACCATTCAGAAGGTTACTGGTCACAAAGCTATAGTTCCTGCACATACATAGTTCGGGCTGTTAAGAGACTTATATACAGCATAGACATGATGGCTTATTGGACTGTAGAAATAGACAGCCGACAGATCGACAGACAGACACATAGACAGATAGATAGATAGATAGATAGATAGATAGATAGATAGATAGATAGATAGATAGATAGATAGATAGATAGATAGATAGATAGATAGATAGATAGATAGATAGATAGATAGATAGATAGATAGATAGATAGATCTTGAAAGTGAAGTTGTGAATCAAAATAGACAGTGCACACTCTAAACAGATCCTAAAACTCTAAGATATAATAAGAATATAATACAATAAGAATATATAATATAATAAGAATCATCCCAGTATCCATAGCATCAATCATGCACTGCCTGAACTTATTTTTGCAGTGGAACTGTTATTTTGTTCCATCCCTATCTTTGCTTATCTTTGGAAGAACAAATGAATCCAAAAACATCAGGTCTATCTGAAGTAAATGGCGTAGCAGATTGACCCCTCTCATTCATTTCCTCTCTGGCTTTTCCCCGCAGCCCACATGTAGACACAGTTTATAGCCCACAGACTGAGCAGAACAATTGAAAGCTTAACCGCTAACATTTTCAAAGCCACATGACATCAGTTTTGGCTGGCTCAAACACCTCATTCCTCAAGTTGGCTGGCAGAGAAAGTATGGCCAACAGGCAACAGGTAGGTGAAGTCACATCTGGAGAAAGCCACAGACCTCACCAGTGGAAAAACAAAGACTGTCACAGCCCTTTGGTTTTATTCACCCCTCACTTATTTTTATTATGGCAGATTTTTATTGTATTTTTGTCTCTGCTTTGGCTTCATACATCCATCCATCCGCCATCTTACCCGCTTTGTACCCTGCTGAAGCCGCAGGTCAAACAGGCCAAGAGCAGGGAGCACACCCTGGACAGGACACCATACATACCGTCGCACCAATTTAGAATCTCCAGTTGAAATAGCCATGCATGTTATTGGACTGAACACACATGGGATGAACATGCAAACTCTACACAGACAGGCCTTCAGACCAGCTGGGGTGTGAACCTGGGACCATTCACTTTATGCTCATCTTCAGACCCACTTATAGTAAAGATGTCACTTCTTTTCCACCTTACATCAAGTCAGTCTTCTTGAGTTCGTAAGAACTTCATAGCAATAAATGCTAGTGATTCCAATTCGGACTCATGACTGTGTTAGATTTAAGGTGTTAAATCAAATAAATTATGGCAGCCCTTGAAAGGGAATGCTGTGTGTGGGAGTTTATGTGATGCCAGTGGAGGAAGGTTTAAATATGTCTTGGCGGGTTTTTAATTAGCCTGTGGGTGTAGTACGTGTGTTTGTGTGTGTGTGTGAGAGAGAGAGAGAGAGAGTGTGTGTGATGCTAATTAAGGGTCCTGCAGTCTCATATATAAGTGGGACAGAGGGAGCTGAGAGGAGACAAGGAGAGGTGACACACTGAGGAGGTAAGCCCTGATTCTCTCACTCTCCATCACTCTCTCTCTCTCTCTCTGTGCCATTTGTCCCTTACTGTTGCTGTTGTCCAGCTCAGATTCAACTCAGACACAACAGTCGATGAAGAGGATGATGCCGATGATGAAGATCAACATGTCATTGTTGCTTGTGCTGCTGGGCTCTGCTATGACCCTGTCTGCTGCTGTCGCTTCTGGACATGGTACTGAACAGAACATGTATTCAGCCTTAGAAGTACATTTGTTGATGAGTGGTGGGACTGTGAACGTGCCATGTAACGCCCGTGTTCCCTCCTCAGGCAGCTGTGTGGGCCGCTGTGGGGAGAGCTTCTCCAGAGGTCAACGGTGCACCTGTGACTTCGGCTGCCTGCAACACGGAGAGTGCTGCCCAGACTTCCAGGCGGTCTGCACATCAGGTAAGACACTGGCTAGGAGGCTCAACTGGCAGGGCAGATTCATTTTTTTATTCTGAGGAGTGACTGTTGTGCGGACAAGATTATTGGTGGAGGGATTGACGGATGAATGCATACAGCAGGAAATGCAGTCGCGTCAAGAAAAGCTTTTCCTGCCTGTAGGATAAGTTGCTTAATTTTAGCAGCTTTTAGCAACAACAGGAAATTTCAACGAGACATGACTGAGACCAAATGAATTTGTCATTTCTCCATCTGACTGCATTGGAGGAATAGAATTGGAATATATGGGTTGTAGCTCTACGTATATCTGTCTGCCTGTCTGCCTCTATCTGTTTGTCTTGTCTTGCCTATGGTGTTAAAAGCTGCCAAACACTTGCTTGAAAAGCATTTACGGCCATTGTGTCCCCACTATGCTGATGATGTCCTCAGTTCAGTCCTGTCAGGGTCGCTGTGGCGAGGCATTCAGGCGGGGTCAGCTCTGCGAGTGTGACCCTCAGTGTGTCGGCTACAACACGTGCTGCCCCGACTATCAGCGACACTGCGGTAAAGGACGCGGCCGCAGCGCAACCATAACAAATCACAGTCTGTCAGCTGCCGCGATGTGAACGTGTGACCCAGTCCACGCAATGTGACACCAAATGAACTCTCTTTCTCTCTCTTCCTCTCGTCTCTCACCACTTGTCCTTAGATGCAAGTGCGGCCGTTTCACAGTCCGGGACTTTTCAGCCCCTGAGAGCTGCATCTTCAGGTCAGTTCATCATGAACAACTCAGAGCATCAGAGCTTTAAACTGACTGCAGCTATGATATCAGCCTGTCAGATCCTAGTGCAGTGATGTAAATTTAGGGAGATATTGTCGACAAGTTTTTAATGATCAGATGCCTGCTCTCTAACCCCCCCCCCCCCCACCCCCCCACCCCCACAACCTCTTTAGGAAAACGTAAATCAGAGAAAAACAAGAAAAAATCCAACAGCGAGAGCGAGGAAGTGTACGCAGGTAGGTGGAGAGGTGAACTGTTTGCCTGCTGCTGTTGCATGCTGCTGTTGGTGTAGAGCTGATGAAAAAAAAAGGAAACTAAACTCAGTTGATCCGGCGAGTAGCTTGCGATAATATCAGCATGAAACATTGAGGTTACCGCAAAACATCACATCAAAGTGTCAAAAATGGCTGGAGATGGGTGTAGTCGACAAGGATCCGACATTAATCCAGTATTGTTCAAGCCATATCTGATGTAATCAGATTTGATCTCTCTAACCGTGAACTGACATGTCCACCATCACCGTATCAGCCTGTTTAGCTCAGTGTTCACTGACATGTCAAACTAAGGCATCATATTTACTCCTGCACTCTACTGATCACTTCAAAGTGTCTTAAAAGTCCTAGAGTGTTTACAGTGACTGGAAACATTAGTGCTTTTGGTTGATTTCCCCACAGCTACAAAGACTCTTTCTGTATAAGACGTTGTAATAACAGTAATATTGTGACATGGTATGGTTAATGTAGCAAAGGAACCCTGCTCTAAGCAGCCTGATTCTCTGGGTTGCTAAGGTGCAGTAGAGGCCCTCAACCCCAGACCCTCTGGCCCCGCCCCTCCAGCTATACCAAGCAATCCACTACAGCAAGGTAACGATTAGTTCTTTATTGATTATTGTTCAATTTGATGATATTGTATTGTCTGATTATACGAGCTTTTCTCCCCCAGGTGTGGGTAATGTCCCTGTTGGGCATTTGGCACTGACCAGCGCCTCCTCTCAGGGTGGAGCTCCAGACTCCCCGGCTCCAGGCTCCTCCCTGGCCAGCCTCAGCTTTGCATCTGTGGGCAGAGGAGCTGACGGCCCATCAGGTCCTGGAGCTGTGGCTGGAAAGCTGAACCTGCGCCTGGTTCTGTCCCCTGCGGGAGCTGCTCCAATTGCACCAAATCAAGGTTCCCAATCAATGTGAATTTGACTTTAAACTAACAGTCAACATTTTCATTAATTTCATTACTCCTATTTTCTTGTGTTATGTCTAGGACATATAGTTCCCTTGGCAAGTGAAAAAGGGCTTTTAGGTCAAGGTTTTCCTTACTGCATTCAGTCATGTCAGTGTGTTTTTTGTTACCAGGTGGTCAGGGGCCTGCAGGCTCCAGGCCCAGCACCCTGCAGGATGTGGCCCAGGCTCTGGCTCTGTCAGGGTTGGATCCAGCTTCTGAGGGACCAGGGACAGGTGGAAATGCAGGTGATGCTGCAGATGTTTGTTTCCCACCTTTCCCTGCTGTAGCCTCATAGAGTATTAACAATTTCAGTAATGCCATGTAACATGGTAGAAGGCAAAGTTTTAGTCCATTATTATTGAGGCAAATATCTAAAGTAACATTAGATCTATTTCAACTGTTCTTGTGTAGGAATCCTGGCTGATGTGGACCTGTGCAGCGAGTCTCTCATGAATGGACTGACTGCTCTAAGCAACGGGACCATACTCATATTCAAAGGTGAGTTTTAGTGTGCATTATTGCCAAGTCACGCCCTTTTTGGATAAATGATCCGTGTAATGGTCAGTACACTCACTCTAGTGTTCTATTAAATCGTATGTATAATCTGTAACAGTTACAATAGTATTAATCCATAACATAACAGCATTTCTTTTGCACTTCTCTAAACAAATTCACAATAACGAAAACACCAAAACGTCCTAACAAGAAAATCCAAAGTTTTAGCAGGACTGACCTTTAGAATACACCATGAGTGTTGAATGTGTAACCTCTGAGAGTGTGTGTCCTGTCCTGTGTCTGTGTCAGGTGAGCTCTTCTGGTCAGTGGACCCTGTCACTCGCTCAGCTGGTCAGCCACAGAGCATCACAGAGAGTCTGGGCATCCCCGCGCCCATCGACACCGCCTTCACGCGCTGCAACTGTCACGCACACACCTACATCATCAAGGTACGTCGACCCCACTGCTGCCGCTGCCCGCCACAGGTCGGGGTGCAACAGGGAAGCTGTTCTCTCTGCTCCACAGGGAGACCAGGTGTGGCGTCTGGATGGGAACATGATGATGGAGCCGGGCTACCCCAAACCTCTGGCCTCCGAGTTCCCCGGCCTGACGGGAGGCATCAGTGCAGCCCTGCCTGTGCCCGCCACCAGGGGCTCACCTGAGGCTGTACACTTCTTTAAGAAGGGTGAGGGAGGCGGGACGCAGAGGCGAACCACAGAATACCAGTGCTTTGTGTCTGTGTCAAAGTATATTGCCACCTATATGAGAGCAACTTAAAAAAACCTTTAGTGGGATTGAGAGCTTGAAGAATTTGGCTTGACTTGTGGACTTGACCAACGGTGGCCCTCCCGTTCGTACTCCAGGAGACATCATGCAGAAATTCACCTTCCCGGCGGGCAGCTCTGCTCCTTGCAGCAAGAAAGCACGCGGTCCAGACACTCGCCAGGCTGGTTAGTCGCCTCGGAGATCCCTCCTCCCAAAGCGTTGGGCTGTTCTCTCAGCGTCCGTTACGCTTTTTCCAATATCCCATCAGCAATGCAAGGTGCGTAACACCCTTCCGTTCGTTTCGCCCCTCAGGTCCGGAAGTTCTCCTGAGCGGCGAGATCAACCTCAAAGTGTCTCTGAAGGGATTCCCCAGCCCAGTCACCTCCGCCCTGACCATGCCCAGCCCGCAGAGGGCCGATCACTACCAGCACTACGTCTTCTCCGGACGTAAGGACGCGGCCAGCCGCTTTCACCGTCACTGCCAACTCCGGCGACTGTCCGTGTCTGAGGTGTGAGTGATCCCGTCTCGTCCGCAGCTCTCTTCTTCAGCGTCAAGATCTCCGGGAGCCTGCCCGCGCTGGCCGGACCGGAGCCGGCCGCGGTCTTCGCGCCCCTGCCGCTGCTCGGCCCCGTCGCCACGGCGACCGCCCCGGCCGCCGCCGCCCCAGGCCGCGCCGCCCCGGCCCCGGCCAACTCCATCAGGGCGTGGCTGGGCTGCCCCTGAGAGCGTCCCGGGGCCGGCGCAGACACCTTCTAGCTTCTGACGTTCTCCGACTCGCCGCGCTCTCCCGCTCGGATGGAGACGAACAAAAAAAACGCAAACACGCAAGCTTGTTGTCGTTCATGACTTTATTATGAAAACAGCGGAACAGTGTAATCGGCGCCAACAAAGCAAGGGGGGGGGGGGGGGACAATATGACCGACATCATAAAAACAACTTAAAACGGTCCTCGTCGGGAGCGTGATCTTCGACATCTCCAAAGCAATGCAGACATATGAATCAGTCCCATCTCTCCTGTCACAGTCACTGCCGATTTCTGATGAGAGAACGGATATCGATGAACCCAACGTCTCGAAAGAAAATCCATGTGCCGAGGCGACGGCCTATTGTCTCGAGGGCACGAGCTGCTCCGGGCGAGATCTCGGATCAGGCGAAGCCCCCCCGGCCCGCGGGTCCTCCCCTTCCTCCTCGAGAGAACGTCCCTGAACAAAAACAGACCAACCGTTAGCGACCCCGTCCACGCCGCGCCCCCGCGTGCGAGTGACATCAGCATCATGCCTCCGGCCGTGTGCGCGCTCTGCTTATGCTTATGCTTGTGCTTGTGCTTATGCTTCCAATAAAAACGAATCATCAAACGACTGGTGTTCACTGGGTGGTGTCTGGTGGCGTTCATTTGGAGGCGTTCACTGGGTGGCGAGGGCTCCCATCGGATCCGGGACGTCACGCCGATGACGGCGTCGGGGCCGTTTGGGCCCCAGGCGCCTGATCTGCACCGACGGGGGTCCTACCTCTGCGGCTGAGCAGCATCCTGGCCTCCCCGCGGCCCCCTCGGCTTCCCCTGACCAGAGGCTGGGTGCGGCGCTGGGGCACACTGCTGGTGTCTGCGGGGGAACAAGGGAGGGGGGGCGAGGAAGCGTGGTTACAGGCCGCCTCGACGTCCCGGCTGGGTTATACAATCATGGCCAGCAAGCGGCGAGATTTACCAGGGTCTTGGCTGGTGGACGGCAGCGACGCATCATCCCCTGGCTGAGCCGAGGACTCCATGTCCGTGTGGCTCTCGAGAGAGGATTCAATTACGGGCCTGAAGCACACAAACGCAGTTGGGTCAAGCTCCCGAGCCGGGCGACAAACCTTTTAGAGCCACTTCAGACGGTGTTCCACATCAGGGGCCGCTCACCCCTCTCCTTCCTGCTCCATGAACACCTCATCTCCATCGTCTGCCGCGGAGGCCATCCCGGTGGAGGCGGTCACCATGGGGACTGACTGGGAGGCCATGTTGTCACCACTGTCTGAGGGGAGAGACTCTGTGAAGACCGTCACTGACGGGGAGGAAGAGAGAGCGTGTGACCTGGGGGGGGAAGTCCACGGTAAAGCCCTGAGCCCGTTGAGCTGAGAGACGGGGGGTGAGCAGGTCCGACTCCTACCTGGCGCAGCCACTTGTAAAGGCGTGGTAGGGACACTCCTCCCTCCTCCATCTTCATCATGAGCAGCCAGGAACAGAGGAGACTCGTACATCCCCAGACCTGCACACAAGCCAATGTCAGTCCAGAGTCTACTGAGCGTACGTGCGTTTCGGTGTGTGTGTGTGTGTGTGTGTGTGTGTGTGTGTGTGTGTGTGTGTGTGTGTGTGTGTGTGTGGATGGCACCTCCAGCTGAGGCCAGCTGTCCCAGGTCTGAGTGTGAGGCCGACGTCTGAGGCAGCAGGTCCTCTGGAGGTCCAAATCTAAACCTGGTGGACGGAGCTCCCACCTGAGGGGAGCTGAGGGGGGGACAAAGACGTTTCCACTGAGACTCTGAGGTTCTGGGAAGTGGGGGGGGGGTGGGGGGGGGGGGGGGGGGGGGGGGGGGGGGGACTGCAGCTCCACCGCATTCCCAACTTACTGTATGGCTTCGGCAAAGCCATCGGTGCGGTGTGGCACGACCAGGGTGGGGGTACTGGGAACCATCCTGTCGTCGTCGTCAAAGAAGTGTTGCTGCGGGCCACAAGCACAGCGGTTAGAGCCTCTGCGCTCTGCCTGGGCGAGCTGCCCGGCCTTCCCGACGAGCACAACGCAGACGTCTGCAGGACGGGGCCTACCATGCTGCCTATCCCAGGGGTGAGCTGAGGTCCGCGTCCCACCGAAGGCCTGCGCAGCTGAGAGGACTGTCTCTGATTGACGGACACATGGCGTCGCGGTCTGAACACTCCGGCCGGCCAACTGTCACGCTGTGTGTGTGTGTGTGTGCGTGCGTGCGTGTGTGTGTGTGTACCTGTGCGTGCGGAGGGCCCAGCTCCGGAGCCGGGGGCTGGATGTAGAGGCGCGGGGGCAGCGGGTGCGGGGGCCGGCGTGGGTGGGGCAGGCGGGGTGTGAGGGAGGAGAGGCCGGAGGGCGGGGGCCCGGAGGAGGACTGGGCCGGGCTGGGGTGCACGGGCTCCCTGGGCGCCTCGCACTCCGAGGGGCCGCCGCCGCCGCCGCCGCCGCCGCCGCCGCCGCCGCCTTCGCCCGAGAGAGACGACCCTGTTGGAAGATTTCAGCGTCAGGCGGGTGGTGCTCAGGAGGAGGAGGAGGAGGAGGAGGAGGAGGAGGAGGAGGGGGGGGTGGGGGGGGACTCACCGCTGCGCGAGGCCTCCGACGGGCCCTGGGAGTCGGACGAGGCGCCGCACGCGCTCTCCCCGGCCGTGGGGGCGTCCGGCGGCCCCTCGCCCCCGTCCTGCGCGTCCGCCTCCCTGCTCTCCTCCTCGTCATTCTCCCTCCTCCCGCCGTCACCGCCGCCGTCTTCGTCCTCCTCGTCCTCCTCGTCCTCCTCCTCCTTAAACTGGACGAGACGGGAGGCAGCCGGGTCACGGACCGAGCCCGGCGACCCGGGCCTGACGTTTCGACGCGCCGAGGGCGGAACAGAACCTGATCGTCGTCGTCGTCCTCCTCCTCCTCCTCTTCTTCTTCCTCCTCCTCATCCTCCTCCTCTTCTTCTTCTTCACCTCCGTCCTCCCGCTTCTCCTCCCTCTCGTCGCTGCCCTGGACGTCGCCGTCGGTCTCGATCACGACCACGTCCCGGGCGGCGGAGGCCTGCGAGGACGTCGGGTCAGAGGGGACGGACTGGGACACGCCGTCCTCGTCCATGTCGGCGCCCATCTCCGTCAGGGCGGGAAAACTCTCCTCCGGAAGCTCCTGGAAGCAGCACCACACACACACACACACACACACACACACACACACACACACACACACACACACACAGTTCACTCCATGCTACTCCGAAGCGCTGAGGTACAGTGACGCATCATCACAGACAAATGCGGCGATACGGGGATTTCCGGCTGCAGACGGTCCGGCGCCGGGGACAGACCTGACTGTCGTCCGGGGAAACTTGCTGCTCTCCTTCGTCCCTCGATTCTCCCTCCACGTCCTCGTCGCCCTCCATCTGAGCACGTTACACAGGCGCACATGGAAATGAATGGTAGTTGTGGGACTGATATTGCATATTGATATTGCTATTGCCTGTGATTTCTCAGGAATTGAAACTAAGGGGGTTTCCCTCTGCTCACCTGCAGCGCCAGCACCGGCTTCAGTCGCAGTTTTTTGGTGACGGGAGGCGTGTGCGAGCTCTCCGGTCTGCTCTCCTCTTCCTCCTCCTCCTCCTCCTCCTCCTCCTCCTCCTGTCTGCTCCGTTTCGAACCTGCACGGGGAAGGGGGAACAAGATCCGTCTGGGGGGGGGGGGGTGCCTTTCTCTCACCACAATCGGCGAACGGTCGAATCGGGGTCGAGCCGTTTCTTTCGTTCTGATCGTGACGTGTGCGTGACGCTTTGCTTTTTTTTTTCTTTTTGACGGATGCCTGAGGGGGAGGGGGAGGGGGCGGGGAGGGGGGGGGGGGACTGCCCACCTGTCGCCATCACGGCCGAGGACGTAGACGGCCGCTCTGGCTCCGCGTCCTGGCTGGCGGCCTGCTGCTGGGTGGGCTGAACGAAGGCGGTGGCCTGGGCGGGGCCGCCCGCCGGGCCCGAGCTGGTCGAGTGCACCGCGGCCCCTGGAACGCAGCAGCAGGACACACGGGCAAACGCTGAAAAGCCGTGTCGTGGCGCGGCGCCTCGCGTCCTCACCCTCCTGGCTGTCGTGTCGTGTCATGTCATGTCATGTCGTGTCATGTCATGTCATGTCGCGTCACGTCGCACCACGTCATGTCGCATCACGTCATGTCGCGTCACCTCGTGCCGCGTCGTGGCGCGGCGCCTCGCGTCCTCACCCTCCTGGCTGTCGTGTCGTGTCATGTCATGTCATGTCACGTCACGTCGCACCACGTCATGTCGCGTCACGTCGCGTCACATCATGTCATGTCGCGTCACGTCATGTCGCGCCACGTCATGTCGCGCCACGTCATGTCGCATCACGTCATGTCGCATCACGTCATGTCGCATCACGTCATGTCGCATCACGTCATGTCGCGCCACGTCATGTCGCGCCACGTCATGTCGCGCCACGTCATGTCGCATCACGTCATGTCACGTCACCTCGTGCCACGTCGTGGCGCCTCGCGTCCTCACCCTCCTGGCTGTCGTGTCGTGTCGTGTCATGTCGTGTCATGTCGTGTCATGTCGTGTCATGTCGTGTCATGTCGTGTCATGTCACGTCACATCATGTCGCATCGCGTCACGTCGCGCCACGTCATGTCGCATCACGTCATGTCACGTCACCTCGTGCCGCGTCGTGGCGCGGCGCCTCGCGTCCTCACCCTCCTGGCTGTCGTGTCGTGTCATGTCATGTCACGTCACGTCACGTCGCACCACGTCATGTCGCGTCACGTCGCGTCACATCATGTCATGTCGCGTCACGTCATGTCGCGCCACGTCATGTCGCGTCACGTCATGTCGCATCACGTCATGTCACATCACGTCATGTCACGTCACCTCGTGCCGCGTCGTGGCGCCTCGCGTCCTCACCCTCCTGGCTGTCGTGTCGTGTCATGTCGTGTCATGTCACGTCACATCATGTCGCGTCATGTCGCGCCACGTCATGTCGCATCACGTCGCGTCACGTCATGTCACGTCGCCTCGTGCCGCGTCGTGGCGCGGCGCCTCGCGTCCTCACCCTCCTGGCTGTCGTGTCGTGTCATGTCGTGTCATGTCACGTCATGTCGCGTCACGTCACGTCATGTCGCGTCGCGTCATGTCGCGTCACATCGTGTCGCGTCCTCACCCTCCTGGCCGTCGCTCTGCGTGGTGGGCATGACCGTGGCCGTGGGCGTGGCCGTGGGCGTGGGGACGGGGAGCGTCGCCGGGGTGACCATGGGCCGGATGCTGGCGCGCGGCGTGGCCTTGCTCCCCAGGGGGCCGCTGGGCTTGCCGCCGGGCGCCGGGGTGCTCGGGGTCGGCCGGATGTTGGCAGTGGGGGGGTCGGACAGAGCGGAGCTGCGGGAGGGAGCATACCGAGCCCATGGTGATGTTTGCGGGGGGGGGGTCAGAGGGACAGGGGCAAATGAACGCGGTCGTTCTGATTTCTGCATGCCTCTCGGTCCGTTACCTTCCCCGGTCTTGGGCAGGACTCTTCAAGGAGATCTGTCTCGGCTCCGTAGATCTGGTCGGATCGCCCGCCTACGGCACAGGACATGCAATGGGGGTGACGGAGATGAACCGTCAGTGCTGTCGGGGGAGCTGCGAGACCAGGAGACGTGGGGACCTCCACGGCGGCGGGCGGCGGGTGTACCTTGGCTCCACTCGGGTCCTGCGGCTCCTCCCTGGGGTCGGCGTGCGCGTGCGTCCCCCTCAGCTCCCGCAGCTCGCGCTCCTGCCGCAGGAGCCTTCCCTCGTACTGCGACTTGAGGGCGCTCATTCTCACCTCCAGCTCCTCCCTGCTCTGCTTCAGCTCCTCGTTCTCCCGGGCGAGCTGCTCCTTTTCGTCTGGTCAAACGGGCAGGCGACGGGTTACGAGAGCCCGGCGGGACGCGTCTCGGTGCACTCGCGTGTGCGTGACTTACTCCTGAACTGGTTCAGCTTGGTCTTGGCCACCATCAGGACCTTCTTGTTCTTCTCCTCTTTCTCGCTTATCTGCTGTTTGAACTGCTCCTCCCGGCTCTTCGCCTCAGACAGCTGGGGAGGACAACAAGACACAACATCAACACGTTGGGACAACAACATAGCAGTAGCAGTTCAGTCAGGCATTTCACTCCAATACTCGGCACCATATCGATATCAAGAGGAGGATCCAAGGCGCGGGAACAAGTTCCCCCAAGCACGCAGAGCACCTCTTGTCTAAGCTTCGCCGTCTCCTCTCGAAGAGCCTGGTTGGCATCCCCCTCCTCACTGGGCTGGCTGGACTGGGAGCTCTGGCTCTGGCTGGACTGCGCGGCCTGGCTCGCTTCCTTCGCCTGGTTTGCTTCAGTCAGCTGCTCCTGCAGACGCCCGACTTCTGCCTCCCGCTCGCCGACCCTCTGAGGACGGACCACGGCCAGACGGTTCAGGGGACAGGGCCGGAGGGACGGCATTCAGCCCTTCAACGGCGACTTCCGATTGAGACGCGTCCTTACCTTCTGCAGGTTGTCCAGGTTACCCTGCAGCTCAGTCACCTACCGGGAGAGAAGACCACGGTTACTCAATGACCGCTACGGGTGGTTGCGTGCGTGCGCGAGTCGGGGGCTACGTCTGCCACCTTGCTCTCCGCTTGGCCTAGGGCGGCCTTGAGGTTGCCGATCTCCTGGTTGTGAGTCTGCTGGCTGCTCTGCTGGTTCTGCTGCTGCTCTTTCTGACTGGTCAGGTTCTGCTGCAGAGCCTCCTTGGCCTGCTGCAGCTCCCTCTGGAGCTGCTGGATCTGGCCCTGCCGGCCCTGGGACTGAGACTGGGCCGTCTTCAGCTGGCTCTGTGCCTTTAAACGAGAGCACAGGTGGTCGGGTGGCGGGGGGGGGGATATGCGGGTCGAGCAAATGGAGTCGAGCGTTGTGCGTCGCCACTAGAACTCGGCCCACGTGTTGGGGCCGTTACCTGCTGAGCGTGAGCCTTGGCTTGCTGAAGTTCCTTCTGGGTCTGCGTCAGCTGGTTCTGATTCTGCTGAAGCTGGGTCTGGGTCTGAGACAGCTGGGACTGGACCTGAAGAAACAAAAAACCAGCTTGAAATGTTCAGATTTTGCAGACACAGTCACATCGTTCAAATATTCCAGACCGTCGAGGAGTGCATCTCAGATTGACTCGCTGAGGTACCTGTGTCAGCTGGTTGAGGACCTCCTGCAGCTTTTCCTTCGTCTGCTGGTTCTCTTTGTGGGCTTCCTCTAGCTCCTGCTGGGACTTCTGGGCCTGGACGTGGGAAGGGGGGACGATTGTCTGACTCTGACAATGTGTTTACTAGGTGGAGTGTTTTCACTGCTAGTTAAACTGGATCAATCATATATGCGACACCGTCCTGCTGCTCACCTCTCCTTGTTTCTTCTGCACCTCTTCTTTGAGCGTGCTCACCTCTTCTTTGGCTCGACCGAGCTCCTCCTGGACCTTGGACTGGTCCTGCTGCGTGTCCTGAGCGGGAACAGGGTGCGATGCTTTCAGCTTTCACCCCCAACGAAAACCACCGCCCGCTGCTGCCATTTAACTGCACGGGCACGCACCGTTTCCGCGGCTTTCAGCTCCTCGTACTGGGTCTTGTAGCGCCGCGCGATCTTCTTGACCTGGGTGATGGTCTTGTTCTTCTCCAGGATGTCGTTGGTCTTGGCCTCCACGTCCTTCTTCAAGGCGTCCCGCTCGGACGTCAGGCGGAGCGCCGAGTCCTTGAGGGCTTGCAGCTGAGACTGAGCCGAGTTGCAGCTGGCGCTGGACCTGATGGATAAGACGCAGAACGGCCGTCAGGTCTACGGATGCGCTGGTCAGCCTGCCGCTGGGGGGGTGGGGGGTGTGTGTGTGTGTGGGGGGGGGGGGGTGGGGGGCGTTCTACCTCGCCAGCTCGCTCTTCAGCTTGGCCGTCTCCTCGGCCAGCTGCGCGAAGCGCTTCTGCTGGGCCTCCCTCTCCGCGCTGACCTTCTGCTTCTCCTCCACGTCGCCGTCCCGCTGCTGGCTCATCAGTTGCTGGGGGAGGGGGGACGGTCACGTGAACGAGAGCAGCCACAGCGAGTCCAGAGGACCATTTGCACATATGCACGGGCGGCCGCTTACCTGAGTTTTAGCCTTCCAGCGTTTGAGGTCTTCCTCCAGGATCCTCTGGTCAGCCTGCAGGGAGCCATTCTTCTCCGACAGCTGCGACAAGGAGTGATGCAGCGGGCCGATGTCCGACTGGAGCTTCTTGACCTGGCACGGGGCGGAGGGAGGGAGACACGGAGGACGAGTGTGATACGGGCGGGAGGTTCTCAAGACACGACGCGAGGGGGGACCCGAGGGCCGTCTCGCCGCTCGGCCGACGCACCTTGGCTTGGGCCTGGTGCAGCTCTTGCTCCAGCTTGTCCCGGTCCATCTTCAGCATCCGGTTGCTTTCCTGCAGGGCGCCGACGGCCTCCATCTTCTTCAACTGCTCCTCCTGTTGGGCCAGGGTCTTCAGTGTGGCCTGAGCGAGGGAGAGGAAGGAGACCCAGACTCCGTAGCGTGAACGGACTCTTTTCGAGCGCGCCACCCCCCCCCCCCCCGTCACCTCGTCCCCGCGTCCTACCTGCATCTTCTGCCTCTCGGCGTTCAGGGCGTCATGCAGCTCCTTCACTTCTCGGTCCTGGTGCTCCACGCGCTGCTTGTGGCGCAGGGCCTCTCCCTCGGACGCCTCGCACCTGGCCACGGCGATGTCCTTCTCGCGCCGCACGAACCTGCAACACAGCGTGGCGCTCGTCACACTCCGCTCCACCCCGGGGACCTCCCCTGGGACAACGGCTCGGGCCCGGCGTCACCTGAGGATTTCCAGGATCTGCTCCGTGGTTTTGCCCTCCTCGCTGAAGGACAGGTCCAGCTGCTGCTGCTGCTGCTGCTGCTGCAGTTGAGCCTGGTGGCTCTTGGAGGCCATCTCGTCCATCTGCTGGTGCAGCAGCGTATTCTGCTTCTCCAGCTCCACGCAGTGACGGCCTTTACTGGACAGATCGTCCTGAGGAAACAATCAGGCCATTAGTACTCTCCCCATTAACTTTCCCGGGGGTATGTCACATGTCTGTCGTCTTGTTTACGCGCACACACACACACACATACTGCTATATCAGCATAGCGGTGTGTTACCAGCCTGCCATGTTTGTATACATAACAAGTTGGTTATGTATATACCGAAGACATACGTCTAGTTCACACACGCCTGAGGGTCCGAGACCCTCCCATTACCATCACCTAAAACCCTGTGGGAACACTGAGCACCAGTTTAAAATGACGTAATTGGCCCTGTGAGGCACGAGGTGGATTCAGAGAGCGGGTGAATGGATGCAGTGCTGTGCTGCAGGCGAGCCCGGCGGAACTCGCCTTCAGCTGCTTCTCCGCAGCGTTCCACGCAGTGGTTCTGTCCTGCAGGAGGGACGAGGTCCTCTTCAGCTGCTCGTCCAGCTCCCTCTTCTGCGCCGCTTCGTGCTGGAACTTCCTCTTCAGCTCCTGCAGGGCCTCCACGTCGGCGGCGTGAAGCATGAGCTCCCGCTCATACTTCCACTGGGCCTCCGCGGCCAGCTTGGTCTGAGGGGGGAGGACGGGGGACGTTCACATGCGAGCATGGAATGGAACAGAACTGAAGACCCATTTACTCCGGGGACAGGTGTGTGTGTGTGTGTGTGTGTGCGTGTGTTCCAGACCTGCAGCAGGCTGTCCTGGGTGGCTTTCTGCTCCTGGGTGACGGCGGCAGCAGCTCTCTCCAGCGCCTCCTGCTGCTCGGTCTGGCTGGCCTTCAGGCTGCGCTGCAGCTCGCTGACCTATCAGGACGGCAGGGAAAGCAAGCACACACGTCAGCCATGCGGACACGGTCGAGGACCAGAGGTCGGCGCAAAGATGCAGCCGCCCAACACGACTCTCACTGTACAAAAAAATGTGTATTGTAAAAGGTGATTTTAACGGCAAGTCTACAAAGGTTCTGCTGTAGAAAGGCGCCCAACTTCCTTACTCGTTTTTCCACCTCGTCCACGGCCTTCCGCCTCTCTTCCTGCTCCTGCTGCTTCATCCTCTCCACCTCCAGAATCCTCCTCTCCAGCTGCTTCTGCACCTCCTCCGACTCCTTCAGCCGGATCTCCAGAGGCGAGCGAGACTGCGGAGTGGCAGAGGACGACGGTTGGTTCACATGTGATCAGAGCCAAAGACAGAAAAGAGCAACAACCACAACTGTACCTCCTTCTCTTTCTGCAGACTGCCCTCTAGGGTCAGCACCACGGCCCTGTACTGCTCCACTCGAGTGTTGGCGTTCTTCAGCTGCTCCGCCAGCTCGCTCTTCTGCTCCTCCGCGGTGCGCAGCAGAGCTTTGGAGCTGTCCAGCTCCTGCTCCAGTTGGCCGGGCTGCTTGGAGGCCGCCGGTCCCGCAGGACGCGCTGCGGGTGTTCGGAGACGCGGTACGACTTAGAGCCGCTGACACGAATCGATGCGGGCGTGGAGCGTCGAGGCCGAGCGGGGCCGCTTACCGCTGGGCTGAGCTCTGAGCGCTGCAGCCCTGGTGGCCGGGGTGCCGGTGCTGCCGGGGGCCTCGGGGGCTGGAGCCGAGGCCAGCTGGGCCCTCAGCGCCGCCACCTGCTGCTCGGAGCCGTCCAGCAGGTCCTTGGTCTTCCTATACAACGTGTTCAGGGTCTCCAGCTGTTTCTTGGCCTCCAGCAACTGAGCCTGTTGAGGGAGGAGGGGGCGTGGAGAAAACAATTTCAGCGGGTGTCCAGCGACGCTTTCCGGGGGGGGGCAAGAATGACGCGTCCGAACGTACGTCCATGGAGCGGCCCAGGCCGTGCCTCTGAGCCACCTCCTGGTCCAGCTTGGTCTTCATGGAGCCCAGCTCTGCCTCCAGATGCTCGATCCTGTTGTTCAGCCTCTGGCGGGTGTCCGTCTCCGTGCGCTCCATGGTCAGCTGCGTGGAAATGGCAGAAGGGGGGGGAAACGCTGGCTTTCACCGACATATACTTGGCACAAGTCCTGCAGTCACAGCCACTGTGTCGCAGGGGACCTTCGGTCGTGCGTGCGCGTCGTTCATGATCGCGACTGAGCCTTCATCCGCTCCGCCAGCAGATGGCGCCCGCCGGCCGTACCTGGATAGCCTTGAGGTTGGTCAGCAGCAGGTTCTGGTTGCGCTGCTCGGCCAGCATGGCCTGCTTCTCCCGGTGGAGGCGACTCTCCGCCTGTCTCAGCATGTCCCGCTCTTTGGTCAGGTTCTCGACGCGCACCTGAGGGGGGGCGTGGCCGCAGGAACGCGTCAGGCGGCCCTTGCAATGACCGAGACACCACCCCCCCCACCCCCCCCCCCGACCGAGACAGAAACCAGATACGAGCCGGCCTCCCTGCTCACCTCTTCCAGCGCCAGCTTCTCACTAGCCTGCCGCAGGTCCTGGCTCATGGTGTGGATGACGTGCTCGTGCTGCTGGGCCGTGGCGGCCATCTTCTGGCCGCGCTCGCGCAGGGCCGACGCCTCCCTTTTGTAGGCCGCCACCGTCTCTTGGAGCATGTCGTACCTGGGGCGCGCGAGGGGAAGCGGGGACGCTGCGTCAGTGTAGTGCGAGGCGGGTGCCGGGTGCCGGGTGCCGGGGGGAGGGGGGGGGGTGCTGGGCGTGCGCTACCAACCTCTTGGCGCTGAACTGCAGCTGGGAGCTGAGCTTGGCGTGGCCGGAGCGCAGCTCGGTCAGCTGCTTCTGCAGCTTGTCGTTGGTTTCGTTCAGCATCCGGTCGTTCTCGGCCTTCTCCCTCTTGTACAGGGCGAAGGAGTCGCTCAGCTGGAGACAGAAAGGGGCACGCGTGCACTCAGGACAGCGGGTCATTCGGATGGATGCCTCCTGTTTGGGGGTTGATTCTACCCTGTGTGTGTGCGTGTGTGTACGTGTGTGTGCGCACCTGTTTTAAAGCAGCTTTGGCCTGCGTAGCCTGTGCCGTGTCGGCGGCAGCAGCTCTCTGTGGAGTAGATCGAGTGGCCGGGACCGAGGGCCGGACCGGCGCAGGGTGAGATGAGGAATCGGGACCTGCGCACACACACACGCCACACACACACACACACACACACACACACACACACACACACACACACACACACACACACCTGACCTTACCATCAGTCCGAAGCGGCCCGGCACAAAACAGCGGACACGGTGAGGGTGGTGGTGGTGTTACCTTGGGTGGGCAGGCTGAAGCCGGTGCTCTGAGTCAGCAGGGCCTTGTACATGTCTCTCTGCCTGGCGCTGGAGTCGGCCAGCTGCTTCTGCTGGTTCCTCTGTTCTCTCAGCTGCTCCACCTCCTTCTGAAGCTTGTCCACGCTGGCCTCCAACTCGGACACACTGAAGAGGGGGGGGGGGGGGGGGGTGGGGGGTGGGGGGGCACACAGCGAATGCAACCGCAGCTCCACAACAATCCAACTCATCCGCTCGGGAAGAGCGGGCATGGGGGAACACGGACCCGGAGGAGGAGGAGGAGCTCTCCTTACCGTGCCGACGTGACTTGGCTCTGCTGCCTGTCCTTCTCCTCCTCCAGCTCCCGCACCCTCCCCAGCAGGCTCCGGTTGTGGCGCTGCAGCTCCTCCACGCTGCGGAAGGACAGCTGGCCCGGACCGATGACCTCCGAGCTGCTGGAGATGCTGCTGGAGCTGCCGTCGTCCTTGCTCACCCGGTTCCCTCTGGCTTCCTCCAGCTCCACCAGGAGAGCGCAAAGCTGCACCAGAGACAAACGAGGGGTCCGTGAGCAGACGCGGACAGGGCCGCGTGGCGTGGTGCGAGGCACGCGTCGGTGCATTTGTGGACCTGTGTGGACGTGTCTTCAAGCTGCCTCTCCGTTCTCAGTTTTTCCCTTTCCACATTTTGACAGCGCTGCTTGGCCTCCTCCTTCTCCTTCTGCAAACTGTAGATCTCCTAATGATGGAAAGTCAATGCATGCACGTTCAATTGAAGAGAAATCACAGGGTCTGCCAGTTCCTCGCATTTCACTTTGATGATCATCTGAGCCTGAGATGATGGGAGGTAATGAATGGAATGGTGGAATCGTGCCACACCGTTCGAGCCAGCTCTAGCTTGTTGCACATGGAGGCCATGGACCTCTGCATGGTCTCGTACTCCTCTCTCTGGTGCTTGAGCACCGGGGCCTTGGACTCCACCTCCTGGACCACCTCGTCCAGCACTCTGCTCACTCTCCTGGTCTCCTGCTTCTCCAGCTGGAGCTGCATCTGGCACTCGGAATACGCGTTGTAGAGCTGGACACAGGCACGGGAAAGGAGAAAAGGAGTCGGTCTACAAAAGTGGACGACATCCTGCAGGAATGTCACACGCGCAGCTGTACAGTGCAGTGGCACAAGAGAACCGTCCAACGTGCCGTCCTCTTTCTTTTTACTCACGTCGAAGAACTTCATACCAGGCTTGACAATAGCGGCGATGGCGGCTGCTGACGGACACATGGAGTCTAACTGCTCCTCGGTCAGAGAGGGTACACCTGCAACAGAGCGCGCATGTGAACAAAGGCGGGATAAAGGGTAGGATCGAACCCTCCTCACAACCGAGTGTGTGCGTGCGTGTGTGCGTGTGTGTGTCCGGTCCCTTACAGCAGCGTTTGCCAGCGGCCTTCACGGTGGCGTTTTCCAGCTCCTTCTCCATTTTCTTGAGCTTCTCCCTCAGCTCGGCCTCAAGACGGCTCTTCTGCTCTTCTCCCTCCGACGCCTTCTTTTCCAGTGCCCTGTTGGCTGCAGAGACGGGGGGGGGAGAGGGGGGGGGGGGGGGGGGTGCAACAGATGACAGGGTGGCACCGAATACCCAACGGGTCAAACACGCAGTGGGACCGAGGAGAAACAAAGTGGGAGGGGTACCTTCCCCGGTGTCTTTGACCACTTTGCCCAGCTCCTCCACCGCCCTGCTCAGCTCCTGGTTCTTGGTCTCCGTTTCGTTCGCCGCAGCCTACGGGGGGGGGGGGGGGGGAGGAAGCACAGGCATGACACCCGCCATCGGTCCTGGAAGAGGCAGAGCGCGTGCTCCAGGCGCCGGGCGGCGGTTCTCACCTTGTAGAGCGAGGACAGCTTGACGTGAGCGCTGAGCTCGTTGCGGTACTTCTCCTCCATGGCGTTCTGCTCGTCTTTAGCCTGTAGAGACATGCGGCGGCATCCAGTCAAGCAGTGCCGACTGGCTCGGCCATATTCGATGCGTCTGTCCTGCGCAAACCGGGCTGGATCCACGCTTCTCTCGAGCCCCCGACTGGTTTCACCGGTGCTCTAACTCTGAAGCAGGAGTGCCATCCATTGTCGTGTCCATCCATGGGGGACGCCGTTTCCTCTTACCTGTTTTCAGCTTGTTGTTGAGGTCCTCAGCTCTTTTGCTCAGACTCTCATTGGTCTGCTTCACTGAAGTGAGCTGGTTTCCAGTTGGGCTGCCTGTCGAAAGCACAAAGCCGTTTTTAAAAGACACTGGGGTCCCCGACACATCACCCCTCCGCCTCACTGGCCTGAACGTGGACATTCAGCAATGCTCATATTCTCGCAGCCTCCCCATGGGTTCTCCTGCTCCCTGTACCTGGTCTTGCTGCCCTTCAGGCTGCTCTGCAGCTCCAGCATCTCTTTGCCTCTCTCCCGGCTGGTGTCCAGCAGCTCATCAGTTTTGGTCTTCAGTTCGGCGCTCAAACCACTCGACCTTCTTCTCCAGGCAACTCCCTCTCCTGCTCCATGCGCTTCTCCCGGTGCTGGAACGGACGCCTCGGACGACTGGATGTCGTCCAGTTTCAACTGCAGCTCCATCTTGATCTTGTTGGTCTCCGTCAGCTTCTCATTCAGAC